>CM075986.1:6806213-6868708 GCA_038087875.1 Malacoraja senta
ACAGGCTGGTTGGAGTTAATATGGGGGGAACTGGAAAGTTAGCTGGTATCAAACCAGCGTCCAGATCTTAACAAAATGCCTCCTGGATAATACACAGAGCTATTGCATTCCAATCAGCACTTAAATTCACATTCCGCTCATTACTCTCAATTACCTGATTTTAATGGATTTTTGCCGCAAGTGAGCACACTAATTCAGCCAAGATATCAGGTGTTGTTTTCTGGGTCAGAAGGTTGTAGGTTCATGCCACACTCTAAGAAAAAAAAAATGACATGAGGTGATCTTATAGAAGTGTATAAAATCATGAGAGGAATAGATCGGATAGAGTCTATTGCCCAGAGTAGGGCAGAGTAGGTTAATCGAAAACCAGAGGACGTAGGTTTAAGGTGAAGGTGAAAAGATTTAATAGGAATCGGAGGGGTAACTTTTTGGGTGGGTGTATGGATCGAGCTGCCAGAGGAGGTAGTTGAGGCTGGGACTATCCCAGCATTTATGAAACAGTTAGACAGGTACATGGATAGGACAGGTTTGGAGGGACATTGGCTAAATGCAGGCTGGGGGACTAGTGTAGCTGGGACACGTTGGTCGGTGTGGGCAAGTTGGGCCGAAGGGCTTGTTTCAACACTGTATCACTCTATGACTGAATAGGTCATGCACAATATTTTCACCGTTGTCAATAATTCAATAGGGAGGAACAGAGATCAATAACAACATATTATTGGAAGCACTCAGCAGGTCAGGCAAATCCATGGGGAGAGACAGAGGTAACATTTTGGCCTCATTCGACTATTCTGCTGCACACGCATCTGTATAAAGATAGGCAGGCACAAAGTGCCAGAGTAACTCAACGGGTCAGGCATCAAGCGGATGTGTGTTGTTTCAGGTCGAAAGTCTAAAGAAGGGTCCCAACCTGAAACGCCACCTGCTCCTTTTCTCCAGAGATGCTACCTGACCCACTGAGTTACTCCAGCACTTTGTGTCTGTCTTTGATGTAAACCACCATTTGCAATTTCTATCTGGAAAAGAGTCCTGACCTGAAATGTCACCTATCCATGTTCTCCAAAGATGCTGCATGACCCGCTGAGTAATTCTGCACTCTTGTATGTTTTGTATCCTTCTTTATTTGGCTTTTCATGCCTGTTTCCCTTTTTAAGTTCCTCATCCAGCTTTCCTCATGTCTCTTTTGATGAAATCACCTATCTCTGATTAAAATTTATTTCTTGGTCTATGTTTCGATAATTTTACAGTACTTCAAACAATTGGTTGACAAGATATCCAATTGCTCAACTTTTTTATTTAGTTTAGTTTTAGTTTAGAGATTCACCATGGAAACAGGCCCTTTGGCCCACCGAGCCCACACTGACCATTGTTCACCCGTTCACACTAGTTCTATGCTTTCCCACTTACTCATCCACACCCTGCACACTAGGGGCAATTTACAGAGGGGTCAATTAACCTATAAACCAGCACGCTTAGTTTAATTTAGTTTAGAGATACAGCGCAGAAACAGGCCCTTCGGCCCACCGAGTTCTCGCTGACCAGCAATCCCTGCACACTAGCACCATCGTACACACCAGGGACAATTTACAATTTGTACCAAAACCAATCAACCTACAAACCTGCTCGTCTTTGGAGTGTGGGAGGAAACTGGAGCACCCGGAGAAAACCCACATGGTCACGGGGAGAAAGTACAAACTGCGTACAGACAGCACCCGTAATCAGGATCGAACCCGGGCCTGTGTCCCTGTAAGGCAGCTGTTCTAACTGCGCCACAGTGCTGCCTTGAACAAACCTGATTGTTCAGTTCTTTGAGGCCCTTATTCCCTCTGAAGTTAGCACCTTACAATTATTGTGAGTTGTCCTGTGATTAAATTTGGACCCCTCAACGTGCAAAGTGATACTTAGGGAACGATTTCAAAAACAATTCCTGCAATGTTTGGCCCACCAAATAGAATGGCAAGGCCAATATCAGGAAATCTTTACATTGGATTGGATTGGAGCACGAGGGGATCCAGCGAAATATCTCCCGATCCTTGGCAATAACCCACTGAATGCAACAATCTATGCATTGCCATTGATCTCTGCTGCACACAACTGTAATATCTACATAATGGCGGCACAGCGGTAGAGTTACTGCCTCACAGCGCCAGAGACCCGTGTTCGATCCCGACTATGGGTGCTGTCTGTATGGAGTTTGTACGTTCTCCCCGTAACCACATCGTTTTTCTCCGAGATCTCCGGTTTCCTCCCATACTCCAAAGAGGTTTATAGGTTAATTGGCTTGGTATAAATGTAATAATTGTCCCTCATGTGTGCAGGATAGTGTTAGTGTGCGGGGATCGCTGGTTGGTGCAGACTAGGGCCAAAGGGCCTGTCTCCGCATTGTATCTCTAAAACTAAAACCCAAAGATAAGTCTTTCTTTCCAACAAGAACATTTATATCTCTGGTGGTAGTGCCGGTGTACAATAGGTCAGCATGGGCAATTTGGGCTGAAGGGCAAGTTTCCGAGCTGTATGACTCCATGATTCTATATCCATGTGCCTATCTAAAAGCCTCCAAATGCCATGGCGGTATGAACATTGACTTCTCCAATTTCAGGTAGTCCTTGCTTTCTCCCTCCTTCCCCTCCCCTTCCCAGCTCTCCACAGCCCACTGACTCCGCCTCTTCCTATCTTCTTCCCGCCCACCCCCCCCACCCCCACATCAGTCTGAAGAAGGGTCTCGACCCAAAACGTCACCAATTCCTTCGCTCCATAGAGTTACCCCGCTGAGTTTCTCCAGCATTTTTGTTTACCTTCGTTTTGCCAGATTCTGCAGTTCTTCCTTAAACTTGAAGTAGAGAAGTCAATATTCATACCGTTGGGGTGTAAGATGCCCAAGCAAAATATGAGATGCTTGCAGTGTCACCCGCAACGTCACCCATTCCTTCTCTCCAGAGATGCTGCCTGTCCCGCTGAGTTATCCAGCTTTTGTGTCTACCTTCGGTTTAAAGCAGCATCTGCAGTTCCTTCCTGCACATTCACACCCTCTATCTGAATAAATAGTACATATCTTGCTGTGTACGGAGCCTGCCAGGTGTGACCATGCTCCAGTTGCCTTTGCCTTTAGATGTAATTCAGTGGAGATGTAATTAATCCTGTAGAGAAGTTTTTGTCTAAAAGTTGAGGAACAACTGTTTCCTGATGGCTTCTTTCCAAGCCTCGCTGGCCCGACGCATCTGTGCTGCGTTAGCAGATGCCAGACAGATGTGTAGCAGAGTCCATCGGCACTCTCTCTCTCTCTCTCTCATGCCCGTAAACTGCTGTGGGAAAAATAAATGCGCCCTTCCTTACTGGAGTCGCTGGGCACTGATGTCAGGGTAGCATTGCATCCTGCTTCAGAAGACAAATAAGATGATGGAATATGGTGACCTTAGAGCCAAATGCGTCAGGATAAGGAGGGGAGAAAAGTGAAGAAAGAAATCCCCACAAATTATTCCATCTCTCATTTCCCTTTACCCTGACAGGTGGGGGGGGGGGGGGGTGGGGGGGTGGGGGGGGGGAGGGGGAGGTGGGTGCATGTTTCCGGGGAGAGAGGGTATCCTGGCATTCACTCCGGGAGATCTGAGGGACACGTGGGGTCCATTGTCTTTGTTTTTTTTCCTCTCCCTGGACTTGCCTTGAATCCTGGCCTCTTGCCCAGTTCTCATCATGCTGCCATTCCTAGCTATCTTCATCCTAGATGTCAACAATTATTTTCCTTAACCTCTAAGAGGCTCTTTACAGCTTACTTTCATGACAAAATTCCTTGGCCACCACCTCAATTTTTTATTTGCTGTCTTGTATAAAGATTCATTTGACAACATCCCTCTGACGGTATCTGGCCATGTTTAATTCAGTTGCGTTTGGTTAGGTTTAGTTTAGTTTAGTTTAGTTTCGAGACACGGTGCAGGAACAGGCCCACCGAGTCCGCGCCAACCAGCACACTAACACTATCCTACACACACTTGGGACAATTTACATTGATACCAAGCCAATTAACCTACAAACCTGCCCGTCTTTGGAGTGTGGGAGGAAACCGGAGATCCCGGAGAAAACCCCCGTGGTCACGGGGAGAACGTAAAACTCCGTACAGGGAGCACCCGCGGTCAGAATCGAACCCGGGTCTATGGCGCTGTAAGATAGCAACCCTACCGCTGCGCCACCATTGCTGCGGGTTCTCTGGATACTTTTCAAGAGAGAGCTAGATAGGGCTCTTAAAAATAGCGGAGTCAGGGGATATGGGGAGAAGGCAGGAACGGGGTACTGATTGGGGATGATCAGCCATGATCACATTGAATGGCGGTGCTGGCTCGAAGGGCCGAATGGCCTACTCCTGCACCTATTGTCTATTGTCTATTGTCTATTAACTGGTACAAAATGAATACTTATTGTGTAGTGCAACACTCATAACACCTATAGCTGGAGGTGATCTCAAATAGACAGAATTTTTACAAGAGCGTTAAACTGGATTTATATTACTCATATATTTTGGAAACAGCTCAATCAAACAATCATAACTCACACTGGAAAACTCACTCTTCAAGACTACATTATTTGTAGCTAATCACCCTAATTAATTCCCATCTGCTGTTGCACAAAACTGTGGATTTCACAAGCCGTATGATTGTCACCAACTGTGATCCATTTGATACCTTGTCGTTCTGGTACCTCATTTCCTGGATCATTTCAGAACTCTATCTGGAGTTAATATTCCACTTAAAGAGCAAAAACGTTGCCTGCAGGCACAGAAGGAAGCGAGAAACTTTTCCAAGAAGGAATTTGAATTTGCACTGAGATGTTTTTGAAGTGCAGTCACACTTGCCAAATAGCAGCTGGTTTACTTAGAGCAGATAGACCCCACAAAGAAAGAATCCTAGAATGAACCGAAACATCCTTTTTGTGATTTTGGATAGGATTTCAGGGAAAGCCCCACTGAATGATGCGACGAGATCATCTATCTCCACCTGGCAAAACACCATTTAGGACTGAGATGAAGAATAACTTTTTCACCCAGAGAGTTGTGAATCTGTGGAATGCTCTGCCACAGAAGGCGGTGGAGGCCAATTCACTGGATGTATTCAAGAGAGAGTTAGATATACTGTAACTAAAGGTAGATCACAAAATGCTGGAGTTACTCAGCGGGGCAAGCAGCATCTCTGGAGAGAAGGGATGGGTGACGTTTCAGGTCGAGACCCTTCTTCAGACTGATTAGATATAGCTCTTCGGGCTAATGGAATCAAGGGATATGGGGAGGAAGCAGGAACGGGGTACTGATTTTGGATGATCAGCCATGATCCTATTGAATGCCGGTGCTGGGTCGAAGGGCCGAATGACCTACTCCTGCACCTATTTTCTATGTTTTCCACGTTTCTATCTACCATGTCGTCTGGCATGTTCCATATATGCACCGCCCTCTATGTGAAAAAGGTGACCGCCATGTACCCTTTCAAATCTGTCGCCTCTCACCTTAAAATGATGCCTTCTAATTTTAGACCTCACCTTCCTAGGGGAAAAACTATGGCTATTCAACTCACTTATGCTCCTAGTTTTTTTTAAATAAACCACTAAAAAGTCATCTCTCTGCCTAAGCTCCAGGGCATATCTAGTCTCTCCCTATAGCTCTGGTATCTTCCTCATTAATCGTCATGTACCCTTCCTAGTGTCATGCCACGCTTTCTGTAGCAGCAAGACTGAGATATACACAGTGGATAGACACAAAAAGGTGGAGCAACTCAGCGGGACAGGCAGCATCTCTGGAGAGAAGGAATGGGTGACGTGTTGGGTCGACACCCTTCTTCAGACTAGTTAGGGGAAAGGGAAACAAGAGATATAGGCGATGATGCAGAGAGATAACAAACAATGAATGAAAGATATGCAAAAAAGTGACGATGATAGACAATAGACAATAGACAATAGGTGCAGGAGTAGGCCATTCGGCCCTTCGAGCCAGCACCCCCATTCAATGTGATCATGGCTGATCATCCCCAATCAGTACCCCATTCCTGCCTTCTCTGAATAAGGAAACAGGCCATATATGGTTAGATGTTTGTTGGGTGAAAACGAGAAGCTGGTGCGACTTGGGTGGGGGAGGGATGGAGAGAGAGGGAATGCCGGGGTTACTTGAAGTTAGAGAAATCAATATTCATACCACTGGGCTGTAAGTTGCCCAAGACAAATATGAGATGCTGTTCGTCCAATTTACATTTAGCCTCACTCTGGCAATGGAGGAGACCTAGGACAGAAAGGTCAGTGTGGGAATGGGATATATGCAGTATAGACACAGAACTCCAAATGTGTCCCTACCATTATCTTATACAGCTGTAACATGATGTCCCAACTCTTGTACTCCTTACCATGAAGGTAATAAGTCCAAATGCCTGTCTACCTAATCGATGGTTGGCATGGACTCAGTGGGCTGAAGGGCCTGCTTCAATTAATCAATACTATTTTACAGGTGCAGGACTTGTCACCTGGCTCCTCCCCTCGATCTTTCATCGGTACACAGATGCCGCAGGGTACTTCAACAACGCTACTGAGTGCTCTTCTGGGTGGATTCGCACGAGCTTCATCAAGGTGTTTTCACGCAGGCGACTGAGAAGTGTGCAAGACACAGAGAGAGGGGGAGTGAAGGAGGGCAATCAATTATCTGAAGAATTTTTAAAGAGCTGGAGGGAAGGGGGAAGGGTGGCGGGATGTCGGTAGTTAAAGCATTTTTCTTCCAGTTATCAATCAGTGGGAAGTTCTCTCATTCCTCAGGGAGGACACATTGCCATCTCTTGGATGAGTTGGTTCAGGTTTAGGTTTAGGTTTGGGTCTATTATTGTCACATCTACTGACGTAGGCTCCGTTAAGTCTGAAGGAGGGTCTCGACCCGAAACGTCACCTATTCCTTTTCTCCAGAGATGCTGCCTGACCCGCAGAGTTACTCCAGCTTTTTGTGTCTGTCTTTAGTTTAGCTTCGACAGTTTAGTTTAGTTTGGAGATACAGCATGGAAACAGGCCCTTCGGCCCACCGAGTCTGTGCCGACCAGCAATCATCCCGTACACTAGCACCAAGGACAATATTAACCGAAGCTAATTAACCTACAAACCTGCACATCTTTGGGATGTGAGAGGAAACCGGAGCACCCGGAGAAAACTCACATGGTCATGGGGAGGACATATAAACTTCGTACAGACAGCACCCATATCAGAATTGAACCCAGGCCTCTGACCCTGCAGCTCTACTGCTGCGCCACCGTGCCACCCTTTATATACACATGTGTACTGAGGTGCAATGAAAAGTTGGGTTTTGCATGTTTTCCAACAGATCTGATAATGCTACACATAGATATAATCAAGCCAAGCTCAAGTACAATAGGTGGAACAAACGGGAAGATACTATAGTTCTCAGCATTGTAACGCATCAGCTCGAGAGACAAAGTCCAATGTCCGCAATGGGGTAGAGGTGAATCAGTCAGTATCCTAGCTTACGGAAGGACCGTTCAGAAGCCTGATAACAGAGGGGAAGATGTTAAACTAATGCATCTTCTGGCCATTATGTTGGATGTGAAATGTGACATCGGACAACTTGAAAAATAACACTGAGATTCCTTCCAGTATCCTGAACAATATCCATTCTATCAAAACTGTCAACAGAAATGTTCATCGCCCTTTATCTCCGTGACACGATGACACATTTATTTTTCAAATTGATGGTTTATAATGATTTGCAAACCAATAAACTAACAAGAAGAAATTTATTGACTGTTGTAACCATACAAGATGCTACATAAATTTGAGTTGGACCATTGTCAGTCTGACGAAGGGTCTCGACACGAAACATCACCAATTCCTTCGTTCCATAGATGCTGCCTCATCCGCTGAGTTTCTCCAACATTTTTGTCTAATGTCTACAATGAGGTAAGTTGGAAAATCAGGACTGTACCCTATCTCATGGACAGACTGTTCAGAAGTCTGATAACCCAAGGGAAAGAAGCTGTTCCTCAGTCCGGTGGTGCGCTGGTTCAAGCTTCTGTATCTTGTGCCGGAGGGGAGCAGGGAGAAGAACGAATGACTGAGGTGGGGATGGAGTGTGGGAGGAAATCGGAGCACCCAGAGGAAATCCACGGGGTCACGGGGAGAACGTACAGACTCCTGTCGGACAGTTAGCACAGCGGGAATGAACTGGTCATAAGTGACAGGAGCAGAATTAGGCCAATCGGCCCATGAAGAGTACTACGCCATTCAATCATGCGTGTTTGGCACAGACATTGTGGGCCGAACGGCCTGTTTCTGTCCTGTACTGTTCTATGTTTATGTTCTATGATTCAGTTCACATGAACTTGTCAACTATTCAGCAGCAGTTTTGAGGACACCATTTGGAGGGAGATTAAACATAACTGGATCTGGGTGTACGGTAGAAACACCAGGCTACGAGTTTGGCAAATAAATCTTGCTGCTGATGACCATTATGTGATGTGTTGCAATTTCCACAATTACAGCACCCATCTGAGAAATTAACGCAATGAATAGTAGCCTCTCTATCACCCGCACAGCTCATTTACTGTTATATACTGGCTCATCTTCAATATACAAGAACTGCCATTGAGAAACTAAACATGATTGAACCAGGTGAACTGTTATAATTTTCACTCATTTACACACCATTACATGAACAAATTCAATGCCGTCTCTGACTGAATGAGTCATAACTAACTTTGGCATTCATGGTAAATGACGTGCAGAAAATGTCTTTCCCACAGTGTGCGAGGCAATGAAACGAAAAAGGGTGGAGAACGCAGTAATAGTATTTAAAATAAAGACACGGGTGGGTGTTTGAACAGGAGAACATTGGCAGAAGATAGGCACGTAATGCTGGAGTAACTCAGCGGGTCAGGCAGCATCCCTGGAGAAAATGGACAGGTGATGTTTCAGGTCAGGATGTCACCAATCTACTTTACCGAAATAAGTTCATGTTCATAAGTTATTGGAACAGAATTTGGCCATTTGGCCCATCGTGTCTACTCTGCCAATCAATCATGGCTGATATATCTATCCCTTCTAACCCCATTCTCCTGCCTTCTCCCCATAACCCCTGACACCCGTACTGATCAAGATTCTGTCAATGGCCCCCACAGCCGTCTGTGGCAATGAATTCCATAGATTCACCACCCTCTGACTAAAGATATTCCTCCTCATCTCCTTTCTAAAGGTACATCCTTTTATTCTGAGGCTGTGTCCTCTGGTCCTAGACTCTCCGGCTATCCTCTCCACTTCCAAATGACCCGAAACATCACCTATGCATGTACTCCACAGATGCTACCTGACCCGCTGAGTTACTCCAGCATTCTGTGCCTATCTTTGGTATTAACCAGCATCTGCAGTTACTTTTCATTACAGTAGAACATTTGCAGAGGTATGCCAACTTTGAAAGAGCCAGCCCAAGCAAGCTGGAGCAGAATGGTTTCTCTCTGTGCAGTATAGGATATGGAAAGGTCTAGGCCTGGATCCATTTGTAGAATTGTTGAGATTCCTGGGGATTTTCCATATTTTTCACACAAAGGGTGGTGGGTGTATGGAACAAGCTTCCAGGGGAGGTAGTTGAGGCAGGGACTATCCCAAGGTTTAAGAAACAGGTGGACAAGTACATGGATAGGACAAGTTTGGAGCGATATGGGCCAAATGCGGGCAGGTGGGACTAGTGTAGCTGGGACATGTTGGCTGGTGTGGACAAGTTGGGCCGAAGGGCCTGTTTCCACACTGAATCACTCTATGACTCTATGACTCTATCTGCCCCAGAGTGCCCATATTTTTTCCAAAGTTCCTGAGACTCAAAAGACCTCAGGGTGAACTCCAGGTCAACAAGAAACTTTTGTAATGCAGAACAGTGTGTACCGGGGCTTTATAAGAACAGCCACTTTAGATGCATTTACTCAGACCACAGGGGAGTGAGATATTCACAGTCCTTGCCTCAGTTAGTGGCCTTTCATACCTGGAAACTAGGGCCCATTCTCCAGCCCTTTTCAGCACTAAATGAATGAAAATTAATGTAAACTGGGGTTAATTACATTCACGGCCATTTCCTTGTTGAAACACAACAAACGAGATATATTGTGTTTAAGAAGGAACTGCAGATGCTGGAAAATCGAAGGTAGTCAAAAGTGTTGGAGAAACTCAGCGGGTGCGACAGCATCTATGGAGCGAAGGAAATAGGCAACGTTTCGGGCCGAAACCCTTCTTCAGACTCAATATAATCAGGCTATAGACACAAAATGCTGGAGTACCTCAATGGGTCAGGCAGCATCTCTGGAGATAAAGAATAGGTGACATTTTGGGTCAGATCCCTTCTTTTCTCTGTAGATGCTGCCTGAACTGCTGAGTTACTCCAGCATTTTGTGTCTATCTTCGGTATAAACCGGCATTTGTACTTTCTTCCTACATATTTAATCAGATCCTTTTTTCACACTAGGAATCGCAGATGCTGGTTTACACAAAAATACACAACGTGCTGGAGTACCTCAGTGGGTCTGGGGAAATCTCTGGAGAGCATGGATAGGTGACGTTTCGGGACAGGACACCTATCCATGTTGCACCATGGATGCTTCCTGACCCATTGAGTAACTCCAGCACTTTGTGTCCTCTTCATAATTTCATAAGTGAAAACAGCAGAATTAGGCCATTCGACCCATCATGTCAACTCTATCATTCAATCATGGCTGATCTATTTCTCCCTCCTAACCCAACTATCGTGCCTTCTCCCCATAACCCCTGACACCCGTACTGATCAAGAATCTATGTATCTCTGCCTTAAAATATCCACTGATGGCCTCCACAGCCCTTTCTGACAAAGAATTCCACAGATTCACCAACCTCTGACTAAAGATATTCCTACTCATCTCCTTCCTAAAGCAACATCCTTTAATTCTGAGGGTATGATCTCTGGTCCTAGACTCTCCCACTAGTGGAAACATCCTCGCAATGACTCTCGTTTCAATGAGATTCCCCATCTAAACTCCAGCGAGTACTGGCCCAGTGCCATCAAACGCTCACCATATGCTAACCCACTCATTCCTGGGATCATTCTCGTAAACCTCCTCTGGACCCTCTCCAGAGCCAGCACATCCTTCCTAGACTCTCCCACTTGTGGAGACATTCTCTCCGCCTCCACTCCATCCAGGCTCTTCCTTCACCCTGTTCTGATTTCCCGGTCATGAGTGATATCAATCCCTTTTCAGAGCACTCATGGCTGGTGCCATATAGTCATAGAACGGTACAACATGGAACCCAGCCCATGCTGGCCAAGTTACCTCATCAAGCTTGTTCCATTTGCCTGCGTTTGGCCCTTATCCTTCCAAACATTTCCCATCCATGTCTAAGAGACAGATGTACTTCGAATGTTGTAATTGTTCCTACCTCTATCACTTCATCTGGCAGCTCATTCCATGTACATATTGGGACAATAAAGTCTTAAAACTGCAGCATTAAAGGATCATCCAAGAATAGTTCATATGTTTCTCTGGCACCGTAACGGGCCTGTCCCACTTGGCCATCATTTGCGCGCCATTTACGCGAGCTGGTAGCGTGTGGGTAGCGTGGGACGGGCGCATGGAGTGGCATGGAGGAGTGTGGAGTTGCACGCGGTATCGCCCAGCGCGCCAGGATTTCGTGCTGCACGAAATCTTCGCGCGCCACCGGTCTGTCACGTAAATGACGGCCAAGTGGGACAGGGTGACGTTTCGGGTCGAGACCCTTCTTCAGACTGAAACATCATCCATTCCTTCTCTCCAGAGATGCTGCCGGTCCCGCTGAGTTACTCCTGCATTTTGTATCTATCTTCAATTTAAACCAGCATCTGCAGTTCCTTCCCACAGATTAATTGGGTCTGCAGCTTGCTACTTTTCATTCACCTTTTTTTGAATAGGGGCATAACATCTGCAGTTTTTCCAATTGCTAGCACCACTCAAGAAACTGGAACATTTTAGAAAATTACCATAAATATCATAAACTGGGTAAATATCATAAACTGGGTATTCAAATGACGTCACACACTCCAGACAGCTGTACAGACGCACGATGAAGCGCGCAACAGTCACTACCGGCCTGTCGCGTAAATGACGGCCAAGTGGGACAGGCCCTTTAGGCATCTACATCGGCAAGACTGTACATGATTACAATCAAGCCGTCCACAGTGTACAGATACGGTGGCGGTCATGGTGGCGCAGAGGTAAAATTGCCACCTTACAGCGAATGCACCCCTGGAGACCCGGGTTCGATCCCGTCTATGGGTGCTGTCTGTACGGAGTTTGTACGTTCTCCCCGTGACTAGCATGGGCCTTCTCCGATATCTTCAGTTTCCTCCCACACTCCAAAGACGCACAGGTTTGTAGATTGGTAAATGTAAAAATTGTCCCCAGTGTGTGTAGGTTAGTGTTAATGTGTGAGGATCGCTGGTAGGCGCAGACCCGGTGGGCCGAAGGGCCTGTTTCCGCGCTGTATCCCTAAACTAAACTGAAAAAAAGATACAGGAAAAAAGGAATAACGTTTAGTGCAAGATAAAGTCCAGTAAAGTCCAATTAAAAATAGTCCGAGGTTCTCCAGTGAGACAGATGGTAGGTCAGGACCGCTCTCTGGTTGGTGTTAAAATGGTTCCGTTGCCTGATAACAGCTGGGAAGAAACTGTCCCTGAATTTAGAGGTGTGCGTTTTCACTCTCCTGATGGGAGAGGGGAGAAGATGGAGTGGCCGGGGTGAAACTGGTTCACATGATAACAATTTCTCTCTTAGTTTCTCTCCAGCTGTTATCAGATACCTGAACCATCCACTCACCAACTAGAGAGCAGTCCTGAGCTATGATCTACCTCCTTGGATCCCTCAGGCTATCTATGATTGGACTTTACTGCACCTTATCTTGCACTAAACATTATTAATGTTATTTCCCTTTATTATGTATCTGCACACTGTGGATGGCTCGATTGTAATCATGTACTGTCTTTCTGCCGACTGGTTAGCACGCAACAAAAGCTTTTCACTTTACCTCTGTACACGTGAAAATATACTAAACTCAACTCAGTCTTACCATAGTAATCATTGAGCAACATAATTTATTCCTTGATCTTCTGCAGAATATTCAATAATATACTGCAGGGCGGTATAATATACTACTGGGCAGAACAGTGGCACAGCGGTAGAGTTGCTGCCTCACAGTGCCAGAGACCCGGGTTCAATCCTGACTACAGGTGCTGTCTGTACGGAGTGTGTACGTTCTCCCCGTGTGTGCGTGTGTTTCCTCCGAGATCTTCGGTTTCCTCCCACATTCTAAAGACATACAGGTTTGTAGGTTAATTGGCTTGGTATAAATGTAAATTGTCCCTAGTGTGTGTTGGATAGTTTTAGTGCGCAGGGATCGCTGGTCGGTGCGAACTCGATGGGCCGAAGGGCCTGTTTCTGTGCCGTATCCCTAAACTGAACTAAACTAAACATATTGAGTGATAAATTGACCACTCTTTGCGTCCCAATCACTCTCAGATACCTTGATCACGTTTGATAGCAGAAGGAAGATACTTTAACAGAAGATTGTCCCCCTGTGGCCTCTTGCATGCCTCAAGCATGGGCCATCTGATGGTGATCAGAAGATGCAATCTCCCCCTGCCTGCCATAAGGTCAAGCATCCTGTTGTCCTTACGTCCCACCCAGTCCCCACCCTGAGTCTAATATTGGTGGTGAGATCACCTCTAAATCGCTCACGACTTTATCAGAGGATGTATTTTAGCACCGATTCTTCACTGGGAATCCACAAGGTGTAAAATCTATTTCTATTTCATAAACAAATCTTATTATTTTATTCTTTCCGGTCTGCTGGTACTCCAGAAAATGAGCACACCTGAACTGTCAATAGAGTAGTCTGGGTCAAAGGTCAAGCATCATCTTGAAGCATTGAACAACATATAAATCACTGGCCTTTCACATTCCCCGCCTTACTCAAAGCAAAGACAAATATGTACTCAGAGCGGTTTGATTTATGTGAATGTGAAGAGTTGATTCACCAGGGAGATCGAGTCATCTGATAACTGGCCTTCTTCCACACACTATTCAGGTTCCATCTTGGTGCGTGATGAGCATGTTTTTTTGGAGACTCCCACAAGGTGGGAGTGTATTCTGAATCAGCTACCCCTCGCTTCCCCAACGTGGAGGGCATGCTGCAGGGAAAGTGCATACTCTGGCAAAGCAAAGGAAATCAGAGACTCAAGGGCAGGGGCTGTCGCGTCCCCAAGAGAGAGACCCAAGGATTTGAGGGCCTCAGAAGGGTCCTCAGATAAGTCATCATGGAGGGAGTTAGTTCGGTCAACATCTCTCGTTTCCCTTTCCCCTGACTCCCAGTCTGAAAATGGGCCTCGACCCGAAACTAGACACGGAATGCTGGACTAACCCAGCGGGACAGGCAGCATCTATGGATAGAAGGAATGGGTGGCATTTCGGATCGAGACCCTTCTTCAGACTGAAATTCAGGGGAAAAGGAAACGAGAGATATAGACGACGATATAGAGATATAGAACAAAAGAATGAAAGGCATGCAGAAAAGTAACCATGATAAATAAAGCAGGCCATTGTTAGCTAGATGACAACGAAAGGCTGGTGTGAATTTGGAACGAAATTGTCCCTGAATCTGGAGGTTTGCATTTTCCAACTTCTGTACCTTGTGCCTGATGGCAGAGGGGAGCAGAGGGAGTGGCCAGGCGAGACTGGTCCTTGATCATGCTGCTGGCCTTGCAGAGGCAACGTGGTGTAGATGGAGTGAATGGAAGGGAGGTTGGTTTGCGTGACGGTCTGGGCTGCATCCACAACAGTGCATGTTCTTGGCAGGTCCATTGATGACTGGGGAAGCGAGGTTTGGATTCGTTTGGCAGATGAGTAGATGGGGAGGTCAGATGGATTCACTGATCAGAGGGTTGGGATGGGTTAGTTTGGATGAGTAGATCAATGGATGGATTTGATCAGCAGATTAGTAACCACAGGGAGTGGGGAGTCAGAAGGAACTACTGATGCTGAAATCGTAAGCAGAGCACAAAGTGTTTCTTTGCTGGGGAAGGAGAAGAGACATGGGCAGGTATGGAGTTGTGGAACTTTAAGGCTGGAGGCCATGGAGGGGAGATTGCCTGAAGTGCTGAGGCAGGTGGTGTGTGGGAGATGGTGGCCTGTTGTTCATCCGAGAGGTCATGGTCATGGTGTTGGTATGCGGAGGTATCCAAGAGCTGGCATCTGGCGTCAGCATGGTAGAGGTCAGCCTGCCAGACTACAATGGCACCCCACTTGTCGGTGGGTTTGCAAACAATGGTGTAATTGTTAATGAGAGGAGGATTGTATGTTCAGAGGGGAGGTGAGAGTGACTTGCGAGAGTTTGGGTTGGGTCGATCATTGGGTCTGAGGAAGGGTTGCGACCCGAAACTTCAAGCATCATTTTTCTCCAGAGATGCTGCCAGACTCGCTAAGCTATTCCACCACTTTGTATCCATCTTTTACAAGGCAAATTCCTTGTATGTGAATACTTGGCCAATAAACTTATTCATTCATTCATTCATTAAAATAGATTTGTCATGTGCATGGATAGGACAGGTTTGGAGAGATATGGGCCAAATGCAGGCAGGTGGGACGTGTAGATGGGGCATGTTGGTTGGTATGGGCAAGTTGGACTGAAGGGCCTGTTTCCATGATGTATGACTCTATGACATAGTAATTTGTTCTAATATTTACTCAATTTATTTTCATTCTTTTGAAATATTTTAGGATGTTTTTACCAAATGTAAAGTTAACTATAATTGACATCATTAACACCAGAGAATATAGTGACTACTCCGCAACGTGACATCAGCATTAGACTCCCAATAGACATCCACTGGAGATAGGCACAAAATGCCGGAGTAACCCAGCGGGTCAGGCAGCATCTCTGGAGAAAAGGAATAGGTGATGTTTCAGGTCAAGACCCTTCTTCAGACTGAGGGTCAGGGAAGAAAGAAACTAGAGATACAAAATGTTCCAGAGCACCAATGAATGAAAAGTATGCAAAAGGACAAATCAAAGGCAGCAACGGCCACTGGAACCAAGGATAATTCTTCATGTGACCATAGGGATTGGATTAAAATGATCCATTGTGTTTGCTATTTTGATGTATTTGATCTTTGTTTAACACTTGTCCTTACTTTTTCACCCCCTGTCCTCTCCCTCCTTAGATTTCTCAAAATCGAAAAAGATTCTAAATGATAACGATAAGGATTTGGAGAAACTCAGCGGGTGAGGCAGCATCTATGGAGCGAAGAAATGGGCGATGTTTTGGGTCGAGACCCGAAACGTCGCCTATTCCTTCGCTCCATAGATGCTGCCTCACCCGCTGAGTTTCTCCAGCTTTTTTGTCTACCTTCGATATTTCCAGCATCTGCAGTTCTTTCTTAAACGTTAAGGATTTTCTGTTTTTCATTTTACATGAGGTTTATTTTCCCAGATCTTTGATCTTTTCTTTCCACCTGAGAAAAGAGATATGGGCTTGAGTTTACATCTCATTTCAAAGAGAGCATCTTTGATAACGTGACATTCTCTCTGCTGGCGACCTGGGTTTCTGTACTCAAAGCCTTTGAGTAGGGCTTGGACCCACAACCTTTTGACTTAGCGATGCAAGTGCTGCCCACTGACCTATGGTTGACATTTAAATGCAGCCTAAGGCTGCTCACTGGAACCGACTTTTATAAAATTCTATTTGACCTCCGTGGAAGAAGATTAATGATCTCTTTGTTTGCGCACTGCTTGAACTTGGCTCTGTTCTACGCCGGGGCTCTCGAGGCTATGACATCAATCCCACTTTTGCCCCAAAGCTGACTATGCAGCATACGATGACCCAGATACAACCGTTTCTGAATCTCATTATCTGGCAGTCAAGTTACCTTGGTGTCAGGGGAGACCTCAGCAAGGACCCGGCGATGTTCAAACTGCACTCTTGGCCCATTGAGTTCTCTACCTGCTGCCTGCCTAATGCAACTTTGGCCTTTACAGCTGTTGGCAAAGGCTCGAGAAAATTATTGAGGGTGGCGTGTGCTCGCGACTGCATTGGAAAGTCATCCACTAAAGAGGTCATTCATGTCTCCAATTAGTTGCCTGGTTTATGTTACAGCGCTATACTCAACTGCCGTTGGTGACAAAACACAAAAGGATTTATGCCTTGTGCCTCCAGAGGTGGCGCTTGACCCATTGAGTTCTGCCCGCATTCTGTCTTTTTGTTCTTGCCTTGAGCAACTTTGCTTGAAAGAAAAGGGGCTTTGAAGGACTGATGTTATTGGGTTGGTAATAACGCTGACATGCAGGAAGGAAGCACTACATGGAGCATTGGTGATCTCACAGGGCAGCACAGTGGTGCAGTAGTAGAGTTCCTGCCTTACAGCGCCAGAGACCCGGGTTTGTTCCTGACTATGGGTGCTGTCTGTTCAGAAATTGTACATTCTCCCTGTGACCTGCGTGGGTTTTCTCTCGGTGCTCCGGTTTCCTCCCACACTGCAAAGACGTACAGGTTTGTAATTGGCTTCTGTAAATTGTGAATTGTCCCAAGTGTGTAGGATAGTACTAGTGTATGGGCAGACTCGGTTGGGCGGAAGGGACTGTTTCCATGCTGCATCCCTCAAGTCTAAAGTAAAGTCTTAAAAGTCTAACATGCTTTGTTATGGCAAGTTATCACCAAGTGAGTTTCCCACATCTTTTAATTGCCTCATCCTTGCAAGAATAGAAAGTAAGACATTCCAACGTTCATGTTCAGGTCCCCACCTTAAAACTTCTATAGACATCAACTATTTCAAAGCACTATTGCAGCCTACATCCCAACTCTAAATACATTGAGATGCAAGAAATTGCAGATGCCAGTTTACAAAACAAGACACAGAGAGCTGAACTCAGCAGGTCAGGCTGCATCTCTGGAGAACAGAGATAGGTGACATTTTAGGTTGGGATCATTCTTCAGACTTCTTCGAGTCCAGAACCAGGAGCCACAGTCTTAGAATAAAGGGGAGGCCATTTAAAACTGAGGTGAGAAAAAAATTTTCACCCAGAGAGTTGTGAATTTGTGGAATTCACTGCCACAGAGGGCAGCGGAGGCCAAATCACTGGATAGATTTAAGAGAGAGTTAGATAGAGCTCTGGGGGCTAGTGGAGTCAAGGGATAAGGGGAGAAGGCAGGCACGGGTTATTGATTGGGGACGATCAGCCATGATCGCAATGGATGGCGGTGCTGGCTCGAAGGGCCGAATGGCCTCCTCCTGCACCTATTTTCTATGTTTCTATGTTTCTATGATTGTGGTGGGGAAGATAGGAGAAAGATGAAAGAAAGGTAGGGGGCAGGATAATGCCTGGCAAGTGATAGGTAGATACTGGTGAATCAGAGAGTTTTTGATAGTCAGATGGTTGGACAGAGGACAGAGATAGGAAGACAAAAGTCTGAGGAAAGGGTAGAAGAGTTGCAAATAGTGAAGCCAAAGGAAGGAATATTGGTGGAAGTGGACAGGGGAGGAGGGGAGGGAAGAAATAGATGCAAATCCAGGTGGGGAACAGCGAAGAGAGGGGGGAAAAAAGGTGCTGGGGAGAGAAAGGAGGGGAGCAAAGTTGTTTGTAGGTTATTTCCCTAAATTTGGGGAATTCAATGTTCACACCATTGGGTTGTAAGCTACCCAAGTGGAATATGAGGTTCTGTTCCACCAGTTTGAACGTGGCCTCACTCTGGCAATGGAGGAGGCGCGGGACAGTAAGGTCAGTGTGGGAATGGGAAGGGGAGTTAAAATGGTTAGCAACTGGGAGATTCAACAGGCCCACAGTGGACTAAGCTCCACTGTTTGGCAAAACAGTTGCGTAGTTTGAACCGCTGTGAAGGGGGGGGTGGGAACATGGAGGGGGGGGAAGGGGGACATGGCGCGGGATACTTTGTAACGTTGTACCCTTTATGTGGCAACTATTTGCATACTTTGGGTATGCAAAACAAAGAATTTCACTATGACTTGTCTGTCACATGTGGCCATAAACCATTCATTCATTCATTCATTCATTCATTCATTCATTCATTCATTCATTCATACATTCGTTCATCTCCCCGATGTAAATGTATAAATGTAAACATCGGGAACACAGGATGCAGTAGATCTCTGACTGGAAATTTTGACTTAGTTTCTCTTCCTCCAGGTGCAGCCTGATCTGCTGAGTCTTTGCTGTTTCTGTTGTAGATATCCAGCGTCTACTGTTCTTTTGATATTCAATCACTTCACATGCAATGTGTGGTAATGCCAAGCACTAATGGACTGAAACGTTATCGTTAGAACTGGTAGGTTAAATATTTTAAGATAGCCCATTTCGCAGAAACTTCACCACTAAATGATTCACCTGTCCACTGTCACTAGATGACCCAGAAATTAGTCCTGAGATAAATTACATTTAAGTGGAATGACGTACACATTCCCATTTCATGCTTTCTCCTGCTCAGTCAATGCCTTTAAGTGTTGTCACACTCCTGACCCAACATCATGTGGCACCTCTTCAGGCCAAGCCAACAGCGGAGTTGTGTCCTGATAAACTCACACAGCAGATCATCACCTACCCTTACATGAGGAAACAGGCCCTTCGGCCCACCGAGCCCGTGTTGACCAGCGATCACCCCGTACACTCGCACTATCCTACACACTAGGGGCAGTTTGCAATTTTAGACAAACCCACAAGGTCTTTAGGATTTGGGAAGAAACCGGAGCACCCACGCAGTCGCAGGGCGAAGGTGCAAACTCCACACAGACAGCAGCCGAGGTCAGGATCGAACCCGGGTTTCGGGCACTGTGAGACAGCGGCTCTACCCCCAGCGCCACTGCGCCGCCCCTTATTTGTGAAAGGAAAGATTTTCACAGTTGAAGCTACAGGCGAGAGCGGTTACTCTTCGGACCCTGTCAGAGGTCATGTGTCCTGTGTCCTGTGTGTGTCTGAGTTCCCCAGCAGTCAGTCCTCTCTCAACGCCTGGGATGCCTGGTCCCAGTGACACCACTTTGCAGTGTATATCATCCTGCCCACCAGCCCCTCTGGAAGGTGCTGTCATTCACCAGATGTCTCATCTGTTGACTGTTTGGATGTGTTGTGGAAGTAGAGCAAGTGCACAGTGGAGTGCTCTGCCTGTCTGCAACCCCTCTCTTGTCAGTACAGCAAGCCTGCAAGAAGTAGATAAGAACATATAAAGGATTTTTGTCTTCCTCTGCTAAGCGTTAAGTCTCAGAGATTCGATGCCTCCAGTCTGTGAGAAACACAAACATTATTTTAAACCTCGCTGATACTTTCTTCCTACCTTTTCAACATAAACTGTTAAAACAAGAATCGAACAGTACCATTTTATGCTTTTATTTCTGTTTTAACAGCATTTTGATTTTCGGGCTGCATTGGCATGTCATTGTGATGTACGGCAAAAATTCAAATGATTTTATAAAAATTATCTGGTTTGATTGATTATTGCTTTTGGGCAATATTGTAGCGTTCCTTAATTAGGCAGTAAAAATGATTTGAACTACACTGATGAGCTAGAGATTTGTTAGCATGTCATTTGAAATGCCTGTATTTATGTCTTAGTCAAGATGTTAGCTCACTTAAGAACTATAAAGTCTACATTCGAAGGATAGACAGAAGAAATTCACACAAGTGCATTCCATTCATAAATAATATTATGAAACGTGATATCCACTCTTTGAAAGGCTATGTCTTTCATGTTTCATAAAAGCACAATGTGTGCTACTGTGGAACAGTGGCTGAAAGGTTTTAAGTTTAGTTCCTAGTGCATGCAGAATTAGCTGACTCCACGAAGAATTCGCTGGCATGCTCTGGGTAGAGTTTGGAATGTGCAAATTGGCCTCAATTTCTTTGGTTAAGGGGTGCGGGTACAACATTACCAATGAACTTTATTTGCTCTCCATACAATACCATATTTGAAAAATGTGCATACATGTTGAGTGAGGCCAGATCATAAGTAGTGGTGACAGCTCCTACAGTTAACAATACAATGGCTTAGAGGCTCACATTGGAAAAAGGTGTCTTTGAAGAGATTAGAGTTATTAGTAACGAGCCGTGGAATAGACCATCATAGTAATCAACACTTTCAAGAGGTTAGTTTAGTTTAGATTACAGCATGGAAATAAACCCTTCAGCCCACCGAGTCCACACCGACCATCTATCACCCATCCACACTAGTTCTATCTTATCCCACTTTCTCAACCACTTGCCCTGCACACCAGAGGCAATTTACAGAGGCCAATTAACATACCAACGCGCACGTCTTCAGAATGAGGGAAGAAACCGGAGCGTCTGGAGGAAACCCACACGGTCACAGGGAGAACGTGCAAACTCCACACACCGAAGTCAGGATCAAACCCGGGTCTCCAGCATTGTGAGGAAACAGCTCTACCAGCTGCACCACTATGCCACCTCGGAGGGCAAAAGTTTGGAGAAGTATTTTTAAAACAGTGATCCTCATTACATTATTTTCATATCCATATCTTTGTGTCTCCCTCTCTCTTGACTCTCAGTCTGAAGAAGGGTATCAACCCGAAACGTCACCCATTCCTTCTCTCCAGGGATGCTGCCTGTGCCGCTGAGTTACTCCAGCATTTTGTGTCTACATTATTTTCACTGCCTGACATTTATTCTGCACTCATGGGATGAATGATCGATCCTCATCAGTATCTTCTCCAAACTACCTCCACCTGATCTGTGCAATCAACACTTATTGGAAACAAAGTAACCAGATTAAACTATTCTTTATTGATAGTCCTGACTTTAGTTGTTGCGTATGCCCTATGTGTGTAAAATTGATCCATGGGAGCTTAAATATTGATTCAACGTTGGGTTTGCTGTGTAGAACTGGGTGTAGTGTTAACATTGGTTGACAGCAGGCAATGTTGATGAACTGATCATTGCAAAATTGTTCCCTATTTTCACTTTTGTTACCCTTGACAGAAATGAAAATTAGGTTCAATGTATACAGGCAACTGAATGAATATTGTGTAGGAAGGAACTGCAGATGCTGGTTTAAACCAAAGACAGACACAAAAAGCTGGAGTAACTCAGCGGGTCCGACAGCATCCCTGGCGAAATCTCCTGAGATTTCTCCAGAGATGCCGTCTTACCCACTGAGTTACTCCAGCTTTTTGTGTCTATTTTCTGAATGAATATTGCCCTCTTTAAACCTACAATCCAAGTCAAATTTACTCCTGCAGCGGTAGAGTTGCTGTCCAACAGCACCAGAGACCTGGGTTCGATCCTGACTATGAGTGCTGTCTGTACGGAGTTTATACGTTCTCCCTGTGACCGTGTCGGTTTTCTCCGGGTTCTCCGATTTCCTCCCACACTCCAAAGACGTGCAGGTTTGTACGTTAATTGACTTTGGTAAAAAAATTGTAAATTGTCGGTCGTGTGTAGGATAGTGCTAGGGTATGGAATGATCGCAGGTCGGCGCGGACTCGGTGGGCCGAAGGGCCTGTTTCTGCACTGTACCTCTAAAGTCGGATGTCTAAAGTCTAAATCTAAATTGTATCAGTTCTTGTGTTCTGCCTGTGGTGCTCAGACCAAGAGAGAGTGGTTGATGTGTAGAACGAAACTGTAGATGTGTGGGAAAGAACTGCAGATGCTGGTTTAAATCGAAGGTAGATACAAAATGCTGGAGTATCTCAGTGGGACAGGCAGCATCTCTGGAGAGGAGGAATGAATGGGTGACGTTTCGGGTGGAGACTGATCTAAACTAAAGTGACCTGCAGAGATGGTGATTTATACTGAAGATAGACACAAATTGCTGGAGCGGTTGATGCCAGGAATCTTGCATTTTTATGCTGTCTTTTACGTTCCCGCGGATGTCAGTGAGGTGCTTTCTGATGGGTAATCATTGTTGTCATATAAGAATTGTAACAGCCAATTTGTACAGAACCAGCTCGCAGACACAACAGGGGTAATGTGGAACAAGGTTTATCAATGCTGACTGTGTGATAAATATCAGCAAAGGGCTCCCTGGGATAATACCCTCCCTTTTCTCAGGGAAAAGTGCTCTGGCTGATCTCTGAGTCTTTCAGATGGTCAGAAAACAGATGTGAATTGTTTGATGCAGGCGTGTAACCCGGCGCTGAAATGTTTGAAGAATTCGTACACTCTGTTGCGATGGGCCCGTAGATTAAATCCTCATACCAGTGTGAAACTGAAGCGAGCTGATAACCAAGGCCCTGGGCCTGATCCCCAGTCTATGCCGATTAATCTGATCTTAGTCAGGCTGGAAATTCCAACACTCGTGTTACCACCAGTGCTTCTGCTCAAAAACAGCTGCTGATTCTAATCAATATTCAGGGCGGCACGGTAGTGCAGTGGTAGAGTTGCTGCCTCCCAGCACTAGGGACCCGGGTTCGATCCTGACTACCGGTGCTGTCTGTACGGAGTTTGTACGTTCGCCCCGTGACCTGCATGGGTTTTAGCCGGGTGCTCCAGTTTCATCCCACACTCCAAAAACGCGCAGGTTTGTAGGTTAATTGGCTTGGTAAAATTTCTAAATTGTCCCAACTGTGTGTAGGACAGTGTTAGTGTGCGGGGATCGTTGGTCGACACAGATTCGGTGGGCCGAAGGACCTGTTTCCATGCTGTCTCACTAAACTAAACTTAGCACCATTGGTCTCTGTGCTGCTGGCACACAGTGCTGAAGAACAAACAGGGGATGGTCAGTTTGAAGTGCCTGGTACCAGGTGAACTGTACACCCAGGTGTGTCAGAGTTCGCCAGTAACCTCCGTGGCACAGAAGTACCTGTGGCGAGATGGTGCAAGGAGGTGGGATCGGACACTGGACAAAGGTCCCGGTGAGAGGAACAGTTGGGGGGGTGGGTCATACCTTTCATGCCATTGAGGTTGGCTGCGGGAGCCCCCCCCCCCGCTCCCCTCCTGGGGAACGAAGACTGAAGAGGGCCAAGCATGGAGAGGGAGGTCGGTTCGTGGGATGAATAAAATGGAGGAGGATATGGCTGCCACAGGCTCTTGTGGCCAGCTGCAGCTGGGACTGTATGATGGTGCCTGTATGATGGTCCCTTGCATATGGACTCTGTGGGCTGCTCTGTACAGATCGGGGCAATTGGGCTTATGTACCATTATAGTCTTGCTGTTCTGTGTGCAAACATGTATCTCACTGCACCTGGTACACGTGACAATAAGGAAACCATTGAACCTGTTCTTGATAATTGTTCCTGGATTTGACTTGTCCTTTTACGTACCTTTCATTCATTTGTTCTTTGTCCCTCTTCTACCTTCTCTAGTTTCCCTCTCCCCTGACTCTCAGTCTGAAGAAGGGTCTCGACCCAAAACGTCACCTGTCCCTTTTCTCCTGAGATGCTGCCTGACCCGCTGAGTTTCTCCGGCCTTTTGTGTCTATCTTTGGTGTAAATCAGCATCTGCAGTTCCTTCCTAGACAGAAATAAACCTGTTCCCTTTGCATCTGTTTGCAAAAATAAATATTCTGTTACAACTTTACATAATAAGCAGGAAAGTCAAAGTGATCTTTACTGTGTCATCATCTTTAATAATAGCCAAAAGTCAGTTGGCAGCCAGCCCCCTTGCCTCTGAGTTACAAGTTCTGTCGCATTTATATCCAATCTTGGCTGACACTCTAATGCACAGTCTCCCCCAGTGACTGGTTAGTCTCCTTTAAAATGAGTCTTTGGATTCTTAAAATAGCTCTGACCTGATTTCTCAAGCTCCGAGCTCGTCTCTAAGTCAAAGACAGACACAAAATGCTGGAGTAACTCAGCGGGTCAGGCAGCATCTCTGGAGAGAAGGAATGGGTGACGTTTCGGGTCGAGACCTTCCTTCAGACTGAGAGCGTGGGGAGAGGGAGACTAAAAATATGGAAGGAAAAGGTGTGAAAACGAACGTTCAAAGCAGACGATGAACAAGGAAAATGTAGAATGGTTCCTTGTTAGCTGAGGGGAAGGTGTTACCGAGGTGTACAATCAGTAAAATTAATCAGGAGGACAGTGAAACTAGTCAGAGAACTAGGGTGGGGGAGGGACAGAGAGAGAGAGAGAGAGAGAGAGAGAGAGAGAGAGAGAGAGAGAGAGAGGGAAAGCAAGGATGACGAAGTTACAGAGAAATCAAGATTCATACCGCTGAGTTGTAAGCTGCCCAAGCGAAATAGGAGGTGCTGTTCCTCCAATTTGCATTAGGCCTCACTCTGACAGTGGGGGAGGCCCAGGACAGAAAGGTCAGTGTGGGAATGGGAGGGGGAGTTAAAGTGTGTAGCAACTGGGAGATGGTGTTTTTGGTTATCCAATGACTTTATACCTGCCAGGACACCAATGATGGGGTTAATGGCTTGAGGTTGTTTGGTTACCAGAGGTAAAACCATCAGCTTTTACAGTGCTTTACTGTTTTGAAAACAAGTTCTTTTTTTTTACGAACCTTAAGGCAAAAAATATATATTTCCCCCTCGGGCTGTTCCTCACCTATATCAATCTGGGCAACAGACCATACATAAACAAATCTAAAATTACATTTTTTTGTTTCAGATGCGGAAAGAGTGAAGGACATTCTTTCAAACCACATTAATTTGACTGAGCTTTTAAACTGAAGTGCCTTAAGTGGTTTGTGCAAATGTGCTTGTGTAAATGTTCCAGGTTATTAGTACAGAAGGTAATAGCAAATGTTCCTGTGTCTCTTTTACACAGGTATCTCATACACCAATAAAATTATATGGTTTGTATGAGCCCAAAGTAGTTTGAGTTTTATGTTGACATACGCCGTATAATTTAGCTCAGTGCTGGGTTCACTCAAGTAGTTTGAGCTTACATTACAACCAGGACCACTATTCAAAATGTAACATGTTCATTCCAAAGCACAGCACATCATATCACTTTTTATGGGGAGAAGGAATGGTTGCCGTTTCGGGTCGAGACCCAAATCCAGCATTTTGTGTCTACCTTCGATTTAAACCAGCATCTTGCAGTTCTTTCCCACATATCACTTTTTATGACTTTTTAGGTCATAAAAAGTGATACAATAATTTAAGCGCTTTTGTCTTTTTTTCCCCTTCACTTTCTGAAGTTCATTTGAGGGCGTAAAAGTACTTGGCTACGACACGTATCCTACCACTTTGTAAATAATACCTATTGCCTTGAGTGTGCTCTCATAAATAGCCCTTGGGGGAATAACATGTAGTGCTGTCTAAAGCCCAGTTAATAAAGCTGTTACCTCTGAACTGGAAGACGATGGGTTAAAGTCCCACAACTGAGACTGAAGCTGAAAAATCTGATTCTCCAATAAGATGCCGCATTGTTAGAGAGCATATTTAAAATTTAAAAAATAGGGCTCTGGATGCTCTTTTGGGTGAGAATGAACAATAATCTGTGGCTAGACACAAAATGCTGGAATAACTCAGCGGGACAGGCAGCATCTCTGGAGAGAAGGAATGGGCGACGTTTCGGGTCGAGACCCTTCTTCAGACTGATGTCAGGGAAGTGAGTGGTGCAGAGATAAAATGTAGTCGGAGACTAAAACTGGTTGGAGAACTGGGAAGGGGAAGGGGATGGAGAGAGAGGGATAGCAAGGGCTACTTGAAGTTAGAGAAGTCAATGTTCATACCGCTGGGGTGTAAGCTACCCAAGCGAAATATGAGGTGCTGTTCCTTCAATTTGCATTGGGCCTCACTCTGACAATGGAGGAGGCCCTGGACAGAAAGGTCAGATTGGGAATGGGAGGGGGGAGTTGAAGTGCTGAGCAACCAGGAGATCAGGTAGGTTTGGACGGACTGAGCGGCGGTGTTCAGTGAAATGATCGCTGAGCCTGCGCTTGGTCTCGCCGATCGATATACAGGAGTATATCTTGTGAAAAAGGGATCATAAGGTACTGTTCCTTTAGATTGTGTTTGGCCTCCCCCATAAAATGGAGAACCTGAGATCAGACAGTTCAATGTGTGGGTAGGGAGGGGAATTGAAATGAATTTAGATTATTGTCACGTGTGCCGAGGTACAGTAAAAAGCTTTATGGCTAGCAACTGGGAGTTCCAGGTGGCCATGGTAGACAGAGCACAGGTGAATAGCAAAGTTTAGTTTAGTTTAGTTTAGTTTATAGACAATAGAAAATAGGTGCAGGAGTAGGCCATTCGGCCCTTCGAGCCAGCACCACCACACGGCTGATCATCCACAATCAGTACCCCTTTCCTGCCTTCCCCCCATATCCCTTGACTCCGCTATCTTTAAGAGCTTGATCTAACTCTCTCTTGAAAGCATCCAGAGAATTGACCTCCACTGTCTTCTGAGGCAGAGAATTCCACAGATTCACAAATCTCTGAGTGAACAAGTTTTTCCTCATCTCCGTTCCAAATGGCCAATCCCTTATTCTTAAACTGTGGCCCCTGGTTCTGGACTCCATCAACATCGGGAACATGTTTCCGGCCTCTAGCATGCCCAATCCATTAATAATCTTATGTTTCAATAAGATCCCCCCTCATCCTTCTAAATTCCAGTGTATACAACCCCAGTCGCTCCATTCTCTCAACATATGACAGTCCTGCCATCCCGGGAATTAACCTCGTGAACCTACGCTGCATTCCCTCAATAGCAAGAATGTCCTTCCTCAAATTTGGAGGCCAAAACTGCACACAATGCTCCAGGTGTGGTCTCACTTGGGCCCTGTACAACTGCAGAAGGACATCTTTGCTTCTATACTCAACTTATCTTGTTATGAAGTCCAACATGCCATTCCCTTTCTTCACTGCCTGCTGTATCTGCATGCTTACTTTCATTGACTGATGAACAAGGACCCCCCAGATCCCGTTGTACTTCCCCTTTTCCCAACTTGACACCATTCAGATAATAATCTGCCTTCCTGTTCTTGCCACCAAAGTGGATAACCTCACATTTATCCACATGAAACTGCATCTGCCATGCATCTGCCCACTCACCCAACCTTTCCAAGTCACCCTGCATCCTCATAGCATCCTCCTCACAGTTCACACTGCCACCCAATGTCATCTGCAAATTTGCTAATGTTACTTTTAATGTATATTGTAAATAGCTGCGGTCCCAGGACCGAGCCTTGCGGTACCCCACGAGTCATTGCCTGCCATTAATCCCTACTCTTTGTTTCCTGACTGCGAACCAATTTTCTATCCATGTCAGTACCCTACCCCCAATACCATGTGCTCTAATTTTGCCCACTAATCTCCTATGTGGGACCATATCAAAGGCTTTCTGAAAGTCCAGGCACACTACATCCACTGGCTCTCCCTCAGTTTAGTTTAGTTTAGCTTAGTTTAGAGATACAGCACAAAACAGGCTCTAGGCCCACTGGGTTCACACCCACCAGCAATCACCCTACACTCGCACTATCCAACACATACTAAGGACAATTTGCAATCTTTTCTTACTGAAGCCAATTAGCCTATGAAACTGTACATCTATGGAGTGTGGGAGGAAACCAGAGCACCCGGGGAAAACCCACATGGTCACAAGGAGAACGTACAATCTCCATACAGACAGCACCCATAGTCAGGATCGAACCCAGGTCTCTGGTGCTGTGAGGCAGCAACTTTGCCGCTGCACCACCATGCCGTCTGGTCACCTTGTCTGCACTTGGTCTCACTGAATGTGTAGGAAGAACTGCAGATACTGATTTAAACTGGATGGACACAAAAAGCTGGTGTAACTCAGTGGGTCCGGAATAGTTGACGTTTTGCGTCGGGACCCTTCTTCAGTCTCAGAGATACTGTCTAACCCACTGTGTTACTCTAGCTTTTTGTGTCCATCTTGGTCTCACTGATATAGTGAAAGCTACAGCAAGAGCACCAAATCCATGAGACAAGGTTCGAGAAGTGCATATGACTCTCTGTCTCATCTGGAAGGGCCGTTGAGTCCTTGGTTGTGCTGATGGTGGAAGTGGAGGTACATGTGTTGCACCTCCCGCTGTTGCCGAGAAGTGCCTGGAGAAGGGAGGGAATGGGTGGGAAGGGATGGATGAGATCATGGAGAGAGCATTCCCTGTGGGACGATGTATGAGATACCTGTATAAAAGAGACTCGGGAACATTTACTATTACTTTCTGTACTAATAATCTGAAACCACAGCAGGAACATTTACACAAAGTCATGGAGTTATTGAGAGAGTGGTCCCAGCAGAAAGCTGACAGGGAAAGTGACTGGTGGCGGGTCACATGGAGAGGTGGCAGAAATGTTGAAGAATGATGTGCTGGATCTGAAGGCTGGCAGGGTAAAAGGTGACCACACCTGTTATAAGGCATACAATTTATAAAATGGTCAAAGATAGATACAAAATGCTGGAGTAACTCAGTAGGACAGCCAGCATTTCTGGAGAGAAGGGATGGGTCTTGTTTAATGAAGGATATGCCTGCATTAGAGTCAGTGTGAACCAAGTCAATTGATTCTTTGGGTGAGAAGATTCAGCAGGTTTGAAATGTCCTAACTGGAGTTTAGAAGAATGGGAGGCGACTTCATTGAAAGATGAAAGGTTGAGTGAAATTGATGGAGTTCATGTCATTAGGATTTTAAAAAGGTGAGGAAGAACTTCTTTAGTCAGAGGGTAGTTAATCTGTGGAACTCATTGCCACAGAGGGCTGTGGAGGCCAAGTCAGTAGATATTTTTAAGGCAGAGATAGACGAGTTCTTGATTAGAACAGGTGTCAAGGGTTATGGGGAGAAGGCAGGATAATGGGATTAGATGGCAGAGATCAGCCATGATGGAATGGTGGAGTAGACTCGATGGGCCAAATGACCTAATTCTACTCCTATGACTTGTAGACTTGTAATGTCTCCCTGCTGGACATAGTTTAAAACTAAGGGATAGGCTTAGGATGAAGGGCTTTTGGAGTTCTTTCCACAAGAAGATTGGGAATCTTTAGAATTCCTTGCCCCAAAGACTTGTGAATAACACATCAATGAATATTTTCAGGTCTGAGCTGTAAGAATCAAGTAGGAAACTAAAGTTCAGGCCCAATAACAAATCAGCCATGACCATGTTGGAGAACCAGCATCTGTTTCTGCAGCCTATTCTTGCTAATATTAATTCCTCAGTCAACAGATTATCTGTTGATTATCACATTGCTATTTGCAATATTAATACCTCTGTCAGCAAATTATCCGATGATTATCACAATGCTACTTGCAAAATTTTGTTGTACCCAAATTGCCCTCATTACAACATTGGCAACAGTTCACAAATACCCATAACCTGAGAGGAAGCATTATTGTTTGGTTTAGTTTAGTTTAATTTAGCTTAGTTTAGTTTAGTTTAGTTTAGTTTAGTTTAGTTTAGTTTAGTTTAGTTTAGTTTAGAGGTACAGCATGGAAACAGGCCCTTTGGCCCATTGAGTCCCCGCTGACCAACGATCCCCATACACTAGCACTATCCTACACACTAGGGACGATTTAATTTTTTTACCCAAAGCCATTATACCTACAAACTTGAACATCTTTAGAATGTGGGAGAAAACCGAAGCACCCGAAGAGAACCCACGCGGTCACAGGGAGAACGTATAAACTCCATGCAGACAGCACCCGCAGTCAGAATCGAACCCATGCCTTTGGCGCTGTAAGGCAGCAACTGTACCGCTGCGCCACTGTGCCGCCCATTAATGTGTTATGAATGGTGCGATGGAAATGGTAGCCTTGTTCAGGAGAGGGTTGAACAAATGCCAGCTAAAAACAAAGTTACAATGGGAAAAAGACACTGACATCCAGATGCGAGTCTTCAGTCTATACAAGCAGGGAGATTAGAGTTGAGATGCAATGTCCTGATTCTAATGTTTCCCATTTATCTCGCTCAAGGAAAAATGCTAGCATATGTTGTCAGACTTGCAATCTGATCTCTGTCCAGTGCATACAGCAGTTCAAAGAAAATGTTAACCATAAACAGTGCTGGTTGATTAGTGTAAATTCCATTCATTAGAATCTGAATTTCAAACAAATGATTATGTAAGAGGGAGAAATAGATAATTGTCCATGATACAGACAGGCCAGACATCGTCATGTACTGGGATTTAGCAAAGCCCCAGCAAATCTCTGTTTTAAGTCATAACTTGCATTTGTATAGAATTTTATCAGTCTCAAAGTGCTTCACAAGCAATTAATACCTTTTGAAATGCAGTCACTCTCTTGTTACATATGCAAACACTGTAACCAATTTGCACATAACAGTGCTCCAGATCGAGATAACTGCTCGGCTAACATGTGCAGGTGGTGACAGTTGAGCAAAGAGGTTTTGTCGGAAAATTGGGACAAGGTTCCGATCCTGTAACAAGAACAAGTACATTTTGACCTGAATCAAATATTGGAAAGATTGTTTTTAATTCTCTGAAATACCATTCCCTAGTGTGTTGGAAGGAACTGCAGATGCTGGTATACACCGAAGATAGACATAAAATGCTGGACTAACTCAACGGGACAGACAGCATCTCTGGATAGAAGGAATGGGTGACATTTTTGGGTCATAGATACATAGATACATAGAAAATAGGTGCAGGAGTAGGCCATTCGGCCCTTTGAGCCTGCACCGCCATTCAATGTGATCATGGCTGATCATCCAACTCAGTATCCCGTACCTGCCTTCTCTCCATACCCCCTGATCCCTTTAGCCACAAGGGCCACATCTAACTCCCTCTTAAATATAGCCAATGAACTGGCCTTAACTACCCTCTGTGGCAGAGAGTTCCAGAGATTCACCACTCTCTTTGTGAAAACGTTTTTCTCATCTCGGTCTTAAAGGATTTTCCCCTTATCCTTAAGCTGTGACCCCTTGTCCTGGACTTCCCCAACATCGGGAACAATCTTCCTGCATCTAGCCTGTCCAACCCCATAAGAATTTTGTAAGTTTCTATAAGATCCCCTCTCAATCTCCTAAATTCTAGCGAGTATAAGCCGAGTCTATCCAGTCTTTCTTCATATGAAAGTCCTGACATCCCAGGAATCAGTCTGGTGAACCTTCTCTGCACTCCCTTTATGGCTATAATGTCCTTCCTCAGATTTGGAGACCAAAACTGTACGCAATACTCCAGGTGTGGTCTCACCAAGACCCTGTACAACTGCAGTAGAACCTCCCTGCTCCTATACTCAAATCCTTTTGCTATGAAAGCTAACATACCATTCGCTTTCTTCACTGCCTGCTGCACCTGCATGCCTACTTTCAATGACTGGTGTACCATGACACCCAGGTGTCGCTGCATCTCCCCTTTTCCTAATCGGCCACCATTTAGATAATAGTCTGCTTTCCTATTTTTGCCACCAAAGTGGATAACCTCACATTTATCCACATTATACTGCATCTGCCAAACATTTGCCCACTCACCCAGCCTATCCAAGTCACCTTGCAGTCTCCTAGCATCCTCCTCACAGCTAACACTGCCCCCCAGCTTAGTGTCATCCGCAAACTTGGAGATGTTGCCTTCAATTCCCTCATCCAGTTCATTAATATAAATTGTAAATAGCTGGAGTCCCAGCACTGAGCCTTGCGGTACCCCACTAGTCACTGCCTGCCATTGTGAAAAGGACCCGTTTACTCCTACTCTTTGCTTCCTGTTTGCCAGCCAGTTCTCTATCCACATCAATACTGAACCCCCAATACCGTGTGCTTTAAGTTTGTATATTAATCTCTTATGTGGGACCTTGTCAAAAGCCTTCTGAAAGTCCAGATACAACACATCCACTGGTTCTCCCCTATCCACTCTACTAGTTACATCCTCGAAAAATTCTATAAGATTCGCCAGACATGATTTACCTTTCGTAAATCCATGCTGACTTTGTCCAATGATTTCACCACTTTCCAAATGTGCTGCTATCCCATCTTTAATAACTGACTCTAGCAGTTTCCCCACTACCGATGTTAGACTAACTGGTCTGTAATTCCCCGTTTTCTCTCTCTCTCCCTTCTTAAAAAGTGGGGTTACATTTGCTACCCTCCAATCCTCAGGAACAGAATCTAAAGAGTTTTGAAAAATTATCACTAATGCATCCACTATTTCTGGAGCTACTTCCTTAAGTACTCTGGGATGCAGCCTATCTGGCCCTGGTGATTTATCGGCCTTTAATCCATTCAATTTACCCAACACCACTTCCCGACTAACCTGGATTTCACTCAGTTCCTCCATCTCCTTTGACCTGCGGTCCCCTGCTATTTCCAGCAGATTATTTATGTCTTCCTTAGTGAAGACGGAACCAAAGTAGTTATTCAATTGGTCCGCCATATCCTTGTTCCCCATGATCAATTCACCTGTTTCTGACTGCAAGGGACCTACATTTGTTTTAACTAATCTCTTTCTCTTCACATATCTATAAAAACTTTTGCAGTCAGTTTTTAATGTTCCCTGCCAGTTTTCTTTCATAATCTATTTTCCCTTTCCTAATTAAGCCCTTTGTCCTCCTCTGCTGGTCTCTGAATTTCTCCCAGTCCTCTGGTATGCTGCTTTTTCTGGCTAATTTGTACGCATCATCTTTTGCTTTGATACTATCCCTGATTTCCCTTGTTATCCATGGATGCACTACCTTCCCTGATTTATTCTTTTGCCAAACTGGGATGAACAATTTTTGTAGTTCATCCATGCAGTCTTTAAATGCCTTCCATTGCATATCCACCGTCAACCCTTTTAGAACTAATTGCCAGTCAATCTTGGCCAATTCACGTCTCATACCCTCAAAGTTACCTTTCTTTATGTTCAGAACCATTGTTTCTGAATTAACAATGTCACTCTCCATCCTAATGAAGAACTCAACCATATTATGGTCACTCTTGCCCAATGGGGCACGCACAACAAGACTGCTAACTAACCCTTCCTCATTACTCAATACCCAGTCTAGAATAGCCTGCTCTCTCGTTGGTTCCTCTACATGTTGGTTTAGATAACTATCCCGCATACATTCCAAGAAATTCTCTTCCTCAGCACCCCTGCCAATTTGATTCACCCAATCTATATGTAGATTGAAGTCCCCCATTATAACTGTTTTGCCTTTGTTGCACGAATTTCTAATTTACTGTTTGATGCCATCCCCAACTTCACTACTACTGTTAGGTGGCCTGTACACAACACCCACCAGCGTTTTCTGCCCCTAAGAGTTTCGCAGCTCTACCCATACCGATTCCACATCCTCCAAGCTAATGTCCTTCCTTTCCACTGCGTTAATCTCCTCTATAACCAGCAACACTACCCCACCTCCTTTTCCTTTCTCTCTATCCCTCCTGAATATTGAATATCCCTGGATGGTCAGCTCCCAGCCTTGGTCACCCTGGAGCCATGTCTCCGTGATCCCAACTATATCATAATCATTAATAGCTATCTGCACGTTCAACTGATCCACCTTATTACGAATGCTCCTTGTATTGAGACACAAAGCCTTCAGGCTTGTATTTACAACGCTCTTACCCCTTTTACAATTATGTTGAAAAGTGGCCCTTTTTGATTTTTGCCCTGGATTTGTCTGCCTGCCACTTTTACTTTTCACCTTGCTACCTATTGCTTCCGCCCGCATTTTACACCCCTCTGTTTCTCTGCTCACCCATTTAAGAACCCCACCACCTCTTATTCTCTGTTTATTATTGTTTTCTTCTTTCCCCCCTACATGTTGGGTCTGAGTGCTTTCCTTCTCTGCCTCCTGCGTCACACACTGTCTAATAGCTTTCTCTATTTGAGTCCCTCCCCCCCAACCGTTCTAGTTTAAAGTCTCCCCAGTAGCCTTTGCAAATCTCCGCGCCAGGATATTGGTCCCCCTCAGGTTCAAGTGCAACCCATCCTTTTAGTACAGGTCACACCTTCCACAAAAGAGGTCCCAATGATCCAGAAATTTGAATCCCTGCCCTCTGCACCAGTCCTTCAGCCACGCATTTATCCTCCACCTCGCTCCATTCCTACTCTCACTGTCGCGTGGCACAGGCAGTAATCCCGAGATTGTTTCCTTTGCTGTCCTTCTCCTTAACTCCCCTCCTAACTCCCTAAATTCTCCTTTCAGGACCTCTTCTCTTTTTTTACCTATGTCATTGGTACCTATATGTACCACGACCTCGGGCTACCCCCAGGTAGGCTGTCCCCCCCAACAGTACTGAAACAGGAGTACTTATTGTCAAGGTGTACAGCCACCGGGGTACTCTCTAGTCCCTGCCTGTGCCCCTTGCCTCTCCCAAACGTGACCCACTTGCCTGCCTCCTGTGGTCTTGGAGTGACCACCTCCCTGTAACTCCTCTCAATGACTTCCTCGCTCTCCCTGACCAGAGCTGCTGCTGCAGGTTCCTAATACGGTCCCTTAGGAGCCCCATCTCGATGCACCTGGCGCAGATGTGGACGTCTGTAAGGCTGTCAGATTCCTTGATCTCCCACATCTGACATCAAGAACAACAAACTGCCCTGGCCCTCATACTCCCCTTACCTAGGATACAATACAAAACAAACTGCTACAATACAATCAGCAGGGATCTGACTCCCAATCAGCTGCTCCCTCTTGTCTGCTTCCACCAATCAGCGGCTTCCTCAAGCCCACTTGTTTTTGAAGTGCGAGTGGAACTTGGAACGTTGCAGATTTCGGCTCCTCCTCCCTCTGCGACCGCTCCAACGGCTCTCGGGCCTCTGAGACCCTTGTTGAGTTATTGACTGTACCCAAAGTCCTGCGCACAAGCTGAGGTTGAAGCAGGTTCTTCACTAAAGACAGAAGGAACTGCAGATGTCAGAATCTTAAACAAAACACAAAGTGCTGGAGGAATAAAAAATAATAGAGCTGTATCTTTGGAAAGATGAAGAGGAATTTCTTTAGTCAGAGGGTGGTGAATCTGTGGAATTCATGGCCACAGACAGCTGTGGAGGCCAAGTCATTGGATACTAGACTAAGTGGGACCCATTGGGTCCCAGCTTCACATGGGAGGGCTGGTCCCCCAACGCAATATTCCACCTCTCCACCAATTCCAATATTGCTGCCAGTGGGGGGTGGGGGGGGCGGCTTTCTGGAGCACTTGCATAGTGTTGTGGGCCGAAGGGACTGGTTTCCAGAGGGCTAGTATGGACATTGTAGGCCGAATGGATTATTGGGCTGGCAGCTCAGTCACTGAGACCACACACACACACACACACACACACACACACACACACACACACACACACACACACACACACACACACACACACACACACACACACACACACACACACACACACACACACACACACACACACACACACACACACACTGACTCACACCATATATATGGCAGCAAACTTTCTTGAATACTCACACGGCTGAGTGTGGCCTCTCCATTTTGGGGTTTCTGCAGTCAGCGGCACTTCCGCAATCAGCGTGACCTCTGCACTTACCGGAAATTACGCAATCAGTGCGACCTCTGCACTCACCGGAAATTACACAATCAGCGCGACCTGTCCACTAAGCGGAAGTCACGAAATGAGCAGGACTTTTGAACCAAACAGAGTCGGACCTAATAAAGCATTAATTCCTTCCAAACACAGTCGGACCCAATAAAACATTCCAGTTTCAAGCACAGGCAGGGCAGCAGGCCAAACAATACATGGCATTGTCATTAAGGGCTAACAAATCATTTATTGCAATTGCATTGCAGACTCACAGTTCAGTTGATTCACAGCTTAGAATGAGAGTCGTTGCCTCTCCCTCGAGAGTTGCAGAGTGACTGAGTCATGTCCAGGCATCCGGGGTTTTAAAGTCCTGCCCCTCCCCCCCCCCCAGAAGGGGCGTTACCTTCATCGCGGTGATTGGCAGACGAGAGGATCTCAAGGTTTTTTAAACACTCATAACTTTTTTATTTTTTCATCGATAGGAAAAATCCTCAGGGCCTGCTCAGCGGAGGAGGACTGTGAGTAAGATGGCCAAAAATCATAGCGATAAATGGTAGCGTTTTTTCTAAAATCAATATACAGCGCAGACAGGAAGTGGTCAAGATGAGACTTCTAATTATATAGATTTTTAAGGCGGAGATTGACAGATTCTTGATTAGTGTGTCAAGGGTTACGGAGAAGGCAAGAGAATGGGGTTGCGAAGGAATGATAGATCAGCATGATTGCATGGTGGAGTAAACTGGATGGGCTGAATGGCCTAATTGTGCTCCTATGACCCAGATGCCTAACTGCAATTATATTGCTCTTTTGTCATTTTTCCTATTAATACATATTTACATTTGCTGGCAATAAAATATACACATTTGCAATATATTTGTTTGCAACTTAACAGCTTAATTTGAACCCTAAAATAAATTAACTCACAATCTAATTTTCTATAACATATACATTCTGCGATTAAAGTTGAAATCTTCTCCACAAACACTGAAGAGCTGCTACCACAGCACAATTACATCGTCAGAGTATTAGATCACTGTGCTAGTGATAAGAATCACATGATTACAAGTATATTCATAATGAGCGTCACATAAAGATGATTTAATTATAGTTTCCTTAAATCTCTGTAAGTGTTATGTCCAGAGCTGTCACAGTTATTACTGGTTTAAGAGTCATATCAGTGATTTATGTGAGCCATTCTTGTCTTTGAAACTGCACGTCGCAGTTTAGTAGCGGTATTTGTTTTTGCAACATCAGCCAATGGCGGCCCAGGTTTGCAGTCAGTTCTGCTCGGGTGCAGTCAGACAAAGAAAAAACACCCCACACATAAGTTTCAATAGTTCCACATTGCTCCAATCAGTCCAACAGCAACGCTGACAAATTTACGCCGCTCGTTGTACAAGAGAAGGATGAGAGGGCTATCATGTCTTTCATAGTCTCGGGGTTTCCCAGGTACCTTACGGCCATTGAAACACTTTGGAGTTGTAATCCCTGTTATGTTGTAGAGAGGGCGGTAATTAATTGTTGCACAGCAAGATCCAACAAAGGGCAAACGCAGAGTGACAAGGTTGCTGTTTTCAATTACGTTTGTTTGATGTTAAATATTGGCCAACAGTTTCAGTTTAGTTTATTGTCACGTGTACCAAGGTACAGTGACAAGCTTTTGTTGCGCGCTTAACCAGTCAGCGGAAAGACAATACATGATTACAATCGAAGATAGACACAAAATGCTGGAATAACTCAGCATTCTTCACACTGAAGAAGGGTCTCGACCCAGAACATCACCCATTCCTTCTCTCCAAAGATGATGCCTGTCCCGCTGAGTTACTCCAGCATTTTGTGTCTATCTTTGGTTTAAACCAGCATCTGCAGTTCCTTCCTGCACATGATTATAATCGAGCCATTTATGGTGTATACAGTGTACAGTGTATAAGGGAATAACGTTTAGTGCAAGGTAACGTCAGTAAATTCCGATCAAAGACGTGGAGGATCTTCCCCATTTCCCTTTGCAAAAGTGTCTTGCCACTTGGCAAGGAGCTCTCAGCTCTGGTTTGGAAAATTTGCAGTTAACCCACTCCACACACTTTACGCACACCCAACCCCACCTCCCCACCAGCCACCCCCTCCTCACCACCCACCCCCTCACCACCACCCATCCCAAACCTGAGATTTCAGAACAGAAAGGAATATATGATAGCACAGCACAGAAACAGGCCCTTCAACTGACAATAGGCAATAGACAATCGGTGCAGGAGTAGGCCCTTCGAGCCAGCACTGCCATTCAATATGATCATGGCTGCTCATCCACAATTAGTACCCCATTCCTGCCTTCTCCCCATATCCTCTAACCACTATCCCTAAGAGCTCTATCTAACTCTCTCTTGAAAGCATCCAGAAAACCAGCCTCCACTGCCCTCTGAGGCAGAGAATTCCATACACTCACAACTCTCTGTGCAAAAAAGTTTGTCTAATCTCTGTGCGAACAATATGCCAAGTTAAACTGGCTGCCTGTCATCCATTCCCTGCATATCCATGTGCCTGTCTAAAAGACTCTTCAATGCCCCTTTCGTTTCTGCCTCTGATCCCACCACTTGTAAAAACCTTGCACTGTGCACATCTATTGCCCCCTCTCACCTTAAACCTATGCCCTCTAGTCTTTGACATCTGAGTCCGTGATATTTGGTGATGCTTCAGTACAGCGCCAAAGGAGAGCTGCATTCCCAAATTATATCGAAGCTTTGTCTAAATGTTTCCACAACACTCTGAAGAAGTGTCTCGACCCGAAATGTCACCCATTTCTTTTCTCCAGATATGTAGCCTGACCCGCTGAGTAGGCTCGAGCTTTTTGTGACTATCCCCACTGTCCTGGCTAACACCTTTAGTGCATTACTACTCATAACTCGCATTGCTAGACATTTGGGGTGATTGATGTACATGAATTCTCTGGCCTCATTCTTACAGTTCAACTGGCTGTAAACATGCTACGGTCCTGAAAGGTCTTATATAAAGGCAGCTTCCTTTTTTCTAAATTACTGGAGAGGCCACGTGTTTGACATGAAATGTAGAGCATGAAATCCTTTTCAGCACAAAATAAATTTGTTGATATGTTAATGCCTTTGGAGGTAACTCCTCCATCTGTTATTTTAATGAAGGCATTAAATCATATAAAATGAGTGGGTAAATCCCTCTATTATCAAAGCGGAGAAGAGGGCTTCTCTCTGGTCATGTCACCCACCTATCTAAATGATTCATTGAAGATTCGGTGCAGGCAATGCGAAATCCAGGGCAGAGTTTTCCAATCTTTAACACCTAAGCCACATGTAGTCTTTGAGCTCTGGCAATTCATATTCTGAATCCTATGTGTATTATCCGTATTAAGTGGCTTGTCTTTTTAATTTTCTGGATTTAGAAATTTGGAGAGGGCCGTTCACAGAGGCAATTTCATTGAGGGTTAATGACAAGGTTATAAATGGGGTTAGATATTTCTCCATGAGGAGAGACCAAATACGAGGGACATAAAAACAACACAGTGATAATATGAATAAGGAATTTATAAGAAACTTTATTACCCAGCAAGTGATTTAAATGTGGGAACTGGAGCCCAGGGGAGTGGTTATGGTTTGTCAAATATATGCATCCAAAGGGAAGCTGAATAATTACTTGCAGGAGCAAGACGAGAGTTAGACAAAATGGAAACACAAGAGACTGCAGATGCTGGAATCTTGAGTAAAGCACAAAGTGTTGGAGTAACTCAACAGGACAGGCCACATTACTGGAGGGAATGAACTAATGAAGTTTCAGTGTCAGGACTCTTCTTCAGACTGATAGGAGTATGCGAGGCGGGGGTGGGTGGTGGAGGGGGGGTGGGTGGGGGGGAGGTAGGGGGGGGTGTGGATGGGCTGGAATGGAAAAGGGAGGTGGGAACAAAGGCAGTAACGGATATGATGATTGTCTGAAGAAGGGTCTTGACCCGAAACGTCACCTATACCTTCTCTCTGCCACCTGTCCCGCTGATTTACTCCAGCATTTTGTGTCTATCACTGATTGGATGACAGGTGGATCTTGGTGATGGGGGAGGGGGTGTAGGGGGGGAGGGAGGGTGATTGTCAGATGGGTGGTTAGTGACAAAGGCTAGAGATGAGAAGGAGACCATGGATTGTCAGATTGCCCAATTTGTACCTATAGACTTCATCATTACTCCACCCATTTGCCAATCACCTGCCTCACCCGTATCTACCTATCACTTGCCAGACTTTGTCCTACACCCAGCTATTTTCCAGTTTTCTCCCCCCCCACCCCTGCATCTCTAAGTGTGAAGAATCCCGACTCAAAACAACACTTGTCCATTTCCTCCATGGATGCTGCCTGACTAGCTGAGTTACTCCAGCACTTCAGGGTTTTATGGTGGCATGGTGGCTTGGTGGCATGGTGGCACGGTGGTCAAGTTGCTGCCTTACAGCACCAGAGACCCATGTTCTATCCTGACTATGGGTGCTGTCCGTACAGAGTTGATACTTCTTCCTGTGCCTGTGTGGGTTTTCTCCGGGTGATCTGGTTTCTTCCCACACTCCAAAGTCGTGCATGTTTGTAGGTTAATTGGCTTCTGAAAATTATCCTTTGTGTGTAGGATAGTGCTAGTGTATGCGTTGATCAATGGTCGGTGTGGACTCGGTAGACCGAAGCCTTCCATACTGTATCTCTAAAGTCTAAAGTCTAAAGTTACTTTGTGATTTGAGTTGGACAAAATTGGGTTGGAAGAAGTTGCTTGGAGCAGGAGGCAAATGATTCATATGTCTGCTGCAATGACTATGTGGTACATGTAGCTGCAACACATCTTTCATTATTGGCAGCCTCAGAGATGTACAGGTTAATGGGGATGTAGGTTTTTATCCGATTGAAGCAATTTGGGAATTTGTGTTTTAATAAGGAAAGAAAAAGACAATTTAGTAAATGTGGCCATGAAGAATCCTTGTTGAGAATCTCTCATTGTCCTCCAGAGGAATGAAAGTTGCTGCCGGGCATTATTCCAACTCCTCAGACCCGAAGAAGGGATCCCAAACTGAAGCGTAGCCTAATTATGTGCAAGAAAGAACTGTAAATGCTGGTTTACACCAAAGTAGAGGCAAAAATGCTGGAGTAACTCAGCATCTCTGGAGAAAAGAAATAGGCGATGTTTCGGGTGGACACCCCAAACATCACTTATTCCTTTTCTCCAGAGATGCTGAGTTACCCTCTGAGTTACCTAAGTATTTTGTGTTTACCATCACCTAATGATTCCCTCCACAGATGCTGCCTGCTCCACTGTAGAAACAAAGAAAATAGAAAATAGGTGCAGGAGTAGGTCATTCGGCCCTTTTAAGCCATTCAATATGATCATCCAAAATCAGTACCCCGTTCCTGCTTTTTCCCGGATCATCCCTTGATTACGTGTTCCTCCAGCACTTTGTGTTTCAGTCAAAATCCCAGCATCCGCAGTTCCTTGTGACGCCGCGTCACTGAGGCTGGTTCTAACTGTCCACTCACATTCTACCAGACCATTGCAGAAATGGCTCAGGCAAATGGCTTGTAATATCCCTGGCAGAGCATCGCAGGAGATGGCAGCCTTGCCACTGATGCCTGCTAGCCAAGAATGAATACTGAAAAAATATGAAAAGCCATCTGAAAAAAATATACTGGAAGCACTCAGCAGGTTGGGTGGCGGGGTGGGGCTGGAGGGGTGGGGTGGGGGGGGGGTAAGAGAAACAGAATCCCTATTTCCATTCCAACAACAACATCCCCTCTCTCTCTATCACTCTCCCGAACTCGTTTTCACCTAGGCTAGCTAACAAAGGCCTGTTTCCATTATCACCGTTACTTTTTTGCAAATCGTTCATTCATTTGTCTATATCACATTTTATATCTCTCGTTTATTTTCCCCCGGATTCTCTCAGTCTGAAGTAGGGTCTCGATCCAAACGTCATCTATTCCTTTTCTCCGGAGATGCTGCCTGACCCGCTGAGTTACTCCAGATTTTTGTGTCTACCAACAATCATCAGATTTTATTTCAGATTTCCAGCATCTGCATTCGTTTATTTCAAGGTTTGGTAATACCTGTGTGCCCACCAATGTAAACTCTTGGGAGGTTTTTTGTTTTATGTGTCTCACATGCCTCAAATAGAGGACCCCCCCCCCCCCTGAACGTTGTGGATTTTTATCAACACTCTTACTCTTCAATACCTTCAACCAAATGTATTCCGTGGCATTTTAAACCTCACCATATGCTCCGGTAATTAACCTCTTTGGTGATATCATTGCTGCAGTATTACCAGGAAATCATTCGCAGAACGTTACTAGGCAGTCTATATATTAAAACGGATTACATGATATTGTAATAAATATTTGTCCCACTACTTAAGAAAGGTCGTGACATTAATTTCTCAGAACCCAAATGGTAATCAAGTATTAGATTACATCAAGCAAATATACGTTTTGGCTCCTTATCAAGAATCATTGATTGTCGAGGGAATGTTTTTTTTTATGTTGGTTCTAGATTTCTGGCTAACTGATAAAACCCAATAGTTGACTTTATCGCTGTTGGTATTCAGATCTCTCACTTTAACAAGTGCCTGATGTGGGTTTAATGCGTGCGCGCACGCCCAAAGTGCATAGCCTACAAATATGTTGCGAATCACATCTGTTTTTCTTCAACAGGTTTTACTGAGTCCTAGCATTCATACAGAGATAACCTTTCAACCCAACCCGTCGAGAATGGTTTGAATTGTATTTTGATTCTGATAAAAGTTAGATAATATATTTCAAAACGGAGGCAGCGAATACACAGAACACACTCATATTCTTCAATCTCGGGCTTAGAGAGTTCTATTCATGTTGTGTTATTCGATGAAATGTAGTTTGGAACTAATATATAGACATTCTCCTGGCTTCTGGCTCCGTATTCTGGGACAATGCAAAAACATATATATATTGTTTTAAAGTGATTGATATTTTCTTCATGATCCGTTGAAAGTTTTCGATGTGCTTTCTGAGGCCACTCAAGGTGCATGTCTGGAGCGAGATCGCCAAGTTTGCCCGCAGTGACCGAATCCTCATCAGCTCCTGACACCGGCTTTTACCGGCATTAGCAATGATTCATATCCTGGATAGCAGCTGTCTTGGTTTATATTCATTGCGGCTCGTGTTTCGCACCTGTAAGGTCACCATCAAATGTTCACGACTTCTTGTGATGATATTATGTAGTTGGGTAGGTTCCACCGCCTGCCAAATGCTTAACGACTGGCACACGGCTCAGAACTCCGAGAAAACCTTTGGTCGAATTTTAAGCAATAACATACACTATTTGGCAGCACCCAGACTTAGACTGTGGCCGTGTCTTTCGTACGCTTTTACTTTTATCTAAAAAACACCCCCAAAAAATCCACGTTTTGTTCTAATTGGTCTCCAACATCTCAGAATTGAATCTGTTTCCTTGTCTCAAGTTGATCCTCAGATTAACAAGTAAAACTGACTGGTCAAGGAACTGAATGTGGGACAATATGTAAACAACAAACAGCTGCAGAGGAAAGAAACACAAACTGTTCTTTGGGTCACCATTTGTGCAGGGAATTTACTTAAATGGGATATCTTTTGATAAACTGGGCCGTTATCATTATCCATTTTAACAGTGGATAATTGATATATGAAAACATATGACTGTGCATTTGGATGGAATAAAGAATATCAATAAAGTTGGAAATGCGGTAGATGAAATATATATGTAAGTTTTTACCTACTTTGATTTTTATGTTGACTGTAATGTTTAAAAATGGCTGATAAGCAAGTACCTACTTGAAAATGAAGGGAGTTAAAATTGCAGTGATGTCACAAGGGATGGAAATGTCACTGGCTGTCTCTTGGTAAAGGAATATTACTCGTTTCTCTCTCAAATAAGCGAACGAAAAGTAAGATCAAAGCGTGGCTCCACTAAACACTGTTTCAGCGTATATTGTAAGGTAACTCTCCCCATAAGGTTGGGAGTGAGGAATTTCTAACAATTGAAAGATAACTACAGTGACCGGGTCAATAATAACAGATAACCTCTCCGGCCCGCTAATCGATAGCAATAAGAACGGTTGAGTTCGATTTTTGCGGGGAGCTCCCCTGTATCAAGGTACGAATGGTAGATGACATGGATTGTTTACCGATTACACACACACAGACACACTCACACATATGTATGTGTGTGTGTGTGTTTATATAGATGTATGTGTGCGTGTATGTGTGTGTATATATGTGTGTGTGTGTGTGTACTTATATATACATATAGATGCGTGTGTGTTATAGATTATGTATGATATAATATATATATATATATGTGTCTGTGCGTATGTATGTATTTATATATAATGTATTTATATATAAATATGTATATATTTATAGGCGTGTATGCATGTATATATATATGTATATATATATATATATATAACGCGCGCGCACACTGTGTATGTATGTGTATATAATATATATAACACATTCTTGTGGGGTGCGGAGCGAGGGTGGGGTTCGTTTGGGGAATGGGGAATAATGAGAGATGCCCGCATTATCGCCAATAGCCAATGTGAAGGACGTTGATAGGAAGCAACATCTGAGACCAGAGTCAAAGTCAATACCCCTCCCATCAGAACCGCTGACTCAAACTAACATGCGAAATCCGAGTCACTCCTTCAAACTCTTGTTGGGATGATCAGCCAGTCCTCTTTGACATATTTCAATATTCTTGAAAACTTCACCTAATAATAGCAGACAAGAACCTGGCTGCTCAACACCCGGCTTGAGATCTAACTATTCCTTTGGTTTATGTTTCATTCGCAAGAAGAAGAAGCAGAGAAACGAGGCACCCGGAATGCGGTGCAAAGAATTTATCAGAAATTAATAACTGTAACCCAAAGTGAAACATCAAACAGGGTCTGGATTCCATGTCCTCGCCTGGAAACTGAACCCTTGCTGTTCCAGGTGCCCTAAAGTTAGAACTGAAGTTAAAACAAGTTGAGATATTTACACGGGCATATTTGTATCTGGACTCAACATTTACTGAACGCGGTCCGCTCTGGGATCCTCAATGTACTATTACATTTATACCTAAAAGCCGTGCGCTTGGCAAATGAGTCACAAGACTGTACGTCCGGCACCTACATATCAGAACTCCAATTGTTACGTTGGTTCATTTGCTGTCAATTTCAGTCATTGTGATCATGGAATGAAAACGCACATATTTCTCAAACAACGCACAAAAATACACGCTGCAAATGTTACGCTGGGATTTTAGTATCTGTTACATCCTCCGTCCTGCAAGTCCGATAAGAGACACGAATAAATTAAAACATTTAACTCCCCAACCCCTCCCCCACAAAAAAAATCCACTCAATTGAATATTTTGGGGTTTGTTGATGGTAAATTTCTATCAACGGCGATGCGCGTTCCAGCCAGCGAAGAACGTTTCTTTTCATCCCAAAATATACCAGCGATTTGATTTTTAATTTCCTGCTTCACAAAGACTCTCAGATGAAGGAAACCGCAGCGAGCTTTTGTGTATTTATAAGTAAAATATATTCACCTTTGGCTTTAGAGCATGGCCACCTATAACTCCAGCATTTCAGTTATTCTGGTTCTCCGGGGAACGGGTCCCATTACAGCATATTCAAGTCTGATTGGGTTTACATGTGCATATGCGTTTTAATTTATACAAAGAAATACATTTATAATTGCTCGTTAGCTAACAATCTTTCTGCGGCGGCCTTCCCTCGTTACATCCCCTGTGCTGTCTTAAAAAGGAGCCCGCTTACTTCTTAAAAGTGAAACTATTAACTTTCTGCGGGTTTTATTGGTACTTTACAGTTTAGACATTTATCGACAGAATTTTAATCTATTGAAAGGAATATATTCGTGTAAAATAAATTCGCTTAAGAAAATCCCTAATTCGGTTATTTCCTTCATACATGCATGGTTATTGAATCCATGCAGCGTCATTAAAAAAGGGATAAAATATCTATTTTTAATAAACGTATCCGTTCTTTCCAAAACTAATAATTCTGCACAATAACTTAAATTATGAATGTGGTAATTTTCGAGTGTATGTGTTTAATATGTACTGCTTCTTCTGATTTTATTTTCCTCGCGAACATAAACTTCACAGTGCAGTAATGAAATTTTGGACACTGTACATCTGCGGGCTATTAAAGTTGAATTATAATTGCGAGTAATGCAGAAATACGCGATTTGTGAATGTCGCCTGTATTTATGCGGTGCGGTTAGCGGGGTAACCTTATGAAATGCGAAATGTGGTCTCTATTGGAGATGGTGACATTGAGATTTTTTCTCGCTTCCCTCCCCCCCCCCCCCCCCCCCACAACACGGGAATAGTGCGAGGATAGCGTTACTAAAGCCCCCTAGACCTGTCCACTCCGACCTCGGTCCATCCGTTTCTAGTCCCCAAGGCCTCATCCAAGCGGGAGGATTAACTGGAAAGTAGCATCACGAACCATCGCCTGATGCTATAATGACTAGGATTGCCTGGCATAGGAATCTACTCGCCATCAGAGTTGTAATCAGAGAACTCTCCAATTCTAAAGCTTGTCAATTATTGGAAACATATTTAGCAAAAAGCACAACCATACTCGAAATGATAACAAAGCTAAAATTACCTTCACTATTATTTAGACAACCTTTCGCCGACCATGGGGGTTACATAGATTTATTACCACAAATAAAAAGATAATAATAACATACAAAATCATCATTCAATTCTCTTTATATGTTCACACATTCTATATGTAGTATATGCATGAATACATCGATATATGGATGATGTGAACGGGAACTATCCATATACGTAAATGGTTATTGAACAAACTGTAGTTATTATTTTCAAAAATAAACTTTATTGAGACTAAAAATGTGTTTACAAAGCAAAAGCTGTGCAAAACACCACCCGTTCTCTTTCTTTTTGTTTTACCAAACAATAGTTTAATGAAGGTTCTTGGATGCTAGTTTTGGTAGAATTGACAAGTTAAAATGTTCCACTTGGCGTGTTGAAAGCCCGGTCCGACACGCTACTCTGGTAGGTTATACAGGGAGAGAACCTTAAGGACACGGGTGCCCTGTATGGAGGTATATATGCAAATGATGGCGATGGCAGCAACGCCACTCTTTGATGTAAGGGATGAACTCGGTTAATCACTTAAGACGGGCTGCTCCGCCGCATCTCTGACATCGAATAAAGACACAGAGTGCTGGAGTAACTCAGAGGGTCAGGCAGCATCTGTGGAGAACATGGATAGGTGACGTTTCGTGTCTGATACTTCTTGAAGAAGGGTCTCGATCCGAAATGTCACCTATCCATGTCCTCCAGAGATAATGCCTAACCCGCCAAGTACTGCAGCACTTTGTGTCTTTTTTTGTCAACCAGCATCTGCAGTTCCTTATTTCTACAATCCCTGACATCGGATGTGCTCAATTCCGGGCATTTGGTTAAGGTGCCCGAAAAAAAAGATGGAAAATAAAACGAGAACTTGTGAACCTTAACTTTTCAATTCGAAGGTTTTGCCTGGTGTATTTAAGGAACTGTAATACGGGGATTTTGTAGGGATGGAGTCATGGTTCATCCGCATGGAGGAATTGGGCCAAATGGCCAGTTTCCATGCTGTACAAGTCTATGGTTTAAATTGATATGAGTATATTCACGTCTGGGAGAAGACCAGGATAAAAGCATTAAGCATTGACTAGATGGGCAGAATGTCCTGCTACAAAGAAACTACTCTTGATGTGTGTACTGTCTTGGTGTAATCTGTTATCCCTACACTCTTGTACCTAAGTATGATTGTGCTTCTGTGTAGTACGTTTTTACTGAATTGTATGCAACAGCAAAACAAAGTATTTCACTGTATCTAGGCACATGTAACAATAAAGATGGGTCTGGACCAGAAACGTCACCCATTCCTTCTCTCCATAGATGCTGCGTGTCCCGCTGAATTACTCCAGCTTTTTGTGTCTATCTTCGGTTGAAACCAGCATCTGCAGTTCCTTCCACAACGTACCATTGATGATATTTACATCCCAAATGGACCTCTACCGCCATATATTCCTTTCTCTCTTTTGTGCTAATTTCTATTCAGCAAATTTATCCTGGCAACTTCAACTAAGCCTTTGCCCAAGCCAATTACACCTTCTAACCTATCTTTCGACAAATACATTTGTCCTTATTTCCCGATTGGAATTATTAGCGACTGCCTTATGTTTATCCTTAATGTAAAATGGATATGCGAGAAGAACAAAACAAAAAAAAAGTCACACATTTTATTTTAACAGCCGTATAAATATTTATGCAATTCGTCCCCACCAGAGTATGTGTTCACTTTATGCATAGTAAAAATAGCTGTGAACTTTATGATCAGTTTTTTTAATGTGTACACTGAATTTGCCGACGGATGGGAAATATGCTTCATGAAATATCCAAAGAAAATAATGAACTTCCTATAAGCTTTACAAACGCAAGGGACTGTTTATGACAATGGAGACCCGCGGTTTCTTTAGTTTAGATGATGTCGCATTTAATGAACGGAAACTTTTAACTTTGTTTTAAGCTTATTCCCCCCCCCCCCCCCCCCCCCCGTGCCTATCCGTTGATGGAAAAGAAAGGCGTGAAGTTCACTTCGGTGTCAGATATTTCCGGGACCTGTTTTTGGGGAAAAATAAACTTCCCCAAACACATTTTTGTCTTCAATGAAGTCGAATGAAATTAATTGCGACGCCAGGATTTGAGACGAGACGAATCCTTTTGCGAATACTCTAAATGAGTTTGCGCTGGTGCTTTCGATTTTTAAAATAAAATAGTAATCATTTGTGATATTTATGCTTAAATTTCAGATGTTGTATTTTCGGCAGTAATTTCCCCTGCCCTTCTGTTTTTCATAATGTAATGAATAAGAATTTATGGCTGTAATAATGCATTGCTGAAGCAGTTCATCGCTGTTGTGTTATTACCGTAACGTCTTGTTTCTTTGATAGATGAGAACTAAGCTTTTGTGACCCCGGTACCAAAAAAAAGAGCCAAATGAGAACATTCATTAATGCAATATAGATTCATCTGAATGAGACTTTGCTACGAATATTTTATTGCTCCTGTGTTGAGTTAAATCAAATATTGATGGATTTTGATATAATATAGTGGATAATGTTTAAATAATTAAACTGATTGCACATCGCATAAACCAACTTTCTGGTAATTTGGAAAATAAAGCCTTTGGAAACTTCAAAAATTGCCTTCACCTTTTAAAAAAAAAGCATATATTTGCCATTGTACTGACACAATCCATCCGCTTTATTTCAGTGGGTATAAATGTTCTTTTTTCTAAAGTAAAAAGGTCCACTTTTCATTTTGACTGTAATATCCCCCTCTCCAAATTGGGAGGTTGCGACAGGCGTGGCTATCGCCTTCCATAAACTGCTATTAACTATTCATGTATTCAGTATAGATGCGACCTTTGACCTTTCCAAATCTAAATGAGACGCTATTTGCTCTTTATCTTGACATTTGCAAACTTTGCTAAATCAATTTTGAGGCTAGAATGGAATAGGGGATATTTTTTGTTTTAGGGCTGCAATGCCCTTGGACGGCAGGGAGTGAAGAGAGAAGGTTCCTTCTGGTGTAAGGTTGACCCTAAGCGAGGAGTTACGAACGTTTAATCAAGAGTGACCCAGACTGCTGAATTAATTTTCGGCGTGAACTCTCCGTGAACCAAGGACTGGAGAAGGAGAACTGGCTTCTTGTGGCTGGCCCTAGGCAAACCTTTCAGCCTGAGTAAATATTGAACGAGTCCATCTGATGGCCGGAGTGAAATAGCCCTGTCAAGCAATTGTAAACTTAAAGCGGGTAAAACCACAAGGAGCAGAACATTGTACTGCAACTTCCTCATTGTTTTTCACTGAGGTCAAACTCTCCTTCACCTGCTTGCGAAGTAAAAAGGAACGGAGGTGATCAGTAATTAAATTCAAAAATAGGGGGGGGAAAGATGCCATGCGCTACTCTCCCTCCCCAATCACTTTCAATAATTTTAATTCTCGTGGGGTTTTTTTTGTGAAAACTTGTTAAAGAAAATTGGTTACTCGCGTTACTCTGCAGTTGGATCTGTGTTCTGAATGGAAGCAGACAATTTTAATAAAATGAAACACACATGAGATGTAGCAGAGACACATGGACTCCTGATGTGTGGGGGGTTATGTTGCCAAAATAACTCCGGTACTCTGCCCAGAATTTCCCTTCTCTCTCAATTTCCTCCGTTCAAAGACCCACTGAGTTACTCCAGCACTTTATGTCCTTTTTTTTTGTAAACCAACATCTGCATATCCTTGCGTATGCAGACTTATTCTCGTTATTTGTTTTGAATAATGGCGCGTTCCTTCCAACTCCCTAATAATGTCCGTTCGGATTAGTTGCAATGTTCCAACCCCGAAAGAAAGGCGGAAAACAGAGAAATTCGTCTTTAGGCAGGTATAAAGTTATTGGCCTCTGGGATAAATCCCCTTTGAATGCCCGCATGGCGATTATTTATTTGCCCCATTTCCCATTTCCCTCTGTTGCAGTAACCGAATTTGCGACCAATATCTGATATAACATTTTAAGAACTCACATTTACAATAAGTAGGCAAAGTGTGAACGTAAAGACAAGAAAGCCTTAATACCGTGGCAAAACAGAAGAAATACTGAAAGGTGACTAAACTTTTGCCCTGTTTTGGTTTTGTTCTTAAATTGGACGTAGGAGCCTGTTTTATTTCCTGTTTTGTATTTTGCTCAAGATTCCAGCATCTTGTCTCGGCATTTTTTTTTAAATTTGCGGGAGAAGGTAGAAGTATTTGATTTTAAAACGCGTGAAGTCGCAGCCAATCCAGCTCCGAACTTGTAGAAGTAGAAATGCGAATGACAAAGGTTTGCTGGGAGTTCAAAGGGAGCCGGCATAAATTTTATGAACGCGGTTTCTCTTACATCAAAAGGCATCACATCGCGCGGGTGAAACCCCCCACAAAACAAGTGCAATTAGCACAAACTCGTCAGCAGCAGATGGCTACATTCGATGTTGGCTAAGGACATGAGTTAGTCCCTTTGAAAACACTTATTTCTCTTTCTTTTACAAACAAAATTCCCCGCAGCCATCAAGAACAAGGGACCTTGGAGCCTTATAGCCTTTTTTTTTTAAGTTCTGATTTCTCAGAAAGTTTTCTGGTGGGCACTTATTTATTTATATATTTATAAATTCATTTATATATTTACTTAATTGGGGAAGGGGGGGGGGGGCAGCAAGAAGTGGTTCTAGCTTTTACCAATCACGGTCTCAAAATGTTCAAATTTTCCCATTTAAACGAAACCTAAAGGTACATTGAACAAAAAAAAACGTGGCGTCAGAACTGCGACGCAGTGGCAGGGGGGAAAGTTGAGTAAAAAGTTAACAAAATGTTGATGTAAAAGACACGGCAAGTAAAAGAAAACTGCTAAACGGAATGAGGTCGGAGGGTGAAATTCTGGCAGCCTTACAATACAGTAAGGATGGACAAAGGGACATGCGGTTGTTTGCAACGATTCCGGTAACAACAGCCCGATTTTAGTGGAAGCTGTACGTGTCTTTGTTGTGGACTGCGGCACAAGGCAACGCAGATAGTGTTCCCTGGTCCCTTCATTGTTCCCCGGCATGGGCATTCTATTGAAATGCATTCTTCATTGCATATGGTTGGGAACAGGATGCTGGTTGGGTCGAAGATTGTACTATTCCTAAGCATACATAGAAAGTCAACAGACGTTGGAATGAAAATGACTGGCGGAGACAGATGATTTTGCATTAAACATTTTTCCTGAAAAAAAAGTTACGCAGGATCTCGCTACTCTCATGAATTGTCTCCCTGGTTTTAATCGTTTCTCCCTCGGCTTTTGAAGCGTCACTATATGTTTTCCTGCCACCACTGGAATATTTAAACTACATTCAGGAAGAGAGTGAAAATCATGCCACACTTTGCAAAATTATTGGATTACCACCCTCTCTCTCTCTCTCTCTCTCTCTCTCTCTCTCTCTCTCTCTCTCTCTCTCTCTCTCTCTCTCTCTCTCTCTCTCTCACTCTCCCTCTCTCTATCTCTCTCTCTCTCTCTCTCTCTCTCGCTGTCTCTCAAACACACACACTCATACACACACATAAACAAACACACATACACACTTGTATATATATATATTATATATATATTGATATTTATATTAATTTATATATATATATATAAATTATATATATATATATATATATATATATATATGAATTTGTCTACTAGTTATATTCTACGCCGATCTCCGCATTAACAAAATTATCTAATTGAAATGTGGAAGACGACGGCATTATTGGTTGGAATTTTTCGAAAGTTTCATAATTTGAAGCTGAGATATTAAAGAGTAGTTCTCCAGTCCATTGTATCTACGTTAAAACACGATGCATTTTGTCAGAACCACCAGTTATGTGTTCGTGAGGATATTCGTACGTAAGTATATGTTTATGTCATGTTGCTATTGAACACCTGATTTATACCTCCATACATGTGTACGCATGTATCTAATTCGCTGTCCGCGAGTATATGGATTTTGTGCAAATCAATCAACGCATGAATGTATGGCTTAGAAAAGGAAGACGTTTCCGCGTGAGATTCCATCCCTGTTTGGATGAGTATTATAATGATCATAAACACAGTCCATTTAATTTAGTCACCATTTTTTAGAATGCCTTCGTTGGCGCTTTTAATTTCGGCGCGGAGTTCTTAATCTCTTTCAGTTTCATCATAATTTATTTAATGGGACAGTGGTTATGGTGGAAACATGGTTTGCTTTATCGATGTATGTCCCTCATTCAAATCCACGTGAGAATTTAAAACTCGTATAACCAGCTGGAGAAATATCTTCTGGGAGATTACGTTTAAAACACCAGCCTTGAGTTACAGTATTACTTGCGAACCCGTTTAATCCGAGTTGTGCCTCTCTCAGTCCACCCCGACCCCCTCATACAAACTTTTGATATTGGTATGTGTGAGAGTTCTCCACCTGAGGTGGACAATGCAAGAGGGTTTCTATTGACTTGTTTGTTCATCCCAGAGGCGGTTGGAGGTAAAAAGGTCACTCGTGCATCCGGAGTTTGCTGTTGCATTCCTCGCTTCGCCTCGACGTTTGTTTTAAAGACATGGTAAAAAAAAAAGTACTTGGTTAATGTCGCTCACCAACGAGATTTACTTATGAAGAACATCCCTTAACGTTCCAGAGTTTCTGTCTGTGACCAAATTAAACTTTTTTGTTGTTGAAATTATGCACATGGACAGACAGGGCGCTTTTATTTAACCCATTTGCCCTTGCGTGTGCATGTCAAAATTCTGGTTTCTAATGAGTTTTCCCAATATTAGGTCCATTTCACGTGCTGAAAGCAATCATTCCGTGAATTGGTTTATTTATGGGCTGCCAACAGACAGATTACCGGCAATAGGTTGGACAAAGTGCAGTAACTATATAAAATAAAACATGCCTTGTTCAGTGCATTGTAACTGACATTGCAGCTTGATGGTAGAGTACAGACCCACTTCATAAGGCTTGCATTAATTTGAGAAAGAAACACGTGCAATAAAAAATAAGTCGGAAGCATAGCATTATTATAACAAATCGATTTTTATTAGAACGAGGTAGCTAAACACGGGGTTGAAAATTGGACACGTTGAGCTCGTTTGTGGGGCTGCTGGCGAGTTGTGAGGCTGGGCGATAAACCTCAACAAAGATTGAGTCACAGCATCATCAGCGGAGGAGAACTCTTGCCGAGCCATGTATTTCTGCTGGTGCCCTCAGGCAGTCATTTCCCACGAAATTGTATTGTTCACTCCAGTGGTAACGATGAGAGGAAATCTTTGTGGATGCGCGTTGTCACCACGTTAAAGGACATTCCGCTCCCGCGTTTGTGGCACCTTTGCCCACGTTGATACCTGAACCAAGTGATTGAAAGGTCAAACGAAGTCAGTTTCTGGACAATATTCGGTCCGGTTGCTAGGAAGGGCCCAGTTCCAGTTCCCAATTTAAGACAGATCAAGACTTTTGCCAAAACATAGAATGACCATAACATACCATGAAGTGAACGAAGAAGATTAGCATTCGTTAACACTTAACGCCCTTCAGTCTTCAGTCCTTTCCTTAACCTAACATGTACTTTAAAAAAAATCATTAACCCTGTTACAGTATTAGTAGTGCAATCGCAAAATAAGTTTCACAGATCTTTTAATTAAACGGTACTTCTTGCCGCAGAATAAAGGTGTATTTTCCCGCTTTCCGATATATACAAAAAAAATCATTTTGAAAATCATGGCTCTTAAATACAAAAGAGACTGAAAATCACGCATTTACAGTAAGGCGCAATGAAGTCTCGTTCCCTGCAAAGTTAATAATAATAACTTAAGGCGGGTAGTCAGAACCACATAGTAAAATATATATTCACAACCAGTTAGACAATATGTGGGCATACAACCGTCGGTATAGATATGTGATTCTGGCCCGAGTAAACAGGTGGAAAGTGCAATGCTAACTTTTTTTTGGTACTTTCCCTGAGTTGATTAAAACCTTGGCACAAAAGAAGGAAGGCAATTATCATTAGTGAACTGCAATGAAGGAAGTTGAGTCATGTTCCCCTTTGGTATTGCTATTTCTGGGATAGCCAGAGTTAGGAGGTGTGGATATTCTCCGATGTGGATGATCTGGGCGACGTGGACGGAGACGTGTCCGACCCATCCCCGGATTCTTTAGCAACGGAAATGGAAAAGTTGGGAGCGAATCCTTCTTTCTCTCGCTTCTTTTGCTTCATCCTGCGATTCTGAAACCAAATTTTGACCTGAGTCTCATTCAACTCAAGCGTGGCAGCTATCTCTACTCTCCTGGCGCGGGTTAAATACTTGTTAAAGTGGAACTCCTTTTCCAGCTCAGTTAGTTGTTTCGTGGTGAAATTGGTTCGTATTGTGTTCGTCTGTCCAGCTAGTCCATAATCAAGCGATTTTGGCTGGAAATGTGCAAAGGAAGACAATTACAGTGAGCCAACTTGAGCATTTCCACCCCCCCCTACACCCCCCGCACCCGCACCCCATCCATACAGCCAGCATCATTAACCAACACACACACCAGTTATAGGTGTCCCAGGAAACATGAGATAGATCAGTGCGAGGCTTTTAGTCTAAATTCAACTCATCTTATTGAAGAAGACTTCGAACAATATATAACCCTTAATCGTCATAAAGGAGTAAAAATAAATGTCCGTCCCTCCTCTCCCGCCCCCCTCCCCCCCCCTCCCCCCCTCCCCCCTCCCCCCCTTCCCGGGCTATGCTGGGGGTTCCCTAAGTAAATATTGCCCCAGCTGTTCCAGTAAAGTGCCATTAAACCAACTCAAAGTGAAACTCACCGCTTAAATAATAAATTGGTAATTTATATCCGAGATCATGTTTCACCGAGTGGAAATCCACGCAGAGGCCATCATCACACATTTCCCTTCAAGCTACAGTCCCGCCTTTCGTGAGATTTCCCTGCCATTTTCAGCTCAGTTTCATAAATTTGGAAACAACCTACCGTTTATCTCTTATTTAGACCAATTGACTCCGGGAAAGGGGAGAGCAAGAGGGCCATTGCAAAACGACCCCAATAAACATTGGGTGTTAACTTACAAGTCAAAATTACTTTTCAAAAAATATTTACATTCAGCTTTTTTAATGTTTACAGTTTTAAATTGTGAAATTTTGAATCATATTTCAATTGGATTCCTGCCAGTCTCCTGAGTCACTCACGGGAAAATAAATCTTCGGACCGCTTCACATACTGACCTGTTTTAGGAGGGTTTCTTTTCACTTTCATCCAGTCAAAGGTTTGGCCAGAAGAGGATGAATCTAAGGTGCAGGAAGCTTCCTTTTCACCCTCTTGAGATGGCGACAGATTAGCATAAGTTTCATACGCCAAGCCCTGTTGCTCATGGCCGTAAGAATGTTGATACTGACCCGTCCCCGAGGCCCACAGTAACCGTCTGAAAGTGGATTGACACTGGCTCCTGCGTTGCCAGCGTACCCCGAGCTTTGAAAGTACGCCCCGTCCGACTCTTGAGTGAAAAAATAATGGTGATTGTAACCAGTGTTGCAAGTTTGGGTGGCGAAGTTGTTGAGACCTGGGCTGGAGTAAGGAGTCGTCAGGCTGCAATGATGCGAATAACCCACTGGCTGGTGCTGATGTTGAAGTGTATTGTGCGCGCTTCCTCCAGCTAAGAACCGTCCATCACCATTGTAATTGTCAACGTTACCTGCACAAGGAGCAAAAGCTGTTATCCCTTGTTCTGAATGGTGGTAACCCTTGGATGAGTAGGCGCTTGTCCCACGATTACAAATTGCGTACTCTAAGAAAGAGTTCATCCTCGTATTGTCCATCTGCTAATGATGGACGGCCAACCTGTTCGGGATTCTCCCTGCCCCTGAAACCCCAAGCACTATGTCACACCGGCAAACTTCCTCCATGGCTCGCTAGCAATCAAACGATATCACTCAAGAGGACATTCACGTGAACTCGGTTCACCAATGGCAGGAGACCTCCCGATGTTAGTGAACTGCATGGGGTGATCCATCACCGCGGTGACATTTACATCACAAAAGCCTTCAATCAAAGTTATCCGCATCAATCTGATGGCAACACTTAAATGTCAAATCGGCCTTCAAAAAAAAGAGGGGAGGAGGGGAGAAAGTTGGAATTATTCAAGTTGTCTTTAAAGTGTTAAAAAGATTTGGTCAAACCAAACATAACAGCTGGCTACAAAACCTAGGCATACTATCTCACAGAAGCACAGCAGAGCACAAGTAGGTGTTGCGGTATATATACTGTATTGATTAATCTGAATAATATAACATTGCAAGGGAGCTAGCCTAATGGTGGGTATGTTTTTTTTTAATGCACAGGTTGAAAGATGTTAAAGCAGTTTACACACTGCTGGAATAGGTGGAAATTGTTACAGGAATGCAAGGAGGTTATATGGGGGAAGGGTTATAACCTAAATAATCCGTTCTAAATGGATTGAAGTGATCTTTTGGCGAAGGCTGCAGTGTGTAAAGGCTACGAGACGTATGTATGATTTTTGGAACGGTAATGTTCCCCATGGGATCTTTGATTAAAGGGCTTATAACAAATATTGCTTAATCACCGTTTTTATGTCCCAATTTTGTAATTCGTTGGGATCTACTAAAAAGTCATAAAATCATGAGTTAAATTTGGAGATGCGGTGTCATAAATCATAACTATATTGTCATTTATGTTCATGCAGTGAAAACATGTAGCCAATTCATTGAAAGATAAAACATAAAAAATAAGATGCCAATCCAATTGAATCTTTTTTTCCATAATTGAAAATTCAACCTGATTACATCATTAAAACAAAGATAATGTATATTTAAGAGGCATATTTCTGTTGTGAAGAAACGATTGCCTCGAGATTGCATTCTATCTGATCACTTTATCAATAAGGCGATACATCAACATCGTGAGTGAAATAAATGGCGTGCCTTTGAATTTAAAAGCTTTTTTGAGTTTAAAAAAAAACTTTGCAGTATCCATCTTACAAAGCCTTAGACTTGTTATAAAGTTTATGGGTACCTGTAACAGATGCAGCATTGACAGCACTGTGGGTGAAATCAATCATGTAATTTCTCAGTGGGTGCAATATATTTCTTTCCAGTTCTCAGGCTGAAGTTTTCTACACACTGAAAGTAAATACCATTGAAGGGGGGGGGGGGTGATACTTTAGAGGGAATTGTTCTGTGCATCATTAATATTTCCTCGTTCCAAGTTTTGAAATGTATTTTACTTAAGTCAGCAAACCCGTTAACTAATACAGGAAGGATACAGTACCTTGACAAAGTGAATGGTGATTATTCATACTTTGTGGGAATTGAAGACATCTCACACAATGTCCTTCACAGTCGAGTTTCGTTCGCTGTCAGGTTGTGCACTATTACCTCAGCATTTAAGCACATTTAATATGTTTGACATAATAAGATGGTTTTTCCTTTACATTCTTGGTTATCACATATATACACACAGTTTAGTGGTGATTAGCTAGAAGCCCGGGGCCTACAATTATACTAATTTACTCAGTTAACAGAAAAAGATTAATTGTACAGTATGTGATGTGTCACTGTTGCACCTAGACATTGAAGATGTTCGTCGCTCGCCATCTGTTAGGTTCATGGAGAGCTTATATTTTCCACATAATGATACCTTATCACTGTCACCGAATTCAAGAAACATTATTTTTGCCTTCACTCATTCAGTTGGTGGATCCATATGTCAAAGGCAGATCTGGCAGAGAGCAATTTAAATGTTTGACGTCAGCCCCATTTCGCCACTGCTTATTGCACACTTCCCTGGGGGGGGGGGGGGGAGGAGAGGAGATAGATGGGTAAATGCCCCGTGAAAAGGAAACCAAAGGAAATGGGAAGAGGGGGGAAAGGGGGTTGACAGAGGGTTGACAAATACAAGGAGAGACACGAGTGAAAAACTCTAGGCTAGGCGAGAGATAAGGGATGTGGAGTGTACACAAAGGAAGGTGCACACACCACAAGAAACAGAGAGACAAAAGACGGGGGGGGGGGGGGAAGAGAAGAAAGGCATTAGCGATGCAGGTGACTTGGGAAGAGACACGGGGGTGTTATCGGAAACACACAACTATAACAGAGATAGATTGCAAGTGAAGAGACCAGCAGTCATTGTAACAGAAAATTATCGAACCCTAATAATGAATGGTAAGCCAAAAACAAAAGTCTTCGGCTTGCGATTGAATGCACAAGTAGTTTACAAAAGTTCCACGAGTATATAGTATCCCAACAATAGCCACACTCTGGAGTCTCACGGCTCCACTAATTTAACATGTGCTGATACAGGCTTATAAGGGAGCACGATGAATGTCCTTCATCTATCAGCTGCTTGCCGCGCGGTGTCAAATCTTTACAGTGTTGGCTAAATAAAATGTCTTTGGTTGCGAAAACTTTTGTGCAAGTGAAACTAGTCAGTCATCTAGGAAGCGACCTTGCGGCTTGCTTTCTCAGTAATTCAGCATCACCGACCTGCATCCTGCAATGTCCCTACCCTGTAGCATTGAACTACAATGAAAGTCATTTAATTAATCTTTTGAAAATAACTGTACTGACACGAATTACTTAATAAACCAGCAATTTCCATATTAAGTTCCACGTAAGTGAACAGAGCGAGTTTGACAGAAATGAATAGAATTTTCAAATTGTACTGGATTATTTCATTCATTAGTATAGTTGGCGATGGGCATAACGCTATTGGCACCATCTTTCGCAATATTAGTGTCAAGCATTTCGTTAAACTGAACCAAAGTAGGTTCACTTTATACTATTCTGTATGCATGGCAATATGAAACCAAGCACCCACGATGCATTGAAACGAATTGAACCTTGTTGTAATTGGTCACAACGGCGAGTATATATTCCGGAGTACATTTTGTCTCCCTTTAACTACGAAAGAAATGGCGTTCAGTGGACTCCGGGTTAATTCAGGAAGGCTATAGTGCCGATCTTGAATGTTCACAGAATATTATAAATGTTAGAACTCGTTGCACGCGGAAGTTTCCGTATTTTTCCCATCCCAAGCAAGTTATACATTTGTGTCGTATTTAGAGTCACCATTGTTGATCTTTGCGAGTGCTTCTGAGTGACAGCATCTTTGAAGTCGATCTCTTTTTTTAACGTCAAAGTCCTTTAACAATGTGATTGCACAAATCTGTAATTCTTTTTATCTGACTGTATATCAATTTTAGTGTTAGATTATTCAGTTCACCGAGACACGCCATAGCTGTTTCTCTGTTTATTTCTTGTGTAGAATATAACACAACAAAGTGTAAGTATTTTTTCTATTCTTGAAAATACCGTTTTTCAGAATAGTTTGGCCTGCTTGTGTTGCATTAGGAAACCCAACTCCACACCCCCCACCCCACACCCCCAATACAAAACACCCTCCCATAAGTGATGATCTATTTTTGTTGCGTGAAAAAAAAACGTTCTACGCATTTCTACAAAGTTAAGAGTAGTTTATTCCTTTTTGCCACAGCATCGAATTGTTCTGATTCCCCAAAGTCGACTTCAGGGGGCACTCATGTCTGAGGTACCAAATGCGGTCCCATCTGTTCCATTCAACGAACGATAAGGTGCCACTGATCTAATCGCAGTGCAGAGTTAAGCATTGTATCGTCGCCCCCTTAAACAAATCCTCCTCTATTCCTTCTTGTCTTCTCAAGGCCTGCAATCAAAATCGGATGTGAAATCCTAATGGATTGCCATGTTGGGGAAAAAACAAGAAAATACAGTACAACCATTCAATAAACGAGAACTATTTCAAATGGTGGAGATGCTAGATATTGAGTCAAAATCCAGGACAAGGCAGGACAATGGTGAAAATAGAACATAGAATGATCAGGGGTGGCATCAAACTTGGGTGCTCAAAGCTAGTGGGCCGTGAGTAAGGAAAGATCTAGAAAGATCTCGAAAGGTTTGAGATTCGGGTGAAGAATGGGTTAAAGAGTCTATAGAATAGGCACAAAATGCTGGAGTAACTCAGCGGGACAAACAGCATCTCTGGAGATAAGGAATGGGTGACGTGAAGGGTCGAGACCCTTCTTCAGTCTGTTTGGTAATGGTGAGGAAGGAACAGCCCAGCCCCGTTCAACTTGGTGTCTTGTCTAAAATCTGCTGTAATATGTTATTTTCATGCAAAACTGTCATGCACTTCAGTTGCCATAGAGACGTGCCTGCTAGCAGTAGGTGTCCACGTTATTGGGTCTGATGGGACAACATATGTGCACCAGTGTAGTAGTGGAGGCTGGTATTTCCTTCTCTCTATAATGGGGAAGTGAAGCGATGTGAAGAAAAAAAATGGAACATCTCATAAACGAGAAACCATGTGGAGTGTTGCAGGCTGAAGTGCCGCAGTCACCATCAGTGGACCATTCGATATGAATAAGCAATAGGACTCCTTCGGTCTCCGACATGATTTGTAGAGTTATGTGTAAACACCAGGCAGGCTTCTTAAAACACTGTTCACTTCATCCCAAGGCTTTCAAAAGTCTAATTTAGAATCTGGTAATACACAAATGCAGCACCTGGAATTTGTCACTATGACTTATACACTCGCTTTATTATTGGCATTTAGTGTTTAATTGTTATTTTTTATTGCATTGGTTGGGTTTTAAAAATAATTAGTTTTATTTGAACTATATATTTATTGACTGCCTGGTTTCCAAGCCATTCAGAGGACATGGCGAAATATGTCTGAACGATTGATTTTAAATTTATGAAATTGATCAGAAATTGACAAGGAGGAGGAGGGGGGAAAAGGATACGCTTTATGTATTTAAGGAAGGTTGGATGGAGTGGTTAGTTCCCATTTATTAGCCTGTTCTGTGGGCGTAGAATTGATTTGTAATTGTCACTGGCGTGTTCCCTGGACGTGAAGCAAGTTTTACTGGTCATTATGCTATGTAAAGAGGCGCTCGTTAGAGATTTGTATTGATAACACGTCAGGTTTGCACACGTAAGTTGAAGGAGTTTCTACTCAATTAAACTGTCATGCATTTATATTGGAATAAAGGAGAACACATAACTAACTCTGCGGCGAGATTAAATCCTGGAATTTTGATGGAGTTCGACGCTCGGATTCGAGAATAAAATCCTCTAAACAAGACAGTCGATTTCCTCGGTTATTTTTAGAATCATTGCATGTATGTAAAATCCAGCCTGGCCTGATTTCCGGGCCCCTGTCTACAGTTGTCCTTATTGTATCTGAATCTTTATATTAGACAGATAGATAGCAAAGTTTGACACAAAATGCTGGAGTAACTCAGCGGGAGCGTGGGAAATCTTTACATTTCTCTCCATGTTGTGTATTTATCTGTGTTGCATGTTCCACCCTGTTTATTCTGCCTCAAATGTATTCGCTTTCCCCTTTTAAATCATAGGCAGTTTATAACCATTTTTTCGTTTTCTGTTCGCTTCTTATACTGTTTTTTGTTTATCTTGTATCTTCTTGTTTC
>CM075986.1:6868908-6927315 GCA_038087875.1 Malacoraja senta
GTTTGTGCTAAAAAAAACTCTTTAGTCGAACAAGTTGATATAACGCATATTCCCCTGCCTCTCACTTCAACTTGAAACCCCAAAGGAAAAAAAATCGTATAAAAGTCTATGCAACTTTCAATTAGTCGTACTTAAGAGTCACATTTCAAAACGATGACATTTATAGAGGCCAAAACTCTATAATTCAAAACTGACAGCAGTAAGAGTTAAAGACTATAACGTTAAACAGTGATTTGGTTTCGTATTGGAATCCCCCCCCCCGCCCCCCCCCAAATATGGCGCACAATGTTTTCAAAATATGTTCCTAATCCATCCTGTATATATTTTGCAAAAAGAGGCGAATGCAAAATGTACCTCGATTGCCTTCAGAGACCTAACTCAACAGATTAGATCAGCATTTCTGCTGTTTCCCTTGCTCACCTTGAGTGTACTATGAGTTCACACAATAGTTAATTTTCGCCATGACCTAAACTTTAGGCCAGCCCAAATTCGGAAAACAACATTAGTAAATACCTAGCAAAACTCAGTGCCTAAAGGAAGATTTGGGGACGGGGGGGGACGGGGACGGGGACGGGGGGGGGGGGGGGGGGGGAGGGGGTAGGAGGGCTGTTAGTGGGTGTGAAAGAGCGTGCAGTATAATCACCAAAATAACATTAGGGCTCATTTTCAGGTTTCAGTGCAACAGACACTTTTGAATGACGCCTATTTTATATCATCCCTTAGAAAAGCTTATGGAATGCTTACAGACATATGCTTGACATATGCTTCCTGCTAAAAGCTGAGATCATTTTAACATTTGTTAGCTAGTGAGGTAGTTAACATTTGAAATGCCAACAAGACCAGGAAGTACTGTAGGAATGATAAAAAGATGTCGGTGGCTGCGTAAGGCCTTCCACAAAAGGCCGATTTCCTTTTTAAATCTAACATGTGCAAGCAGACTGCATAAGAATAAATTAATCCACGCGGGAACAGTGTTGAACTGCACAACACACAAAAAAGACTGAAAATAAAAGATAAGTTTTTAATTGTAATTTTAAAATCGAATTAAGGTCATAACGAAAAGAATACAATGGGAGAGACTATATTTGGTATTGGGGTATTTAAGTTGTATATACACTAAACTGGAATAACAATTATATTTGCTAGCATATTTGAGGACCTCCAATAACCCACACCACCCCCTTCCACCAGCGCCTATTTCACCTCCCTGCAGATAAATGCATCAAAACACATTTAAAGGACACTGCATTGTATATTTTTTACTCCCAACGACAGATTAGCAAAATCAAAATCTTAAACAAACAGAGCAAAACGTTGTTAAATGTGAAAAGCAAACGAATTTTCAACCGTGCGATCAGTTTGTAGACCAGATGACGCGAGGCTATCAGAAAGTACAGCACGAGAGATACTGAACACAGCGAATCTGGTTATTTTACATTATACCCCCCCCCCCCCCACCAACCCTCACACGTACACACTCGACCCCCTCCCCCACACACACACACACACACACACACACACACACACACACACACACACACGCACACACACACGTACACTAATTTCAAATCAACGTCTCATCGTTACAGTTTTATGAGCCTTAAATCTATCTGAGTAAAGTAATCGGTCGATAGGAACAAGGCCCATTCGTCTCGTCCGCCATATCTTCGCAATTCCTTTACATCTCGCTGGCAAAGGGGAAAATAAATGAATCTTTGAAAGTTTATTTATCCACAACCAACACCATTAATTAATCGCATTTTAATTTTACTTTTCATTTTGAGAGCTCCACTGGGCCATGCTTACAAACGCAACGCACGGTACGCTTATAGTTCGACATAACTTACTTTGAGCTGTACAGTTCCATAGAATCTTGAGTGCAGCCAGTCCAGTAAATATTTTAAACCTTGCAGGCCCTAGTAAGGGAGACCAGTTCGACTCCTCTGGAAGACTAGTCACATTATACGCTTACAGGCTGCAAACCCAGCCAGATAAAGTTCAGCGTCACTAACATTATACAGAATGTGAAATATATTGTACCTTGTCAACTCCCCAGAACCATAAAACTAACTTTAACGACCCCACGTGACTTTTGAGAGCCAGTAGGGGTATCTGCCTGCGGTATGGGCGATTTTTACGATCTAACTTTGAGATAAATACCCAATTCATTTGACATCCCAATGTCATACCGACTTCTTGCATATGCAGTCTGTTATATTCACAAGGGAAGCATGCACATTGCAAGATAGACCTAATATTTGCTGTGTGACTTATCTGCTACCGATAAGCACTTGGACGTTCTTTTGGTAAGTTGAGTTTAACCTAAGGTTTACCTGTTGCACCCAAATTAACAAAAGCGCGTAGTATGTTGCATTGACAAACTTCAATGCATCTGATAACTGTATAACTCTCTGGGGGGAGGGGGGGGTGACATAGAAATCAGGGTTGGGGGGGGTGGTCTTTTAAGATAGATAACTACGAATACTAAAGAGGTCCTGATGCAGTATTTAAACAGAGGATGCCTAGTGCGGTATATACCAGGGAAAGAAATTAAAAAATGCAATAAGTCACCTAAATACCGTATTTAAGGCATAACAGAGCGAGGAAGGGTCGCGTATGCAAACTAATAGCCCTTAGAAACGGCTCCGGCCTTAAAATGGAAGATTAATGCGGTCAGCCAGCATTAGGTCCGAATAATGTTATAGAATTAACTTATCAAATATAAAACGAGAAGCAATCGATAGATGCAGATTAACGAAACGCAATCACGTGCTCTATTCATGTATCCTTGCGTTGCATACTACAGGTAGTTAAGTTATGGCAAAACACGTGGCAATACTGAAATGTAACGCACCTTACTCGCGTACACTACGCTAGATCAAACAATACCTATACCCCAACTTCAGTGAGACGTTTTATATCGAGTAATAAGGCCCCATTTTTGCATTCAGTGAAGACATCACGCTGCATAAATCAGGGATGGTTATAAGAAACTTTCACTTTATTTCGAATTAAGCTACAAACAAATACAAAAAGCTTGTTGGCAACATACTGTCGGAGCTTGACATAGGTGTCCTTGATTTCCACAGAAAATATGCCATTCATCACTCTGCCCATTACAGACTAGCTATAGGCAACATTATAAACATTTTTTGTATTATTTACAACCATTATAACTCACTAAATAATCGTGTACAATCGTCGCTGATTTTAGAATCTATCCACATGTATTGACAATAATTAGGTTTCTACATGGAGTTTTCACAGACGGACGTTGTTTAATTTCACGGACAGCATTAAGGACAGAGACTTACAAGAAGGTGTATATATATGTCTGAAAGGTGATAGTGCAAGAGCAAAGATTTTTTTTAGCATTTTATCAACGTGGGGGAGGGAAGGAAGATCAAATTGTACAACGTGTCAATTATAAATAAGTTATACCATTTACAATCCACAAAAAAACATGCTACTTTTCCAACAGAGCACCAACAGTTCACTGACACAGACAAATGTAAAACAGCAACAAGCACTTTAACAGCGAAAGGACAACACAACAGAATAAATGAAACCAAATTGTTAGCAGGACCACAGAAAAGTTATAAGTAATTTTTAATATTTAACAAACACGTGGGAGGGGGTGGGGTGGAGGGGGGGAGGGGGTAGGAAGGTGCCTGGCTGTACAGTACTGGTGCACGGTGTCTTTCACGTTTTACACGCTATTTGTTAGGGTTGGAAAGCGCTTGCTCCAGCCGACATGCTCATACTTTTCAGCTTGTTGTCTTTTTTCCATTTCATTCGCCGATTCTGGAACCAAATCTTTATCTGCCGTTCAGAGAGGCACAGAGCGTGAGCAATCTCTATCCTCCGCCGTCGGGTTAGATATCTGTTGAAGTGGAACTCCTTTTCCAACTCCAAGGTCTGAAAACGAGTATAAGCAGTCCTGGCTCTTTTCCCGTCGGGTCCACCCATACCATCTGTTAATAAATACAGGCAGGTTTTTTTTTTATCCATGCTGAATTATCTATCCACGGAAAGATTAATTAAAAAAAAAGCAGAATGCTAGACCTTGAAAGTTGCAGTATTCCCTTCCCCTGGGCCTCCCCGGACATGGTATGTCAAAATTAAAGTATAATTGTCTCCAGTCCGAATTGCTATTAATTATCATTTTCCTTTTCATTGTCTGACTATGTAACCTGTGTGTCCTGACGGCTGTGATTCTAATTATCCACACACACACACACACACACACACACACACACACACACACACACACACACACACACACACACACACACACACACACACACACACACACACACACACACACACACACACACACACACACACACACACACACACACACACACACAGTCTGTCGGTTGTCTCTCTGTCTCTCCCTCCCACGTACACACACACACACACACACATACACACACACGTGCAAACACAAGCGCTCTCACACGCACACATCCTTAAAGAGTCCGAAATAGCAAATAAATACATGAAAATGGATCCCAATAGCGCTGATTACCCAGAGAAGCAGCACAGTGCTCTTTGTTAATATGTTGATCGTGCCATACTAGTCATATCTTTCTGTACATCAATTTCTAAATATCATATAATATTTACAGTTTAAACGCATTCAATACTATTTTAATATTTACTGATTTTTTTTAAATGGTCGGTTTCCGCGCTATATTTCATGCACGTTATAAAATTGTAATTTACAGATTTAAATTCAATTTGCGGAAATGTTTAGCTAAGTTTCTGCAGAGCAATAAAAACAATTGTTCAGATTTTGTGTCATCCGGGCTGCATAATAGGTCGCTATGAATTATCCGACAGCAGAGCAATATATAAAGTACTAAACAGAAAATGAAAGTGTACCATGGGCAATATGTAGCTTTCTCATCCAAGGAAATATTTGTGGCTGCTGCTCTGGTGTTGTTGCCTGTGTTGCTTCTTGCTGTGCCCTGGGATGGTTGTTGGTGTTGTTGGCTTGAGTGCCCTCTTCGGCATCCGAGGATGCTCCGGCCTCGTCCATTTCTGTAAAATTACTTGCTGAACTAGAGGAGGTAGTCGGGTCGGATGGGGAACCCTTGGCTCCGTGATTGTCCTTGCCGGAACAAGAGAGGGGTTCTGGAGATGAGAGGGTGCAGCTCGTTGCTTGCCTGAACCTGGTTTCTGTAGCTGGAGAATAGCTTCTGGAGTTTTCTGCATTAACCACTCCAAAGTGGTTAGATGAAGCTGAACGGGTGATGCTAAGGTCCATACCATTGTAGTTGTAGCCGTAAGTGCCTGAATGCATGGTGCCTGAATCCCTGTATGGTCCGTTCTCGGAGCTGTTCGACCCATAATTAAGTAACTGATAATCCGGGCCATTTTGATAGCGACCGGAGAATGAGTTTACAAAGTAAGAGCTCATTTGGGTTTTTTTGGGTTGATTTGTGGTTGTTAGTCGTTATAACCCAGTCCTGCACGATTTATGATATATTAATGAATTATAGAAATGACTGTACTTCGTTCGCTTCTATGTATGCGGCCAAATATGGGGGGTGCGAGTCGCAATCACGTGCTTTTGTTGACCAGTCGTAAATTCTCACTGATGACCTCAAGGGGTAATTCATGCTCTATGGTTACAAATAATGACGATCCGCGAATCGTTACGCCATGTGAATGCAGGGCTCCAAATGGTGGCCAGGTTTGCAGAGTGCGCCACCTACCGGGCTCCGTCAAAACACACGATTTAAGACCTTTGCTTATCTATTAACATTGGCATTACATTAATAACAAAAACGACAAAGATACCTTTTAAATATCCCTACCTAAAAACAAAAAAACCCACACGATCCAATGTCGTACTGCAGTTTGTCAACTGTTCTGCTCATTCTCTGACCGTGGATTCCTTTAAAAACGCAAAACAAAATCAAAAATGCTAAGCGTAAACCGGCGATTCAATTATCTTTCAATTGAATTGGAAATCACGTTTTATAGCTGTATTTCGAGTGGAACGATTTATTTCGTTTTTGACCAGATACATTTAAAAACAATTAACTTGCCATCCTTGACTAGTCACTTAAATGTACGCGCTCATTGACTTGCGCTCCTTGCTATGGATGTGAGCCCTATTATTTGCTACATGTTACAGTTTCAGTATGTTTGCGGGATTAAACTTCGTTTCGAACCTAAGTAATGTATGCGCATAAAGTATCCGAATATTAGTTTAGTCAAATAAATTATTGAAATTATACGGATCCTCTCAAGGCGAGACACAGGCTAAATCTTAAAAAGTTGTGGTTTATGCCATATGTGTAGACCCTTATGTTCCACGGGCTGTGTGCAGAACACATTAATTTCCAGTACTCTATTTTGAGGTAATTATCTAAAGAAAATGCACGACCGAACTATTTTTTAACTCCCCTAACATTGGGAGTCAATATGCTTTCTTGAAATTACCGTGCAATTATCTGACTTAAACGCAGGATAAATAATATGAATTGTTATTCTGGAGACTCGAATCCTTGATTTTGTTTTGGTAACCGTATTAGCTAGTTATCGTGGTAGGATCTTTATCGGATCTGCCCAATCCAACTTACCTCCTAGAGAGTTCACTTCCTGGGAGTAACTACAAGAACTTTTGGCTCATTCAGTGGCAATTTGGTATTTGTTTTTGTATAGAAGGCTTTAAGCATTCAGTAGACTGGGGTCTGTTTTAGTTTTGCGGGCATGCATAGTTATGACGAGGGTACGCGTGTGCTCAAAACACTGTAAAATGCGCCTTGAAAACACGATACCCAAACTGAAACATGCAGTTAGCTGGACGGCTACCGAAAAACCTACACATGATTAAGCAACAAAGAATAAAACAATTGAAACCAGAGAGGTGATTGTTAACAGCCACAATGCCCTTCGCTTTATGCTTCCATCAGAAACTATCTGATTTCGAATGCTGAAGATTTGGGTGCTTTTATCAACGGTCAATGTTTATATAATCCAGTCAGGATTTTTTTTTAAAGGAGCAGTAAAATGATTACTGGAAGGAAATTTAAATAAGTTTGATGGGAAATCATAGAGATAAATCAATTACGAGAAATACAATGAGGATGCTGTCAACTTTTTGTTTTGTGATAGATTGTAACCGAGATTCAGATAAGCCGTGGCTATATTGAAAATACACCCTCGTCAGCTTATCAGCGCGATATGATCATTGAAATGAATATTACACAAAAAGTGTCCCTTTCTTAAGAAAAAAAACTTTATTATAATTCCAGAGAAGAAACCTTAAGTTTCAAAAAAAACGCCCCCCGCTACAAACACAATAACGCTCATTGAACAAAGAAACACAAATAAAAAAATAACCTTTTACTCGATTCTTAAGACATTTGCTTTAATTCCCCATCGCTTGGTTACGAAAACAAGCCAAAATACAATATTTAGACTTTATCGTGTAGTTTCCACACGCACGCACATACAATTTCACACATGCACGCATACACACATAAAATAAATCAAAACAATTGTTGTATTCACAGTGCACAAAAAAACATACACCTAAATTAACTAGAGAGCTGAGACCAACGTCAAGAAAAATCACAATATTGCAGCAGCTCAAATGAAATATAGAATACATGGCATACATCCAGTGTTTCTTTCAAACTATTGACACCAATTGAAACAATGGCTGCCTGGATAGACCAAAGGAATGCATAACTTCATAATAAATCTTAGAACAAATACAGAAATGTACACTTCCACTGGTGCGCAACAGCAAACAAAATGTAAACTTTTAATATTCATTATTCATTCTTTTTAAATAAAGAACTGCATAGCGTTCCTCTTCCGATCTTTTTTTTCTTCTTGTGTGTGGTTTTCATTCTGTGGATTTTTCTTCTGTTTCTTCTCCGCTTAATTGCGAGTTGCTGAGTAATTTGTTCTCCTTTTTCCACTTCATGCGCCTGTTTTGAAACCATATTTTGATCTGGCGTTCTGTAAGGCAAAGGGCGTGTGCGATTTCTATCCGGCGTCTCCTGGTCAAGTAGCGGTTAAAGTGGAACTCCTTTTCCAGTTCCAGAGTTTGATATCTAGTGTAGGTCTGCCGCCCGCGCCGTCCGTTTGGATTAAACGCCGAGGCTTCACATGGAAAGAATATAAAGGGAGAGGTAGAGAGGGAGAGAGGGAGAGGGAGAGAGAGCAAGGAAGGGAAAGAGCGTTAGAAACAAGCTGAATATTACATATAATATGGACATTGTGCAGAAGCATTTAAATTGGAAATTTGACTACTGATTATATTGGCTATTGTAGACATTGTAGGCGAAGGTTTTTTCCCCTTATAACTCTAAAAACTGAATTTTTTGGCGAGCACTCGATTTTGAAACATTTAATAATAAATTCTATTCATAGTGTAGCTTCATTCGGTTACGTGAAGTCGTTCCACCCAATGGGCCTGGCAAATGGGTATCATAATCTTTAAGGGGGGTAAAATACAACTGCAGGTTTACTGGAGATTGCTTATATATGCTTATATTAATATGGTAATATGTTTATGCACATAAAGATATTAATGTTATGAACCAGGCGTTGGATTTTAATGAATTATTCAGAATCTTTCAGAAGCAATTCATAATTTAACGTGAAACCCGACACTGTAAAATGCATGTAAGTGGCTTGAAATAATAAACTATCTTCTAAGAAAGGGGTTGAATGTAAAAAGTGCTCCCTTCTGTTCTTTCTACTTTGGTTGCATGTAGACGTAAACTGAAAGTTTGTTTTTTTCTTGAATAAATATGTAAAGCATAACAGTATTAAAATGTAAACTTACCACCGCTGGAGTTCATTCTTTGCATCCAGGGATATACGGGGAGAGAACTCTTCTGATCTTCCACTTCTCCATATAAAATTCTGTTTTGGACGCAATCGGATTTGCGGTGTTCTGGGTTAAAATGCGTTGGGTCTTCCAGTGAGTGGTATTTGGAGCTGGTGGCTGATGCACCGCTGGAAGGGTCTTTTTCCCGATAAAAACTGGGGACACCATAATCGCAGGGTGTCCGGTTGCACCCATAAGCCCCGTTGGCTTGCTGGTAGTAAGAGGGTGCTGGGTAGCTTTTATCTTGCATGCTTGTAGCCCCATATGTGGCCGGGTAGTGTCTTAAAGGGTCGTAACCGGAGGAATATAACGGAATCTGCCCGAGGAAAGGCTCCTGACCACTGGCAAGAGTCACCGGGAAAGTGGAGTTCACAAAATACGAACTCATTTGTTGGCTTGGCTGTGTTATGATTTGTTGTGTATTAGTCCAAGTGCCTGTGCTATTAGCAGTTAGCGAGATGGGTTTGATTCGGGATGGCCAAGTGCCAGAAAGGACAGCAGGAAATATAACCATCTGATCATCGACTGACCAATGGCAATACTGTTTGATAGGAAAATAGCACCCATGAGGCACTTATCCATGAATCAGAGACGCTCGCAGAAAGCGGCACATGTGATGAGAAAAGTCCCAAACAGAGACAGGGAAAGAAAAAATCAACAGAAACACAGCATCTTTACATTTAGTCTTGTGTTGGTAGAATTAAAATGCAGAAGAATGCGCAAAGTTCGGCATCTAATTAACATTAGTTTTCACGCCTGTGTAAACAACGAAACAATCTATCCCTTCAGACTAAACAAACAAGCAAAATAAAACCCATCCAGTATTCGCCGATTTAGCTAATAATTCACTAATCACTTATTAACTCATTTTTATTGCTTTCCCCTTTTACAATCCGAGTTTACTTTAACTGCCCGCTTTCATTTCAACTGTTATTAAAGATGCATTCGGCATATTTTGTTTCCATTAGTAGTTCCATCTTACCAGTTGTTTAGTAATCCAGATTATTTTTCGCACACATTGTGACCGGCACATAATATACAGTATATGGGTGGCTTGCATGTTCTGCACTCCAAAGTTTCCTGATAGTCGTTTGTTATGCTTGTGTTGCAGTTTGCTCTCTGTGTGAGAATGCGATTCAGCGATGCGGGTTAACTTTGAGCCACACGAAAAGAAAATCAAAACAGCAACTTCCAAATATTTAATTGAAACCACAAAGTGAACGGAAGAAACTTTCAAAGGGAGAAGGCAGCTAACCAAAAATCCGAACTGGAATCAACAACAAGACATAACACAAGCACGATTTATCAAGAAGCTGCAATTTTAAGTTTTTAACTTCCCGGAAAAAAACATGCAAAGACTTTGCTCTCTTTCATTGAAAAAAAACTTTGCATCAAAGCAAGCTAGAGAACTGTCCACCAAGACAAAAATAAGCTTAAGATCTATTGAAACGCCAACTCGTTTAACACGGACCGCCTTTGCAAAACAGCGGTGCGGACGCTCAAAGGCTACAAGGACTGTACAGTATTTGCCGGTAAAATGTAAGGATACTTAACTATGTTCTGTTTTAATATGCATACTATTTAGTCCTTATTCCGCGCAGTTAACCGTAAATATACGATTATTGTTGTCACTTGCATTCAGTACTTAAAAGCTACCGGGCGATATTGGAACTACACTTAGCTCCAACCGATACACCAAAAGATAAACAGATGTCAATGTGCTCTTCTGACTTCTACATTTGATGCTGTGTTCTAACGTACTCTTAAACTATGAGTTTTGTTAATAAAATATTTTTGTAATTTAAATGTGAATTTCGTAATGTCTATTTATTTTACTTAGGTTTAATATGTGCACGCATCTGCAAACTTTACTCGTGTCATTCACCATGAGGTTTTTATTTTTTTAAACACAGAGACATGTTGTGTCCATCTGTGAGATTCCGAGCTTTAAAAAACCCCTCAGTTTGGGCTATTCTGACGTTGTGTGAAAACTCATAAATATCTTTTTTTTTTAAAGAAAGGTATAATTATATTGTCGTTTTAAACTATTGGATATTATAAGTGTCAGAGAGTTTGCATTGGAGTTTCGGATTTATTTAAAGCAGCGCCTCTGGAACGCACTACTTCCTGGTTTGAAACATCTGTTTCAAAGAATCATAAACTGATTAGTTAGCACATGGCAGGAATTAAAGTAAAGTTTCCCTCTGGTCCTCGCCCATTTGCTCAGTTGCGAGGTAGTTTCCTTGTTCTAGAAACACGTCGGTTTGAGCAGAATCAGAAAAAGAGAATTGGAAGCCAAGCCGTAAACTTCTTCTATCACCGGGATTTCCAATCTTGTGCTGCCTCTTGAAATAACGGCGTGTGGATCCAAAAACCAAGTCTCTAACTTAGATCAGGGATTGTGATATTTTGCAATCCCCTTGATTTAAAAATATTGCGGCAGTATCCGCTAGTTTTGCTATCAAGCAAATACCCTAAAATAAAACAACCGACTAAATCAAGTACCATCTGATGCCTTTGCTTTATCCAACGCGAATATACTTAATTTCGCTTTTTAAACAAATATATTTCATGTATATAATTTTTTTTGTAAATCCAGATTAATTTTTTCTTAATCGTTGCATTTTCTTAAGATTTATACTATGTAAAAACTAACGACGTTCCTGTGCGCGTCCTGAACAATGTCCGTTTTATTTTACGTATATAATAATAACGATTTAACGGGTCTAACATATCCCACCCTGTGATCAGATCCAATCTAACATAAACAGAAGTTACATCCTAAAACTTCCTTGGAACAAATATGATAAAACCATGTCAATTTCAATGCATTACTTTTCCAATGTTGCGTTTTCATTGAATCAAATCCGGTCTATAAATATTACATTGACATTTAAAATGCTAATTTAGAGATATTCGGAACACAATGCTTTTTCTTTCAAGATGCTTTTTAGTTTAGGTATTCTGGCCTTTGAATACCGTAATTTACTTTTTGGTGTCAATTTCAACATGTCTTTGCCACGGTAGGCATTACAATCTTCTTTAGAAGTAGGATGACGGAAGGGGGCTGTGAAAAGTACAATTGGTGGAACATTAAAGGCAGAAGTTCGTTTACAACAGGTCTGCTTACGTTCTAAATTGCTGCCCTGGTACATAACATGACTGATTTTGAGCCAGGGGATACAGCACATTCAGCACATGCAATCAACTTGCTGCTATTAGATTGCAACAAGGAATTTGCTCCAATGAGATCTGTTTGCCAAGTAATTTTAGAAATCTAAATTGCCGATTAAATTTGACAGAGAATCTGATTTTCCAATACCCTTCGGAATTTCCTCGAAATTATTTCTGTGCAATGCCAATTGGCTAATATCGAGGTGTTGTAGGGATTTGGTTGAGGGTCGCTAACACTGCGGATTTACATTGGAAGCGAACATTGTGAAAATATTGCTATGGACTGTATCTCTCCCTTATCAAATCTTGGGGAGATATCTTTGATTTGAATTCAATGAACAATCCGACACATTGGAAACACAGATAGTTCTTTTAGTTGATTTATTGTACTGTTGGGGACAGAAATAAGAGGAAAGTAAATAATTAATTTCCTGCTGAGACGAACAAAAAATATATATATTTACATTCAGAAGCAGCTTTGATATTGGTTTTAATTATTTTTCCTGTATATTTTCTATTTATATGCATACACACGTTTATGCACAGGCACAAGGCAACGTGATAGAATATATTTATGCATCGCTGATGCACCTTTGTGCAGCTTAGTTCGTTTTTCTATTCTGCAGACACAATGCAGTATATTCCTCTTGCTCCTTATTTTGCGCCTTCTGCAGCCCACGAGAACGCAAGGTGGCAGTAGAAAGCAACACATCCATTCACCCCGCCCCTACTTCCACCTCCGTCCCCAGAAAAGCAAAACCCTAGTGGATTTATATTATAGCAATGCAGAACTGTTGGGCCTCTTGCTTGCTAAACATTCAAAACCACGGTGATCTAAACGCCATCTTATATTACATCATCTTACAATCATCCACTATTGATGTAAGCTGAAACCATAATGCCCTCCAACAAAAAAAAAAGACCTGTCGCATATCATAAAGGTATGAATCTATAACCCCAGCATCGACTCTCCAAAGAACAGATTATTGACAAGCATCAGACACAATAGAAGAAAAATATCACTATTATAATACAATTATGCTACGTCTACGCGTCACCCTGGGCGACAATGCTCGGTCTCGTCTCTACTCCAGATAAAAAATGTTTACGTATCGAGCGACCCACGAGAAACGATTAACAATCTCCAAGCTCATTTAATATTACCATGTAACAGAATTCGTCCCCGAACACAATTATAGATTTATCAACGAACCACAGTTGCCTTGGATGACTGGTGCCTTAATTGTACAACAGACAAGTAAAACAGAAACGCTCGCGGGAAACAAATCAGTCCCAGAACTAAAGGTCTTTCATTAAATTAAAGAATCATCTTCCAGAGCAGCATCAGATAACAGTCTCCAAACGTAGCCTGATTAGAAAAGAAAACTACAACCGATATATTCTCCAACTGACGTCAACAAATATCTAATTACTTCCTCCAAGGTTTTTTCTTTCCGCTTATTTTCTGCACACAGCTCATTTAACATAATGCTAAAAAAAATCAATTGTGAAATCCGTGCTAATATTCACCTTACCTTTTTCAGCATCATCTGTGATTTTGTTTCGATCTTCCATCTCTCAGTTTGGAAGCATCGCGATTTTTTTTCCCACGTACAGTATTGTCCCAAACTGATAGCCGTCGGTTTAACCTGCACCCGCAGACTGGTGGGGGTTCGTGGATCTGTCATGTACACGGGAATTCGGAACTCGAGCCTCTTTGAAAAATGATATCATCCACATCATTGAGACTTGCGCCACTGCATCCATTGCAGAAATCCCCAATCGACAGACAAGTGGCAGAATGCAGAAAAAGTCGTATTTACTTTATATAATGCGTGTATGTGTGTATGTATGTATGTGTGTGTGTGTGTGTGTATGTGTGTGTGTGTGTGTGTGTGTGTGTGTGTGTTTGTGTGTGTTTTCAGTTCCAATAGTAACTATCAAAGTTTGAAAAACACGATAGAAGCCCTGAGGAGGACACAGAACCGACCCAAGGTACGGTGGCCAAAAGAATGCTGCAATATACTCACATGGGAAATCATAAAAAGTTCATGTTCACGGTTGCTATCCACATGACCGGCAGCGGCCAATCGAAGGACCGATCCTCTCATAAAGTTCTATCACAAAGTTGTAAATTTTCATAAAACAACAAGGAATTTATTGCATTTCTTCATGACTACTAACAACCGGCCCCCTCGCCGCCATCTTTTGAGCAGGAGCGAAATGACAAAAAAAGAATGTTTCTTATTAGATCTTTTATTTTTTTAAACGTTACGATTTACATAGTATGACTCTTAATCCTCCACCGGTTAAAGTATAACCTCATTCTGCGTGGCACTGCAAGATAAAAGGCGGCCACAGACATAAAATAATTCTACGAAAGTAAAATTATTCTTATCGTACTCCCTCTGCATTTCCGTTATTTGCGGAATTCTTGTCAAAGAAATGCGGTGTTCAGTTATTATTTGCGTTTACTACAAATAAATACACCGTTTAGTTCAACGGGATTTGCCTAGCTTCATTTTAAAAGCCAATTTTTACGTTAAATACACTATTTTCCCCAAATTAAAAGCGAGCCCTCTATTTCTGTCTCTCTATTTAAGGACATTAACTGTGCATTTTGCATTATTTTATTTGATCGATTCGGTAAATTTCATTTGTTCTTTGTATCCCAAATTACAAAAGACAAGGGCGAGGATGCATCGACCGAAATCGGCGAATAGGTTGGATTTATCCCCTTTTATTTTATAATGCGCAATGTGCCCATGTAATAGAAGGCATCTAAATAACAAATCGTCGGTTTTTGATACTGGAATTAATATACAGAAAACGTTATATTTTTTATGTTATGAATTGAGTTAACGGGTTCATTCAATGGGGGTCTTTTAAAAAAGAATATTTACTCCTATTTTCCGACAAACCTATTTTTATTGAAGAAGGATAACGTTGGTTGGGTAAATTAGATTGTTATAGATTGTATGGAATGCACAATGGGATAAATGTTACAATTGGTGAATTGGGCTACATAGATGACTTTGATATCCGATCCCTAACCCGACCCCATTGTCTTTGCAGTTTATTATACCTTTTAGATACTGCTAGAATTACAACTCCCACAAAACACTTTCTTTCAGCATGTTCTTTCGTTGGTGTTGTGGTTAATTGCCTCTTTCTGTTTCAGTGGGAGAGTTGGTTTTAAAAACTCGAGTACCAAAATACGAATTCAAAGAGGAATGTTCCATTCATATGGGCTCTTCTTGACTTGGACTCGGCATTCTATATATTTTTTTAATTAGGGATATTTGTGTCAGTGTGGGTGCTGCATAAAATACAAAGTTTTACTTCGAAGCACAATAACGAAAAAATGTCCTCATTTTATTTCACAGAACAGTTTACATCCGTCATGGTAAAACGCGCAATCCTAACAAACATATATGGTCCATTCTTAAATATTAAAAAATGTACAGAGAAATAATCCTCAACACTTTCACTAGAACACCAATTTATATATTTAACTCTAACAGGAGTTTATACGGGACACACATTGATAACCTGTACACGGGTTGTGACTACACATAGATCCTTTTCGAAACTATACTTACAAACCAGAAATTACACCAAGACAGTAACAAATATAAGGTCACTGATTTTTTCTCCATTAAATACACATGGTAAATTAATGCTAATTACAATAACGGCCAATTCACCACACCAGAAAGCCTAATGCACATACTATATATAACTTTACTTGTACAATATAGACTTGGGTTATTCCCTCTATCTGTACAATACAGACTACAAGTCGAACAGTTACGGATTTAGGTAGTATTCTGTTTCAGTGTTAAGAAATGCGGAACAAATTCCTCCATTTGTTTAAAAAGTCATTGCTTATGCCTCTAAGTGTTTAGAGTTTATTTGTTCTTCATTCTTCTTGCTTTTCTTCGGTTGCATCGGTTGGACTGGTGACTTTGCTTTCTTTCTTCCATTTCATTCGCCTGTTTTGAAACCAGATCTTAATTTGCCGTTCGGTCAGGCAGAGAGCGTGTGCAATCTCGATGCGTCTCCGTCTGGTGAGGTAGCGGTTGAAGTGAAACTCTTTCTCCAACTCTAGGGTTTGATACCGGGTGTACGTCTGTCGCCCCCGCTTCCTGTCTGAGGCTGCGAAACGCGTACCAGTAGAGACATCGAAAGAAAGAGCAAAACAGTGAGAGAGAAAAAAATTACAAACAAAGCATCAACAGTCTCTTAAAAATTTAGCATTGCTCCCCCAGCCCTTCATGCTCGTCACGAATTCCACCATTTCCCCCCGAATTTCTCATTGACAGATACAATAAATTGCTGTCGGAAACTAACAGAGTTCAATCAATATAAAGTTTGTATTGGTGCATTTGAAAGAAGGACTGACTTGGTTCTTTATGAGAGAGAATTTACAATGTTTAAACTGCACTGAAAGGTTTGAACCGACTGTCATGTACTGCAACTCAAAAACATATTGACTTTAATTTTCTATTAGGTATTACTTTTAAGATAGAGTTTTTTTTGTATTAGCTGAGTAGCCTTAACCTATTGATGGATGGTTATTGTGCTACATCCTAAGAGCTCTCTGGATTAGGTGAATTAATGTTATGTAACCTGAAACTGACAGGTAGCTAGAAAATGGATACAACAATTTGGTTTGGAGAATAACATCGTGGTGCACTCTGTTGCCACGGTTGTGTTGGAAAGCAGCAATCTTCAAATATATTAATGTTGGTGCTTTTCATCCATATGCGGGACAAAATAAAACAAAGGTAGATGAAGGGCAGAAAACAGCCCGCGCTGGTCTGGTTCCGAAAGTGGGATACTGTTGCTAAGGAGCAACCGCCCCCACAACGACCCCCATCCTAACCCCGCCACCTCCCCACCCTCAACCAAGTGCGCGCACACACACACATGCACACGCGCACACACAATCTCTCTCGCACTTTCCTTTCTCTCATACACGTATACACTCACAGACATAGACATAGACACAAACACACTAACACACACACACACACATACGCACACACGCGCGCGCACACACACACACACACACACACACACACACACACACACACACACACATACACACACACACACACACACACACACACACACACACACACACACACACACACACACACACACACACACACACACACATACACACACCCCTCCACACAACCCTCACTCTAAATAACGTACATCCACACCGGAGCTTCAGTATCCCTGGCGATCTTAATCTTACTGTTTACACCTCAGTATTTCCTACGCAACTGGATATATTTGATGATATTTGGGGGGTATCGTCGGCCACCTTTTTGCCCTCCCCGATCTATTTCATATCACATGCACCCCCACGTCCCAACTCCCCCATGCCACCCACCCCCAACCCCCGACCTCCTCCCTTTCCAACTGCATCCGCAGCGCCCAATAGCACGCTGTGACTCGGAAACCCCGAGAGAAACTTTCAAGCGAAGCAAAATCGAAACAGATTAAGGCGAGATAAACATTTTTAAAAAAAGGGCGACTTGAGTCTCGGGGGATGTTCCGGATTCATTGTCTTTTTTTCTTGATGGGAAAGAACAAAGGTTGGTGAAGGCGCACGAGACCAAAAATGATTCTTCGATGTGTGTAAATGTGTTTGTATTTCAATGGTCAACTTTAAAGCCTCCTGACAATTATTTAAGGTATTTCTAACACGGAGCCAATATAATCCAAATCACTGACTTAATTGCTGGTGGGGGGAGACCATTGAATTTTATGCCCCTGTTTAGTGAACGTCATGAATGAACACAACACCCTCATGCAATAAACTCATTCACGGCCCCTCACATTTGATGTGACTTTCCACATACCTGAGCTCTTCATCCAGGGATAGATCCGGAAGTTCTCCGAATGCGGATCTACCTCTCTTTGCTCCGACTTGCTGCAACTCTGCTTGCAAGAATCCCCGGCGCCGCACATCATTGATGAGATATTGTGATCGAATGAGGAGCAGTGCATGTTAAAGGAGTTCGCGTTGAGGCCATAAGGAGACGTGTACATGGTCGGGGTCTGCTGGTGCAGACTGTTGCCTGTGCTGTACAGACCCGGCACTGTGGCAGCGTACGAAGCCGAGCCTGAGCCGTAGCCAGACCGCTGGGAGTTTGAGGCAAAAGCGCAAGAAGTTGGTTCCGAAAATACCCCCGTTGGAAAAACAGAAGTTCCGGCTGTATATTTCGAAAATAAAGCATTCGCATAATACAATGAACTCATAATTTGGCCGGTGATTTGTTGGCCGGGACGTTTCAGTGTCGGTTTTACGAGGTACGGTGATATATTACGGAATTAGAGTCCAGATTTACACCAAAAGAACCCCTTTTTCCTCCCGATGCACGTGATAATGGCACGTGACACGCCGGGCCAATGAGAGCCAGGTTACCCATTGCTTCCTTGGTTGATGTTAAAAAAAAATATTTCCAGATCAAAAGAAAAAAATTCCTGCATCCAAATATTAATGTGACCAACTTTAATTATAAAACACGGAGCGACCGGTTTCAGTTTGGAGGTTTGGTTTGATCGATTATTTAGATAAAATTTTAAGAAAATCGATTCGTTTACTGCAGGTTGGAATCAGATTACTGTGGAAAACTCATTTGTCAAAACAGCATATTTTTTTGGCCCGTTTACGTTCTAATAAAGCCTGCTATAACTTCCTATAATCGATATCCACCTTCAGATCGGTCCCTGGTCGGACCACAATCTCTAGGACCTATTTTCCCAATTGGAAATTGCAACGGTCTGATACACACAAACAAAAAAAAATGTGCTCACACTATTATTGCTCCACTATTATTGCTCGCAAATATTGCAGCGTGGATAGCTACTTGTTCTTTTCCAAAGGGGGGGGGGGGATTTAAAAGGGGGGGGGAGGCAGGAATGTGAGTGCAAATGAGGCAAGGCAACTCTGAACATTAACAGGATGCTAATCATGAAAGTCAGAAAGACAAATCGAGTCAAGTGTGTGATAGCCATGTATTATTGATACTCTGATGTGCACACTTTTCAATAACAATATCCGTCCACCTATCTGTTCATTTGGCTGTTGCGATATGGCGTGCATATTATTTATTTTTTTGCCAAATCTCACTTTTAACAAAATCCATTTACAAGGGAAAAGAAACCAAGCCAGTTCACAGTTGTGCTTTTTTTTTCGCTGGTAAAGTTTATTGTCCCCCTTTCCGCCGCTTGCATGTTCAAACAATAGTCCAATTCTGTGTATAACAATAATGCACCACCGGTTCGAACCACCTCGCCGCACCTCCCCCAATAATTGCAATTCGCGTTTACAGTAGGTTTTCTCACAGTTAAAACTGAAGGGTTATTTTCTCCACGTTTCGTAAAAAAAAACAGACTTTGCCATGCCATCTTGAGGAAAACAATTTTATAAATACACCAAAGCCGTAAACAATAACACAATCTAAATAGCTAAAGCTTAAATAGGCAGCTTCATGTTGTTGGGATTTTATAAGCTAATAGTTATTAGCTGATGTAGTGCAGACGGCTTAAATATACTACAATGCTATTTCAACACACAAACTAGTACATTGTTCTATAAACTTCACGTTAAATACTTTACAGAAACTCACTTAAATAGCTAGACAGTTACACAATGACATGTACATGTCTGGTACAAAGTTGAAATGGTCCCATTAGTCTACATCTTCATAGATTTCCGTACAATGTTTTTTTTTGTATTATACAGTATTCAGTAACATTTGTTCTGCTTCTCACACCCACACAACTTAAAATTTGTCAACCTCATCGTATCATTTCCCTTCCTTATTTTATCGAATGGTTAGTTGTTATCATTGCTGTTCATCGTTGTCTTCATCTTCCTTTACTTCCTTCTCTTTCGGACTCTCCTCTATTTCAGACTTACTGCTGGGAAACTTATCCTTGTTATTTTCCTTTTTCCATTTCATTCTTCTGTTTTGGAACCAAATTTTGACTTGCCTCTCGGTTAGTCCCAGGGCGTGCGACACTTCGATCCGCCGTTTGCGAGTTAGATATGGATTGAACAAAAACTCCTTCTCAAGTTCGAGTGTCTGATAACGACTGTACGTTTGTCTTCCTCTGCGCCGTCCTGCAGCTACTGAGTAACATAGGGAGGGAGAGAGGGAGAGAGAGAGAGGGAGAGAGAGAGGGGGGGAAGAGAGAAAGAGAGGGAGAGGGAGAGACATTGAGAGAGAGAGAAAAGGGAGAAAGGAGGGAAGAGAGAGAGAGAGAGAGAGAGAGAGAGAGAGAGGAGGGAAAGAGGGGGAGAAAGTGGGGGAAAGAGAGGGAGAGTGTGAGAGAGATAGAGAATGAGGAAGGGAGATAGAGAGGGAGAAAGACAGAAAAGGAAAGAGAGGGAGAAGGAGAGAGGTGGGGGTGGGGGGAGAGAGGGAGTGAGAGAAAAGGGAGAGAGGAGAAAAGATGGAGAAACAGTCAGCTTCTGTAAGTGTTATAGAGGGGTAACCTAAACAAGATTCAAACACTATTAAACATTATTCAACATCTTGGGATGAAATACGCCATAAAATTGCAATAAAGCTACAAAGAGCACGTAATATACTACACTTAAATACGCCTTCAGGATCATTAAAGTATAAAGTAATTTACAAGTGTTGAAGTTTAGAATCATAAAACACTAAAGTTACAGTCTTTCCTTTATTGGCTCAGGAAATGAACCTTACTGCCTTTATTTTAATGTGTGCCTGTGTGTGTGTGAGTGAGTGCCCGTGTGCGAGAGACTTTACCCCTTATCCTGGCTATCTCCCCTTTTTTATTTTTTGTTTGCTCATATCTCACCTTGCGGTCTCATCCACGGGAAGAGCTGTGTCGGAGATGAACTCTGTTCTGAATTCTCTGCTTCTTCTCCTAGGCTGTTCGCCGTCGACTTACAGTCGGGATATTGAACCAGCTCGGCCTCTTGTTGTGCGGCGAAAATTGGCTGCCTCTGCAAGGCATCGTAGCCGTAGAAACTGCCGGGATCCCCGTGACACGTCACCGTACACGGATTCTGTTGATACGCGGAGGTGGAGAGAGTGGCTGCGCCGTGATGGTAAAACTCCTGGATCTGGCCGGGGTGTTGGAAGCTCCCCCCGCTGCCCGGTCCATAGACCACGGTGGCTCTAGTGCCCAGGTCTTGGCTGAACCCGCAGTCATAATAATTGGGACGCAGGGAGTCCCCACTTTTATACTTGGAAAACAGCGAATTCACAAAGTAGGAGCTCATCTGGAAAGGACTATGTCTTTCAGCTGAACGCAGGGAACTTAGTGTTTGGTAAACAGACAATCAAACAAGCCAAGGATTTTTTTTCTGGGAAAATTAAGCCTTCATCTTATTGATCTTAACACACGGGATCCAGGCATCACATCGTCCTGAAGAGGTTCGCTCATAAACCGTTTTCTGTGATTTACTTCAGCCCAAATGAGTTGTTTCATATTTTGCCGTCTCTTTTCATGATAATTTGCATTTATTAGCCCGACCACGTCCTATTGGCTTTGCTTACTCCGTACGGACACTGTACCGCGTGAAAAGGGAATGGTGAGAGAGAGAGAGGGAATGGGAGAAAGATAGAGAGGGGGGAATATGCGGATTAATATATTCCACCGTGTTCATTACCGGGATATCAGCCGCTTTACAACAGATGAAATACATACGCCACCAAAAGATTGATAAGGGGACGTATCTATGCTGTTGTGAAGTAGAGGATGGAGAGAGACGTTAATTTCCAAACCATTTAATGAGTATATGCGTCTCTTTTAAAGGTCAGAGTTACATCAACAAGACATGGAAGTACAGTGGCAAACCTAAAATCTAATTACCATCAACATTGGACCTAATTGCTATATTTCCTCCCAAGTTATTGCAGTGTAGCGACATGTCCAGCAGCACTCGTATGCAAATTATTGGGGTTTAAAAAAAAACATATATATATATTTAATCTTAATAAGGAGTTCTAGTGGTATTTAACAATTTAATGACCCGTTTGCCTATTATTAATAAAGCCCTTTATCTGGTGCTTGGACGGACTCTGGAACAGTTACAGTCATCTGAGAACTATATGAAAGAGATTAAGGAACTGTAAAGCGCAATAAAAGCGCAGCCTGTTATTGTTTATAACATGCAGTGAACGGCAGTTAGTGATTTTATGAGACGCTCTGTGCTGAGCAGTAAAATATAGTTTTTTTGAAGTGGACTCTCTCTGTCCGCTTACTATTTTAAACCATAAACTTATACATAAATAGTATATATATGCAACAACGTTTAATATAAAAAAAGGAATTATGGACTAGTCCCTACGGGCTTACAATGTATATTGCAAATTTGGCCTCATTAAAGTTGTTTTAGCTACCAACAGACACAACATTTTCCCTCCTTCTGCCGGCAAGTGTAATGACTCCAAATAAAGCAGAGACTGAAATAGAGCTGCTTCGAACCCTTTTTATGCTTTGTACGTAATAAAATGTGTGTGTGTGTTTGTGTGTGTGTGTGTGTGTGTGTGTGTGTGTGTGTGTGTGTGTGTGTGTGTGTGTGTGTGTGTGTGTGTGTGTGTGTGTGTGTGTGTGTGTGTGTGTGTGTGTGTGTGTGTGAGTGTGTGTTTGTGTGTATGTGAGTGTGTGTTTGTGTTTATGTGTGTGTGTGTGTGTGTATGTGTGTGTGTGAGTGCGTGTGAGTGTGAGTGTGTGTGTGTGTGTGTGTGTGTGTGTGTGTGTGAGTGTGTGTGTGTGTGTGTGTGTGTGTGTGTGTGTGTGTGTGTGTGTGTGTGTGTGTGTGTGTGTGTGTGTGTGTGTGTGTGTGTGTGTGTGTGTGTGTGTGTGTGTGTGTGTATGTATCTGTGAGTGCGTTTGTGGATACAATTGAAATTATTTGCAACGAAATGACAGTGCAACCTAAAATCCAATGTTAACTTGAGGGAAAGTCTGGCAATCTTAGGCCATATTTTTAACCATCGTTTGCTATTAAACCCTTGAAGAAAACCAGTAATAATGAATTATATTGAATCCAATGTTAATTTTTAAGTGTTATCATTTATTTGTGACGATTGACTGTGAACTATTTCCAACTAATATGAAAGCCTGGAGAACAACGCCGAAACCGTTTCCGGTGAATAGACCCAATACTTTGGTTTTGAGGACACGTTAACAAGAAGCTAAGATCGCTTTAACGGGTCTTGCAAGTTGCAATCATACATTTTAATCAGAATACACCCGCTTCTTTGAATAGGCAATCAGAATATCCATGTCCAAACATAAGCCTGGCCCAAATCAACAGCTTTCTCCCCCTCGTCATAGTTTAAAAGTTAGTTTAAAATTTAACTTATTTGAACGTCAAGTGAAAAATCAAACTTTCGGGCATCAATCCCACTGCATTTATCCAATATAACCACAGTTATTGCGTCTTTAGTTATTCATTCATTTCTACCGATCTCTCTACCCGTGCAACCTTTTTCCGACTACTTATTTTGTGATATTTAAATAGGACGATTTACTCTAAGTATCTGCCAGTATGGCTGCATGAAAGATGAAAATTCTGAAGATTTCTGAGCTGTCTATTTCGATTCTCTTTTGCAAGAGGGACACTGGAAATGACGAAGACCTGAACGAACTGGTGCCGGAAAAGTAACACGTCCAAACTTATTGTGTAGAAGTAGTTGTGATTATTAGAGATAGCGGGTTATTATAATGGTGCTTTGTTGGCCAGTGAAATATGGTCAACTGATCGAATAAGAAAAGTGATTCAAATATATTCACCGAACTTAGTTAGTTATGTGAAATACTTAACAACTTTCAAACAAGATTCGATTCTGGACATCTTCACGTTTTCAAACGATTTGCTTGAAAAAGCAGTTGCATTAAACTTCAGATATTTTTTTAGGGGGGTGAGAATAGATAAATTCTGTTCTGGAATCGTTGGCTAAAAGGCCTCTCTTCGAAAGTTTGTCCTATACATTTACCTGTACCTGCCTTTCTCTGACTGAAATTAAAATAATTTAACACTGCTCCACTTTTCCACAAGATTACAGGAAAACTTTCAGATTGTTATCTCTTGTTACATTCATTTTAGCAATGCCTCTTACTACTCGTACTGGTCCATTACACATAGATTATCCCCCCCCCCCCCCCCCCCCCCCCCGCAGTTTACATGCAAAATTGTTAAATAGAACGGATTTTTTTCTCGATTTAAGCCAATAAAAGATTTTTTTTTAATGCGATTTTGCTGCAACATAGACTAACAAGATTATTACCAATCCCGCGAAAAACGCACGGAGATACCTGGTTTGAACGCGGTCCTCTTGTAACTACACTTGGTTAATTAGCTGACGAATTTTTAGAGCTTTTTCGCGAAACTGATATCAGACGGCAAAAAAAGTCCACAACTTGCGAATGTCCATCCCGCGAAGACACACGTGACTGTTGTTCTATGATGAGGTATTGCGGCCGTGACGTATTTGGATGGTTCTGGGATGTTTGGTTCATATTGCGGACTTCTCAGCATCTTGTGTTTTAATAATTGTATCACACTATCAGCAACCTGCATCATTTTATGACTTTAGTTAAATTTTATCGGAAACTATTCACAATTGACATCTTCAGTTTGGATTTAAGCATTTAAATATTGTGCATTTAGAAAGCGGCATTTTGTAAACTCTTTGGCTCCACAGACATACACACACACTAAGGCGCCTGCACATGCACACACACAGCAACACGCACACATGCACACAAACATACATGTACACGAAGTTGTCACACACAACGATGACTATAATTTTCAAATCTATTCGGGAAACAAATCCATTTCTACTGAAATAGTTTCCCGAAATGTTTATATTTATTTCTGAAGCCAATGTTCTTGGGAGTATTTCACAACATTCATGAAATATATATATATATATATATATATATATATATATATATATATATATATATATATATATATATATATATATATAACATAGAACATGGAACATTACAGCGAAGTAGCAGCAGTATAGGCTTATGCCGAGACACCGTTTCTTTTCCCACTGACGACCAGTTCAATTGCTAAATGGAATAACACAAATAAAACGCAGTTAATTGTGTATCTGTGCGCTCGTGCCGCCTTATGGGATAAATGTTGATAATTTAACGGATGAATAGCATCTCACTGGAGTTTAATCAGAAATTAATAGAATGCGAGCATCATATACGAAAGGGAAAACATCCTCGAAATTGTCTTGTTTGAATTTCAAACTCGCCAGCTTGGTGTGTATAGTGAGTCGTGAACCCATAGCCACACATCCTGCACACAACAACTTCAGATAGGAATTGTACATGGTCGTAATTGCAAATTATTAAATACATATATCCGCAGTTCCCGGTAGAGATTTCAAAGAGTTAAAATGTAAAACTGTCCTCAAAAGTGATTGTACTCGGAGCTTTTATCTTACATTTCTGCGCTCTCCCCCCCCCCCCCCCCCCCCCCCGCCCGCCCACTGCTCTCAAAGTATGGGCCACGGATTGACCATGAAGAATATGTATATATGCAGTCCAGGAAAATAAGACAGAATGAATGGTAAACACTGTAGAATAAAATAAACAGGGACAGAACCAGATTTTAAAAACGTGCTAAAGCGTTCCCTTCATTTTGAGGCAGGTCTAGTGCCGAGGTTGAAGTCAGTCCTATTTTGTCGGAGACCTATTTCAAATGACTGCTGTTCCTCAACCTTTTTGTTATATACATACCAAGACTGCATTTCGCTTTCACCTGAACGCGGCAGATCAATCTAAAGCTGAATCGCAAAACTTTTCAAAATGGTGTCAAGGATAAAAACGAAACCAATCAGGTCTGAGATGAATGAAACACGAAGGTCTGAAAATGCCTGGAAGAAATGTCCATGCATGTGTGGGATTTGGTTTGTTGAATGGAAGACCGTCACACAAATAATAATCAATGCGCGTGAAGCAGTCTAAGATGCATCCAGTGCATTGAGATGTGATGATCTAACGGGGCTGAAAAGTTCATTTGGAATCTATGCACCCAGATATGATAATATCTACCCAAAGCACGGCCTTTGAGCAAAGAAAGCAACGTTACTTTCCTATCGTTTTGTATTAGGCAGTCGCAAAGCTCACTGTTTGCTCGCTATCTAGCTGTGCAAACAATAATTTGAAGACCTCATCTTAAACATTTTGCACATTTCCCAGATGTTTCAAGCCTCGGAAAATTCTCTGCAATAGTGCACTCTCCTTCCTTTTATTGTCCAATGCCGTGGGATATCTTCTCAAAAATGGCCGAATTTTATTTATCCGTAAGTTCTTGAGACTTACTAAAGCATTTCAAAAAATAATAAAGGCATGAACCATGAAACTTACGTTACTATCCCAAACAAGGTTCTGTGATATTTTGAAGACAATTGGGGCAAAATATCTGATTAGAACAAAGCTCTCGCAAACATTTTCCGACATGTTATGCTTTTTTTTGTGCAACGGGATCGAGCAAGAATGAAGGTGGCGTGTTAGAACTATGCTTGTTAAGTACATAAAGGCTTCCGAATCCTGGATTACTGGACTAACGGAAGGTGAACGGTGCATGGTTGAGTTCGGTGGAACACTGCTGCCACCTACTGGAAAGTATGAGAGTTATTGTAGACTTGCAAAAACAGTGCAGGGTGAAATAGCACTAGCAAAAATATGCGCAATCGAGTGATAAAATCTCACGGTAAAGAATTCATTAGCCTCGGGCCGCGGCGAAGCAAAAGTGTTTCAAGTCTTCAGTTCCATCGTCTTATGCAGAGGAGAGGTGGACAATGCCAATAAACCACATCCTCGTAAAGTATTGGGAAGGATTGCTTCCAGCATACATTCCTAAAAAGCAGTAAACGGGAGGAACAAGCGGGTAAAGGAGCTAAAGAACGCTTTGAGGTCTGATTTGTCTCCACCTCCAAGAGTAAACAATTGGGCATTTTACTTGAAAATACTTGGGCGCGGGCTGTAAACACAAGCAGAGATTGTGCGCCAGACGTCTCGCCAGAATCTGTATAGCTTTTTTATTGCAGTAATTTCTGGCAGCTTGGAATGGTTAGGAAGTAGAACAAAAGAGGGCGTCGCTTGCTTTAGGGTCTAAAAAGCATGTTGGCTTCACTGCAATATTCAGCTGGATTCATCCTTGAAATAAAATTCTTCGATATTTGCCCATAGAAATAAAATCTCATTTTATTACTTGCCACCTCCAATTGTGAATATAGTTTAATGGGTTCTGAAAGTTTCCCCCTTTGCTGTGTTTGTTTAACAGACGTTCAATTCTTAACCTTCAGAAATTTATACCCTATAAACTTTTACAGCGGTCATATTATTTTATGGCAACACACACACTGAATTTCCTATAATGACAGACAACTTCCCAACCCCTCCTCCACCAGCACCACCGTGCAAGACTCATTTCTGGTCTTTTTTTTTAATGTGCTTGTGTTTCCTGCGTTAGAGGAAAAAATATTGAAAGAGAAACAACTGATATATTAGTCGTAATATACGACATGCTGGTCCTGTAATTATTTTTCATCTAGTCTTAGTGGAATCTGTTTCCAGCGCTCGCATAACCACTTTCCCTAATACGGAGGCATTATAAAATATCGAATCGTAGATTTAATTTTTAATATCCCCCTGACACATGCATAGCCTTTCCAATGAAATATCCTGAAGCTTTTAAGGTGGTGAACCCTCTTCCATCCCATTTAATTATAGATGGTTTCGTTATCAACAATAAGGTTTTTGCAAGTATTATCAACCAGAAATGTCACCCAGCCTGAACACACGATGGAATTGATCTTCGAATTTCATTATATGTCGTATGATCAGATTTTTTTTGACATGTGGTTGTGTAAAGGTACTTTGAGTAGTGTGCACCATTTTCAGTGTTCAATGTCTATCAGTAGTAGAATATCCCCATTTATGTTTAGGTCCAGACATACATGGCGAATATTATAGAGTAATTTAGCAACAATTCTGAAATATTTTCGTCAGTGATTTTATTTTGCGAATGGTTAATAAATATATAGAGATAGCGCGAAGTTTGTCAATTTCTTGAAGCAATTTATGTAGTTCACCATACCAACCTCACCTTTTATACAATAAAACATATTTTATATGTACACCAGAATGTATACATTCATTTTCAATGTCTGTATGTGTGTATGCATGAACCTATAGTCAGCCATTCGTGTTGATGGAATATGCATAAACTGAACAAAAAGGTTCTTCATATAATTCACTTGAACCTGGTAAATCTATTAAAAAGCTGTCTAAAATTCTTGATACAGAGTAAATAGTATTGAAATGGCATCCCTTTAATTCCGAAATTTAAATTGTATAGGTCGGTTGACGAGACATTACTGAGCAGGCACCATCTCTGTGCACCTTACAACTAAATCTGCAAGGCTCAGATAATGATATTTTAATCCTAATAGTTATGTAAATTCTCAGAGAACACCTTACATATAAATTTGTGTTATTTTACATTTGAATCCGCCAGCCTTTAATTTTATTCCAATAACCACGATGCTTAACATTCAGCGTGAGATAAGTGATGAAATTTCATAGTTTATGGTATCAATTAGACAGTAATGCGCATAAAGTAAGCAACATATAAATGCCGTTAACATTGTTGTCTGTACTTTAATTAATTATTCGGTCAAAACACTACAAAATAGTGAATTCTTCAGACCCCCTATCAATAAAATGATATGGAAAGTAACCCAAAGTCTCTGCATTTTAATTTAATTTTGCACTAAAAGCGTTCGACCTCTTTTGGCATCGACTCCGGGTAACGTTCCTTAGTGCAGCTGAAGCATGTTGAGGTAGCATTGTTTAAAGGAACACATCGCCTTGTTTTTATTCCGCTTCTTCGCGGTAGCCGCATACATTCTCTGCCCCGTGCTATTGAACTGACGCTTCTCTATTGTGTCCGCTGTGATGGAGAATTTATTGGAAAAGCCCAGGAATCGCATCATAAAATTACTGAAAGACTCTGTGTCCGAGACTGCGGCAGTGAATGCTGACGTTGCCTGCAACTACTTTCGCATGGTTCAGGGAATCAATATTTAGTCCCGTTGAGATTTTGAGAAATTGGGATCAGTTTCTTCGTTCCAAATGCAGCCTTCCATTCCCGGTTGTCATTTATTTTCCAAACGCATTGAATAAATATAAACATTTTAGCTATGGTAGTGGGTCTGCACTAGGCCCAGGGAATTGATCGTGTTTACAACCAACAACTAGGCAAGGCCTAGAAAGGAGACGCAAGGTCATGAGGAAACATGCACTTTTCATTTATCAGCAGCATTTATTTTGCAGTATGTTTGTCATACATTCACATATTTCCATCTATTGATTGTGGTGTTAGGTGCACCGAGAACGGCGAGTTCAATTGTTTTTTACATCATTCAGTGGATTTCAATTCTTATTATTTCTATGATTAATAATATAAAATCACGTTAAATAGTGCAACCGCGCGCTGCTGCTGTTGTACAGTTCCGGTAGAAAAAAAACTAGTAGAAGCCACCCAGATTTGGTGTGTTTATGCCATTCAGTTGATTGGATTATTTTAAATGTAAAATCGGCACAAACCTATAAAAGGAGTATAAACACCAGCTCCAACCGGACAGAGACATAAAAATGCGCAGAAATATTTACAAATTCCCTTCAGGAATGTGTTTTTTTTAAACTAAAGTGTATCTCTTTTTAAATGATCTGTTTGTTGATTTCCTTTCTTGCGTCGTGGTGGGTAATCTGGGTAACTTCGTCAGATTATTCCTAGACTGTGTGTTTTTCATAATGTTATGAAATCCTATCGTGTGCATTGTTAAATTTTCGACTCAACCCTACTTGTCCTGTTTCCTAAGTATTAAGCCCTTATCTCAAAAAGCCACGTGGTAATAGTTGCCCAGAGAAATACAAAAACACTCAACAAAGATTACAGTCAACGAAACGTGACAACTGCTCGTTTCAACTTTGGGTGCGCGGTTATGCGTTTTAAACCCAAAAAGAAGACAGGCCCCAAACTCACCCCAAAACACAAACTAAAGTCTACAGAAATAGACATCATAATGTACATCATCATTCGGTTTAAATAGCAACCACAATTCTGTGTAAGAAAGCATACCCCAAAATCAAAATGACGAGGGGAGTCACTAGTAAAACAATCGCAGTGTGACGCGTTTAACAACGTGTTATTAAACATTCACCTTTGCCTGTAAACAATTGATAGTAAGTCGTGTTAAATCAGTTCGAACGGAAAAGATTACAATATATATAATCGTAGGTTAAAGATCATTTTCTCTAAAATGTGTATCTGCAGCGAGATCCGCCACAAAGACCGACACCAAAAGATTCACAGAGATTGTAATAATTTATAAATATCCTGAAATTTATTTTTAAACCGCCAAGAGGAACTGAGTAGGAATAAAAGCTCGCTGCTCTCTCTGGCTAATAGAGGGGTTGTGAATGAGAGGAAGTTGTATCTCATAATATCCTGTCATAAAATTCTTTACACGTGACTCTATTCCCTGAATGAATGCTCTAAAATGTTCGGAATAAATAGCCGAATTGCAGGGTGTTAATACGTTACGTTCAGGCTATTCTTTGCTGTGTAAGCATTGTGATTTTTCTCTGAATTACTGTGGTTTACGGATATGTTGCAGTGGGACCAATAACCGCCGACGCGCTAAAGTTCCAAAAGAATAACTCGTCACTTGAAGTCCTTTGCATGCTCCTTATTGAGTCTTTTCATCTTCATCCTTCTGTTTTGAAACCAGATTTTAACTTGTCTTTCTGTCAGGTTCAGAAGACGCGCCACTTCGTGCCTCCGCTCTCGAGTGAGGTACATGTTGAACAGAAATTCTTTCTCCAACTCCAGGGTCTGATACTTGCTGTAAGGACACCTTTTCTTCCTTGTCGAGCGAGCATGCAACCAATTTGCCGAAGGGTTGCCTGGAGAAGAGGTGGAGAAGAGGAAAAGGCAATCAGACCAAAACAGGAATGTTGATGCCAATGATTTTCATTGTTGCACTTCTCACAATGTGATACTTATCCCCAAAAGTTTCATGGACCCAAGTACTGTAATAGCGCGAAGGTGACTTAGGATATATTCCTAAGCGTGTATCCTTCCAGTAATTTGTAATACTCAACTGTGAATAGCTGGGCGTCTACAGAAGACTTAGATTTATATTTGTTTTACAGTTTATGACCACGTTTGGAAATTGCGGTGTAAAACTAAACTGCGTAAACTGTTCTCTCTTTCTCTCTCTCTCTCTGTCTCTCTCTCTCTCTCTCTCTTTCTCTCGTGCTCTGTCAGTGTCTCTCTCTCTCTCTCTCTCTCTCTCTCTCTCTCTCTCTCTCTCTCTCTCTGTCTCTGTCTCTCTCTCTCTCTCTCTCTCTCTCTCTCTCTCTCTCTCTCTCTCTCTCTCTCGTGCTCTGTCAGTCTCTCTCTCTCTCTCTCTCTCTCTCTCTCTCTCTCTCTGTCTCTGTCTCTGTCTCTCTCTCTCTCTCTCTCCCTCTCTCTCTCTCTCTCTCTCTCTCTCTCTCTCTCTCTCTCTCTCTCTCTCTCTCTCTCTCTCTCTCTCTCTCTTTCTCTCTCTCTCAACGGTTTCACACAATGGTCCGCCACACATGTTTGCTCACCCTGCTTCAGACGAGTTACACAAAAAGGGGAGAAAATAACAAGAGGAAAACGTATAGTCAGTCATTTATGTCTTTATTGCCTGCTAGAGGAAGGGCTGGTATAAAGCCGTCGTTAAAGGTTTGCAGGTGGTTACTGAGGAACCCATGAAAAAGCAGAGAGGAACATAAAATAACCAGGATTATAAAATCAGTTAAATACATGTGACTATACCGGAGGCAAACTGACTTTAATTAGAATCTTTCTCCAGTGGCATTAATTTCGAAAACTATTTTCTCTCTGGGATTAATCAAGTGCATCATATGCCCAACTTACTTTGTTCTGATGCCTCTTTGTCTCCTTTCTCTTCATATAAGCTGTCTTCATAGCATGGCGCTTTTCCGGATCTCATGATTTCGCTCTCCAAGGATTCCCCATGCAACTTTTGGAGCGCCGCTGGTAAGGTTTGGACGCCGTGACCCGCGAGGGGCTCCGTTTTCAATGAATCGTGACCACTGGTAGGTATCCCGGCTACGGCCACAGCTCTGGGGGTTGGGTCCAGCCAGGATCGCATATACCTGCTTTCGGACGGGATGGGATGAGGTTGGACATATGGATGGTATAACGTGGACACATTGGCGGGAGGCTGAGGGTACACCGGTGTCCAAGAGGTGCCGAACACCGAAGATTTCGTCTGAAAATTACAAGCGGGGAAGTCGGAATGTTCGCTAAGACCAGGCTGTCTGGAGACTATATATTGCCCCGAAGTTAACTTTGTAGCAGCAGTCCCTTCGCTATCATGACTTATAAGGGAATCGACAAAATAGTTACTAATAGCACCGGACATCGTCATTGTTAAACATCATACACGGCGATTCATTGGGAAATTATATGTAAGGCTAGAAATTGTTCTCTCAACTTCTCAACTAACAAAGTAGAGTTAGCTAATATGTTGTGGGCTATCTGCGAAATGATTGGTTAAAGTTTTCATGAGGCCGACAAAGCGACAATAAAACGTAAATCAATCCGCAATGGGGGTTAAACAATTAACATGGCCCCTCGTATTATATACGTTTAGAGGTGAAATCGTGTTTTAAACAAGGAACACTAATGCGTATAAACATATATAGTACAAAATCGGTAACAATACAGCGCTAGATTAAATTTAAAAAAATAGTTTTCAGAGGGACTACTTTGCCTGTTAATTAATCTTATCTCATGTGACAAATTCTCACACCAGGGCTCATAATCGACAGTCTTATTATTGCTGTTATTATCTTAAAACGATAACATAAAATAGCTCTAAACCCAATTACTCTGCCACACAATTCTTGCATGTTTTCTTGTGTTGTGATGGGCAAAGTAAACCAGCGACTCTGGCGGGTTGGAAACCTAATTTTGAATTACGAATATTCGTCTGAGAAACCAGTGCTGGTAACAAAATGCATGTGAGTTCAATATGTTCAAAGCTTTACACAGGAGGGTTTGTGGTGAAAGTGTTCTTCCTAATAATTGACAAGTCAAGACTTTATAGTTCTCCATCATATTTTAATTTGGACAAAATTCGTAATGGGATAGCACTGGACTCGATTAATTTAATTATTTTGTTCCGATTGTACTTATTTTGAAGCTGACCCATACATTAACGACATTGCTTCATAATACTCTGAATCACGTGGTTTTGCGTTTTAATTCCCTAACAAGGCTACTTTACATGTATGGGAAGTCTCGACCGAGCTCAGCCGGATCCACGGCGAATCAGCGAATTATTGTGAAGTGATTTAAATATATGTATCAATTGTTAAAAGTGGTTAATTTAAAGCCACGTTCTCACTTGTTATCTTTCCTATCTGGTTTTTTTTTGGACGCCGTCCTTTCCGTGAGGATGAATGCCACCAAAGGAAGTTATTGGAATCCGAGAAGAAATTGAGAAGAAATTCAGTGTGGAAATTTCGAAATCTCTTTTGACCTTGTTCACAGCGAAATACTCAAATAAAGACAAAATGTTACGTCGTGAAGAATGGAGGTATACTGAAATACTGGCGGAATCCCGATAGAACCATCCAACTTTTCATACATCTTTTTTAATTCACTCATCCTCAAAAACTAAAAATGTTTAACTTTGTTATGCTTCTAGCAAAAAAAAAACTAGACGCGGTTGGATTTAGGTAATACAAAGTCAAATCGCAGGACATATTATGGTGAAGGCAAAGATCTCATATATACCACAGATCTTTTTTTTTTTGCCATACTTTGATTATTCAGCCCTGACGCGAAAATTCATTTCATGCAGAGAAGTTCAGTCGCTTGGACCTAAGTACCAGCTTATTAACATTCAAGTCTTTAAACTTAAAGCCGTATTAATGGCTCTCAATGGGCGTTCACTGCCATTGGCCTGCCGACCTCTCCTTTTTTAACTGATTATAAATTAAAGCTAATATTTGTGCATTTGTTAAATATGTTAACTACGCTCTGATAATCTTACTCCGGAAAGATTCTTAACTTCATTTTAAAGGTATTATTAACTACAGGATGGGCCCGAATAAGTTATAACGGACATTGAAGACAGAATAGTTAAATATTTGATCAGATCAATACAAAACGGAATCTATATACTGGTTACTATCCTTGGGTATATATTTGCAAATGTACATCATTTTATTGATATATAAGATATACACATTTGTCTTGAATGTAAATAAATATAATGTTGTTATTCTGTCCTCTGTACTCTTCCTATAAACGTTGACTTTGCTCCCACTATACTTTCTAAAGTTCAGTAATAAACAAAGAATACATTTTGAAAATATTTTCCTCCTAAAGACTGCCCATCTTAATTATTATTGAAAATAACGGTCTTAGGTGCCACCACATTAGTTTAAATGTTATATGAATATTATCTAGTGAAATAATTAGCCATACTTTCAACATACAAGTTATGCAACCAAAACAAGCGGGCCTGTAATTTGGCATGAAAACTGCGTTTGGATTAGGGCTAAAGACATCACATCTACATTTTCTGATTAATGTTATAAATCTTATGAAATAAGAGGTGATCTTGTCTGCAACAAATTTGTTCAAATCTAGGGAAAAATTAAATATTTTCATGGCGTAACCTTACTTAATAAAGAACTGATTGTCATTAGTAAATATGCTTTTCATGGATATTTATTTCCATTGATACCCAAAATAGGTTTATAAAATAATGATACCTCCTGAAGCCAATCAAGTGTTGGCACTGTGAAGCCATTGATTATATAATTATTTTATTTGTAAAAATAAAGTTCTTCTTTCTGGCCATTCGAAGAACGATTGTTATTTGTGGGTACCCATTTTACAATGAAAAACCGCTAATCGGCTTGGCTGTTGGTGTGCACATGTTCAACTGCAGCTTCAAGGACTCCGACTATCTCTCTCTTAAAGCGATAACAACACTGGCGCAATCAGAACTATGAAATTCCAGATGTGTCTTTACAGATTGCATCGCCTCATTTTCACAAATAAGATATTTAAACACACAAAACCTAGTTTTCACAGATCTTCATAGCGATTGGACTTTCACTGTTAACAAAGTAAAAAGAATAATGACACTCAAGACCATTAGAAAGCTAGCGACAAAGCCTGTTTTTCTATTTTATGTAGCCAGTCAAATGTGTTTCAAATACAGAGGTAACAGTTTCTAAATGAGAGGACGGAGGCACGTTGTAACTTGGGCATAAGGAGTAACAACCGCATTTTTATGATTTAGACTGTAAAAAGACAAAGAAATTTATGGCTAGATTTACGCGACAAATTTCTGTGTACCAGAGCCCTAATGCGAATCTATGTTCAATCAGTGCAGATCAATGGACATTTTCAGTACATTCCACATTGATGCGGTTATATTTTAAAGACTTTTACATCACATATCCAGATCGCTGCCAAGCAAAAAAATGGCGTTTGTCTCCAGCGCCAGCATCATGAATAAGAAACGTCCTGTCGTTCGGGGTCGCTGCAAACCATTGGGGTGGGATCGCCACATTTAGATTTAAAGAAAGAGGTTTATATCAAACCTAAATGCACAAGATATTAAGCCATTTGCTCCTGGCTACTACCAAGCTGTGCATGTCTAAGAGTCTAAATGAAGTTTTAAACGCCCGGCATCTTTAACAATAACGAGTTCCTGCTGTCTCCCTCTGCTTGGTACATTTAATGGTGCATTGAAAATATGCAGATGAGCAGGCAAACCAAACGAAGCTCGTTTGTAATAAATAGCATTCAACTCATGAGGAAAAGAGAGTTAAACAGTTATAACACATGGCCGAACCACATATAACGTCTAATTGATATTAACATCCTTTAATTTAATTCCCTTCCATAATCACTGGGCGACTAGGTGACGTGTTTGGAGTGTTTTGCGCAGGAGCCGATAATAATTTTGCCGGCGGACCAGATTGTACCCTGACAGCTAAAATCAACGAATTGTGGAACTGCTAGCCAAACTTCCAATTTTTTAAAATATCGCTGAAACGGGAATGTGAGGAGCCTCCCCAAATGGTCCAAACGGAGGCGGTCTTTTCTCCTTACGTTATGAACCAGTTGAATATCCCCACCAAGAATAATATCCATCTGCATTTATTCAGTGTAAAGCTCTGAACAATCACTTTAACTGATTGATTAATATACATTAATACACGCTTGGATAGATTACATCTTGGATCCGAAAATATCAGAACTGCAAGGCCACAAATATTGCCTTATGATTGGTCGCGTGGAACGTGTTTACATTCACAATCTCAGATGTTAAATTATGTTTTCTTACATTATAATTTAAATTTGATCAAGCTACCTGATGAAACAACACAAATATACTATAAAGTAGACCATGCAGTTTATCAGCGCCTCTATATTCTTCTGCCGCTAAACAGGGAAATAAATTGAGCAATACGGAATCAGATCTTCTCTAATCCATGACTTCACAGATACGACTCACGAACTTCAACCTTCATAATACAATGTATAGTTATTTGATGTCTATATATGTATGTGTACGCGTGTCTGTGTATAAATACACCGACACTCATACACAGACACGGACATATATATATATATATATATATATATATATATATATACACCAAATAGCTATCCATTGTATGATGAAGGTTGAAGTTCGTGAGTATATAAAGTACACGCACACACACACACACACACACACACACACACACACACACACACACACACACACACACACACACACACACACACACACACACACACACACACACACACACATAATATATATAATGTGTGTGTGCGCGCGTTTGTGTATGTATATATATATATATTTAGACACACGCACACACAAGTTTACACACACAGACACACGCACACATATACACACATTATATATTTATATGTATATGAATGTCTGTACATTATTAATTCGCCTTTCTTCCCACCTAGGATGCTGGATTCTGAGGATTAGACAAGTTAATCCAACAATTAGCCACCACTACACAATTCCACAACTATATATTTAGCTTTGAGGAAAATATACAGTTAACGAGTTAATATGCGATGTTATTTGATTGGCCAGAAGTTATGTTACCATCTATGTATGCATGTATCGTATTAGAGACAATTAGACAGTTTGATACTTCGGTTCGTCTTCAAGAACAATCCGCACCAGGCCTTGTTAGAGACATCATCCATCTGCACCACGTTGACACATATATACACTCTTGTTTCTTCGTTGCAAATGCCAGCGACTCCACTTTTTTAAATTTAAAATCCAAAAGTTTTGCGATGTCAATAACTGGGGTAATTCAGGCAGTTTCTTGTCACTGCGATCAAGCAGAAGCCCAACAACATGAAACTACCTAAGTCACTCAACAGTTCAATTTCGCTGGCGCCAGTGTCTGGTCCTAACGAGCCGAACAGTAAAATAAAGACCAACGATGCAAAATATGCTTCAGCTGGATACGATTATTTAAACATCAAATAATAAAAGCAAATATTTATAAGAAATATGAAGAGAGGTGATTAAATATGACAGTTAATGCCTGCTCAGGAATCCTGTCTATCTATTTTGAATTGTACTAATAGTGCAGACCGTATCGTTTTGACCTTGCTTTGTCTGAGCCATGACACTGTGGGTCAGTGTAGCCACAAACCTCACTAATCTGTTTCAATACCGCAGGGATGGGTCAATATTTTACCTTTTAAGCTAATCACCGAACTGTAGGCATCAACTAATTGGAAAAAGCTTAACGTTCAAATTTCTACAAAGTCAAAGTCTTATAAAATGTCGCTGCAGAATATATATCTGACGTGACAACAATGTCCTACCATTTTCCTCACGTTTTCCAAAATCTTGAAAGCCAAGTTATCCAGATTGTCAAGAAAAGAGAAGGATGACCATATCCTGATCTCAAAGCTATGTCTTGTGGCGTGCCGTTCACAGCCAAACTGCCCAAGTCCAACAAGTCCTGCATGACAGCAACTTGCCAAACACATTTAGCTGCAATAAAACTTTACAAATGTAGACGTGATTGTCCGTGGAGCATCGTCGGTGCCCACAGTCAGGTTACGACCGTCTCGATGGTATTTAAATCACCGACACCGGATACCAAATACATTTCAAACTGCGAGAGGTTGCTTTGGGGCTGGGAAAATCAGAATTCACTGTCTTTTTTTCCCTCTCAACTACCAAGTTGTCCATTTCAGGTCAATTTCACGGGTCCACAATCAGCCAACCACGGTGCATGATATACATGAGTCAGGCTTCAAGGGAGAGCCACTAAATGGCCACAATAAATTTAAGTAGATTTGAAAACGTTAAATAACAAACAAATTTTCAAAATACAGAAATGCTGACAAACACTGATTTATTTATTTATTTTTATTGCGTTTTAATATAGACCTGTAACAAGGCCTAGAGAAACGATGCAACGACTCCAAGCCGTGATATATACAGAACATGCTTTACAGAAGAATTTCTGCCCACATTTGTTGACCAACATGAAAACAAAATACTTCATCTAAACACTGAGGAGTGGGTTTTTATATTGATCAAATAATGACAATTCCTTTTAATCCCCGTCTCTTGCAAGGACGTTGTGCGGAGTTCAGTGTGCTTGATAATAAACAAGATGCGATGGACACACAGTTAATAATCTTTGGTATATCAATTCTTTTTACACTATTTTTAAATTAAATATAACATTTTAATCCAACGCGACACAGTTCGTATCTGACAAACCTCCACAAAATGAAAAACAAATTGAGACGACAGATCATGTTCTTTGCATGTGTTAAATGTCAGATATTTTGATGAATATTTATAAAAGACAATGCATTCATCAATACAAAACACGGTTAATGTCCACTAAAGGTGTAACAGGCCTAATCAGCACCGATAGTATGTTACATGCCGAGTTCTCCTCAATCACTCTATGGCCACGTGATCACTGCGACATATATTCTATAGAATCCTTCATTGGTTTTACTTTCATTAGCATTGTGTGTACATATTTTTATTTGCCGAGAGAATTAGTCTGCAAATAGAATTAAAATTTCGTTTTAAGTTAGTGGTTTCTCAAATTGTTTGATGTTTGGTCGGAGCTCTTCACTCGGTGTGGAGCAGAGTGAGAAAGTAAAGCTAAACTTTAAACTCAGTCTTGTTAAACATTTAGTTCACCTTGAGGTCCAGGGTGCAAGGGGGAAAAGTGTAGGTCACCAGCAGTTCGCAATAAAAATGAAATTAATAGCTACCGGGAGTCTTTACAAATTGTTTTGGGTTAGGAGATATGAGCCAGGTGTGCAAGTTTATTCGTGACTGATTTTAGCCTCTTTAAGTCAGTCAAAGTAACACTGCCAGAAAAAACCCAGAGGGTAATTATTTTTTATATATCATGATGAGTTCAATTTTGTTACTTGCTCCTTTCGTTGTACGAACTAATATGCTTTAAATTAACGTGGTGCAGAATCTAAGCTAATAGAAAGTCCAGACGTTGAGCCGCGTCAATTATATAATGTTGTGTTAACCTCCACGATAGTCCACATGATCCCAAAGCGATTTTTGTTTAACAATTTCAAGTCATTTCGTTCTTCGAGAAGTTTGAATTCTCTGCCCAGGAGAGCGGTGGAGAATGAGTTACTGGGTATATTCTAGGCGAAGGTCAATTGAGCTTTAGATATTAAGGGAGTCAAGGGACGTGGGATTAGAGCAGGAAAGTGCGCTGGGATAAAAGATCAGCCATGACTTAACTAAATGGTGGAACAAGCGCCAGGGGCCCAGAGGCCTACTCTTATTTCTTTTGCCTTGAACGCCTAACAGACGCGTGTTATAATCTTAATTAGAACGGCATGCACTCAATGCCTCTTTGCTTCGTTATCCCATACACTTCTATTAAACTATATGGGAGATATCTGGGCATATCTGGATTTGTCCAGGAAAAATGTATTAATGAACTAGTTCGTACTTGGGACTCGGAAAAAAGTGTTCACTGAAAGAATATTGGAATAACTGAAATAATTGCAAATAATATGTATCATTTGATAATTAATGTCCACACAATGACCAGCGTCGCTCACATCTGCTCCACACTCATGGATTATATATATATATATATATATATTTATCTTTCTGTCCTCTTGTGTAACTTATAATCAAAGAAGACGAGATGAAACCGAAGGTAAGTAAAATAAATACCACAAATTTAATTTGTTGAGCCACATCCTTTGAATAACCACGCGTCCATGACTCCCAGTACTTTGATGGTATGTTGATTTATACTTTATTAACGCTTCAGATACTTTTGCGGGCAAAATATGTCAGAAGCTTATATGGTGTTCTCGTCCAACTGTCAATTTTCTACTGTCCTTCAATAACTGGAAGTTGCCTTAAAATAATGTCTTCTAAGCATAATACATAAATGCTGGATTAACAACAAAATACAAATAGTTTATAAGCACCTAAAAGAAGAAAACGAACAAAAAAAACCCGAGGTGTCATTGGCTTCTAGGGTATTTGCTTTCCGATTCATTCGGCACGACAATGAGAAATGCCACTACATGAATCGATTACAATTAATGGGCTCATGAACAACAACAGACCCTTCAGTGTTTGTTAAATTTGTTTATCAAAAGGTAAGCCATTAGCTTGAAATTACAAGTTCGCAATGCCATCATTTCCTATCCTCTTAAGTTGCTCCAAGTTGTTCTGGTGACTAGACCTGAACTTGTAATTCATCCCAGTGTCTAGCAAATTTCCCCCCTCCAGCCTCCCCTCCCGTCCACCATCTTCAATGCTGCTGTAGTATTCGGATTCCTCAACGACATTGTCCGTCGTCTCTTCTTTAATCAAATCGAAGCATAGTGCCGCTTTCAGATGGGGAAAGCAGTTGATATTTCTCGAATCCTGTGCTCTCGGCTCATCTTTTTCAGCTTCATTCTCCTGTTTTGAAACCAGATTTTGACCTGCCTGTCGGTTAGATTCACGCTTCGACTGATCTCCAGGCGGCGCTCTCGAGTCAAGTACATGTTAAAGAGAAACTCCTTTTCCAGCTCCAGAGTCTGGTACTTGGTGTACGGACAACGCTTCTTTCTTCCTCCCTTCGGAGTCATCCAGTTTGTCGTACTCTCGGTCTTCGCGCGTTCTGTCAATCGGGAAAAACAAATTGTCAAACGACCTGAAGAATTAACGGCTTTCCCTATTTTACCGCCAACAGTGTAATGCCCAGGAGTTTCAACGAACATTCTGAGTAGTGAACGGGGAATGAGTTAGAATTTCAGCTCACTGTTTACTGGGCGGATATGAACCCTTGACATTTTCTCAATCCCCATCATTGAGTGCTATAGACGATTGTGATACCTCGCGGCCATTATACTGCATTGCTGTAGTACAACTATGCGATCAACAAAATATATTCCAACCTCACTTAAGTGGGGGAATTGCTCAGAGATGAATAAACACGGCCAGTGCCGATTTAAGTTCAAATAGAAATGGTATATCGAATGCATATTGCACCGAACATGGGATTTCCGGTAAGACTAGGAATCAATGGAACTGAATGAACTGGAAAGGGATATATCAAAACCAATGCTCACTACTCTGTGCCCTCTGTTTATTGCCAGGACCTTCTACGTTGACTGCAAATAGACTTGAAATCTTAATAGCTGCACTGTGAACGTCGTCATGCTTACTCCACAACGGATAGAATTTGGCATTAGCAGGAAATAAAATTTAATTAATGGTATAAACACCCTGCTTTACAAGTTTAAGATCAAGAGGTTTATATCCTGCAGATATCTCGCTCAAGTCTATTAAACACATACCAACTTGCAAAATGCAAAGCTGCTGTATTATTTTAAAAGTGAGTTCTCACCTTACAAAACAACCTTTAAGTCCCATAATGTATTTTGATGAGATTTTCACGTTAAAGTTTTATATAAGGGAGGGAAAATAACCCTCTAGCAGCGAGAGAGACAGAAATTAAAATATGGACACACATTCTTTTCTACCGACGCATCGGGCTACTTGGAAAACATTTACTTTTTCTTTCATTAGTTAAAACTTCCACATTTATTTTATTAGTTGTGATGCCAAAAAGTTGTGCAAAATGTTGCCATTCGCTAAGTTGTTCACAGTACGTTGGTGAAACGCACAATGCTAAAAAATAAAGTCATGCATTTCAAAACAGCGAATTATCTCTGCCTATCGTGTTGCTTGAGTTAATTCCCACTATTAAATGCATCTGCCGCCGCTGCGATACATTATGGTCACAATTGCTAATTTTAGACACAGGATATATCCATGTTTTCCACCATGTGTGTAGTAAAAGTTTGTTATGTACGATTAATAATAAATGTAATAACGAAATCCTGTCAACTGTATAAGTTCAGATAGTTCTAAGAGAGGGCATTACAAAGGGCTGCGAGGATAACGAAATACCAATGGTAATTTCATAGGTCTTACAGAGAGTACACCTTGATTGTGAAATACAGGAATAAACATTATAGAACGTAGGAAACACGCCATGTTTGCATATACAGTTGCTATAAGTTAATGTCCCAGAAAAAATGATAAAATGTTTTAAAACGTCGACAGTTCCTCAAATAGCGCAGTATGTGCAATATGGTTCTTCTTTTCCCGAAAGCTTTCAACCCGGAACAATCTGAATGTCGCTGCTTAACCTAAATGCAAACGGTTAATGGTTGACCGTGACCTTGCTGACAATTCAAAAACTCTTACAAAAAGATCATCCCGCTAAGGTTCATATTGCAATTCCCAATATTTAACACAATAGTTCCGGATATTACATTCCTCAAGTATGTTTATAAAGTTACACAAAACGTCGTTTAATACACGCCAGTGTGCATGGTCTGATATTAAAATAACTGCAGCGTATCACCAATGTTCCTTCTGCATATTGTGGCGTCAGATAACACGAAATACGTGTCAATTTGTGAGATTTTCTTTTTAATTTCATACATAGAAGCACATATTTAAAATTCTAACATTTCCTTCACCTGTTTACCACATGAGATAAAAAATTCAAAAGAAAAACAAAATTCAGATATTGATGGGTCTGTCATCTTCTAGGCTTCTCCGATACTTTTATTTTACAGATAGTGTGTTGTCCATTTCACGTTACTTATGTTGTGAAGAAGAGCCTAGTTATTCAACTAACTTAATTAATTAAGGGTGCTTCTAACAACATGGGGATTGCAATTCTGGGGTGTATCTCCAGTCCTGAGTTAAAACCACCAATAGGCTAATTTGACTAAGTGTTCAGAGTGCCAAGGACTTGAAATGAAATACGCCAAAGCAGAATCGAGAATTAACGTTGAAAATTAAAATGGATTGCAGAGTTGTTTGTTAATTAATTACAACATAACGTCTGCTAATAATGTGCTGGAGAATCTCAAGTGATAGTGATTATATGTTTGCATTCTACTTATAGTTTGAGTCTCGCCAATTATTCTAAATTAACAATAACAACACGTATTGCAAATGAAGAGCCAATGAATACATTTAAAGCGAATCATATCGTCGCATTACACTTTCCATTGTAATTAGCATGGATTATGTCTTTCAAAATAGGTGGAACTCCAATTCAATAAAAAAGTTGATCTTTATTAGCAACTACCTAGTATCATTAAACTCTTTGTGTGAAACTGATATTACTTCAGAACAGCAAAGATGGCGGGAGTTTGTCATTACGTTTAGTTTTTCTTTTTATGGATTTCCATTAAAAATAGAAACAGGGAAGTCACATCATGTCCAGAAATTTGGCATGTCAGCTGTTCTATGCAGCTAACGATTTGCATTTGTTTTTAAACAAAGCATTTCTGGACGATATTGCTCTCTGCGGAATTATATTCAACCAGCGATGAGTGATCCCTCACAGAACAGTCCAACGATTCATTGGTTCTAAAGTAAACAGAAGAGTAATTGTATCAAATGAAGATTCTTATAGGCAAATGGTAGCAAAGCCCAGGCAGCTCCACAAGTTAGACCGAAGACCTTTAAGTCGGAACTTCCCAGCACATAGCTCGATTGGATTCCTCGTTTAACTTACACCAAATATTATCAATAATTTTCATGCTCAAAATATCAATTAAAAATTAGAAAACGTTCAATGTCTCTTCCTAATTATCAGCTAATTTGACCTGTAAGTTTTTTTCTTGTCTATCTCGTCGGACAAGGGATACATCAGGCCGACGTACAATACTTTGACTCAGATTGAAAGTGTAACGTGTAACTAACATGTCCCAGATTTCCATAACAATGCTAACATTTCTATACGCCATTGTGACTTAATGTCTAGTTTGGTCTCTTGGTTTGTGTCACCCGATTATATGGGTAAACACTCAATAAAGTCTGTGTCTGAACGAAAGAACAGCCTATCACTGGAACATATATTTACGTCTCAACATCACACAGGGAAGACCAGACACAAACAAGGAACTAATCATTCAACCCGTTAGAGATCACCTTTTTTATTTTTACAAAGGATTTGCTCGCTCGTGTTGAAATTGCTTTGTTTTAGAGTTTTTTACTACTTTGGTGTGTGTGAGTGTAGCGGAGGAAATCCGTTTTGGTAGATCCCTATTAATTGCAACTTCCTCCGAGTTATTGCATCCTGGTGTTTACCTACCCTTTCCTCTTGCGAAGTGGTAAACGTTAGCCTACTTTATATTTTATATTATAGCTTTGCCCTCCTGTTGAACACAAGGAAATTCACAAATAAATGCACAATGCAATGCCAAGAAAATCGAAAAAGCCAGTGGATTGGCACGATTTAAATTGTTGGTACCAATTGGAATGAAACGCTATTTAAGATATTTTTTAAGAATAGTGTGTTTGTCCATGCCACACATTTCTTACTAATTTAATGAGCAGCAAGATTCCATGAAACAACGCAGTAATATCACCGCAGCGCTGTGTGGTGCAGTTTTTATTTGGCGCCATAATTTAGCTCCATAGCAGCATGCCGACCTTAAATAAACATCGCATGCTGCCAACAAGCTCATTTTATTTATATTCAGCATTTGGAATTTATCGATGCATCTTAGCACGGTTTGATACACGAGCTAACATTAAGAGGCCGTTGTTTAGTTGCCTATCTTGCTGTTCTCGTGATGCCAGGCTTACGTCCCATCCATCAACAACCCACAACAAGTCATGCAACATATTGGTGGTCACTAATGTGGTGCTTACCGAGCGGCTCAAAAACCCGACCGCTCTCTGTATTTTTTCGTCCATCCATGTGTATTAACCTTTATATGTGAGCGTCTATAAAACCTTATAGCATCATTTGAGCTCATCGCTCTTGCTTTCCCGCTCGCTCTTTCTATCACACAGCCGCGCACACCTATGCACACAAATATATTGACTCCAAAGGATGTATAAGTTTTCTTGCGAATTTGTGTGTCTTTTCACCTTGTTTCTCGCACTATTATATGTATACATTAGCACATGGGCACAAGTTTATATGCTCCATATTTAGAATGATATATGTCTTGTAAGCGTTTAACTATGATTAGTCATTACTGATCATAAAATGTGCCTAAATGTTTGTGGTTACACTAGCATGTTCGCACAATGGTCTGCATTTTGGTGACCCAACGCTATTTCATATTAATGCTGTATTTGAAATATCAGCATTTGGATTTTTTGTTCCAATCCATTCGCAAATCATTCCTGAAAGTCTCAATTGCTTTTTGTTTTGCCTAGGTGGTTATTTTTATTGGGGACATTTACAGCAGTTTTTTATGCGATTGAGAAATGGCCTGCAGAACAGAAATCTTTCGTTGTTTTGATCTTTAAAAGGTTCACTTAAACGTGTTTGCAATTTACTCTGCCGCAAAGGGCCTGTCCAATAAATTACTCAAGGTATTAATTTGGACTGTGGGTCCTTTGTGTTGTGGACAAAAAAGGTCCTTTACAGCCTAAATAAAGTCACCTTGTCGCTGATGAGAGAGCTGCTCTACGTTCCTGCTCCAAATGCGTGTAATTGCTTGCCTGTGTTTCTTTCAAGCTTTTTCACTCACCTTTTGTTTCTCTCTCGGAATGAGCCGGGTCCCCGCCAGGGAAGTCTAAAGTGGGTGTATCTTGTACAAAGTCACTCTGTCTCGCTTCTGTGGGTTTTGCCGGGTTCCTGCGGACGGGGTCGCTCGAGCCGATCACTTTTATGGCCTTTTCACCTGGTTTTGAGGAGGAAGACGACGTGGCGAAGGAAGAGGTGAAGGGAAGGCTGGAAGTGATCGAGCATGGGGCCGCGGCTGGCGGCGGCGGCTGGTTGTAATCCGTGGGTTTGCTGGATGTGTAGTTCGGTTCTGAACGGAAATAGATGGGGACTGGGACTCTGCCACTATCACTGGTGCACATTTCAGAGATCACCCTCGGGTACACAGGCACCTCCGGGATCGTCTTCGCATGTTTATCCCCGTCTAGTAAACAATAGTTGGCTTCTTCCTTCACGCTAGACGCGAAGGAATAGGCGTTTATCTGCTGGAGACGGCTGGTGTGGCCGGGTGCTGATGGCGTTGCCCACCCTGCCATACCTGGCACGTACTGGTGATGGGAAACCAACCCTAGACCTTGCTGGTGGCTCATCTCGTCGTGTTTACGATGACAACTCTGTGCCCCGTAGCCCTGGTCCGTCCTAGAGGACAAATAACCCCCAGGACAGTAAGGTCCAGGCTGGTTGGAGCTGATTAAAGCCCTCACTGAAAACGATCTTGGAGCAGAATTCTCCGAACATGACATAGCTGCAGCTGAGTTGAGCAGGGCTAGATGGGGGTGGGGTGGGGGGGGGGAGGTGGTGGTGGGGGGGAGGTGGCATTGGAAAAGAAGGTCCTTATCAAACTAACATGTCTCTTGGACTCATCAGACGACGTCTGTGGACAACTTCCTTTCAACCGGCCAATCAGAATCAACGGACGCAGCGCCGGTCCCTCCTACCCGACTGGGTTTTGAAATGAGAGGAACATTGATGCATTTCTGGCGTTCAGTAACACCTAGTTACCGTGACAAATACAAGCTTGTTAATTCAGCTTTTACTAACCAAAGTAGAGGAGCGTTATCCTGCCCCTTTTATGCCATCCCCCTTCACGTGGTTAACGTTTCTTGGGACAAAGTTAAGGAAAACAAGTTTACAATTTACAGTCAGCTCTTCAGACGTTATGGCGGCGACAGCATCGCTGAAGGAGCTCTGCAATTTCCCCATCGCTCGTGGTAAAAATATGATAGAAAGCAACAAACGAGACGAACCCGAATATAACAAGAAAGTTGAATGAAAATTGGACACAAATAGTTTAATTTTGATTACAATATCGGCACCTCCAACAATAAGCGTGATGTATAAAGTGCAATATACACAACATGCACATACATATGTATGTAATTTATTGGAAAGTTTGAGTGTTAATGGATGGTTTCAATAAAGTCAGGCAGTTAAATGACATTAACAATCTTACATCGATTGAGCATAAAATTTGGAGTTAATTGCACCGAAGCTTGATGTAAAATATACTTTCTCGCACATGCATGGTCTTGACAGCTAAATGTAAACTTGTTGTATTTGGCAATAGTGGCATATTACGTGTACACGCGGTATTGGCTGCGTAAAATGGTTCTCAAATCTAATAACTTGTCCATCCTTATTCTATAAACACCGTATGTAACAATGCACCGTGAATGATTTGCAACAGATAATACATTTCTGTCCCGGAGTCATTCACTGCCCGGCCTTATATCACGGGACTGGAATAGGTTTCAGGATTCGATCAATCCAGATTTTCCCTTCACGCGGTCAAATCCTTACAATCAGCCACTGAAACCAAGAATATTGCGGTCTGTCTTTTCTTATTTACCCACAGCACCCCCGAGACCCTTTGGTACCCTGTATTTGTTCAATGGTAACAAAAACAGAATTCACTTTTCAGCTTCATTTTATATCCCAGTCCTTTCCTTTGCCCTTTTAAATTATCGAACCCTTCAAACCCCTTATTTGCTGTTTCAGCGATAAAACCGAGTAATTTATTGACGGTTCACTTGCTTAGAACCTGCTATATTTAATTTAATACTTTATTGCGGCACGGCTGGTTCAGGAGCTGAACACCAACATAAATCAAAATGACAATAAATAAATTAACGATAATCTTGCGGATGTAGCAAATATTAAAGCACATTCACGTAGAGCTTTCCGAACTAAGCAATCCCGGACCAGCGGTATATTATGCAGAGATCCGCATTAAGGGATCAACCATTGAATTGTTTATGCATTACTATTATGTCTGAGTTCATGCACACCTAAGGTGTTTATGTAACATCAAATTTCCAGTGCAAACACGTCTTCACAAGAAAGTTTGTGTAAGAAGGAACTGCAGATGCTGGTTTAAACCGAAGATGGACACAAAAAGCCGGAGTAACTCAGCGGGACAGGCAGCATCTCTGGAGAGAAGGAATGGGTGACGTTTCGGGTCGAGACCCTTCTTCTGAAGAAGGTTCACAATAAAGTTGACGCAGTCTTGTTTATTTTGAAAGAACAAGTAAAGTCTACTACGTAAGCTGTCCCTGAGCCGACAGTGACTATTTTAGACCCGTGTAATCTACGCACAGAAGCCAACTCAAGAACCAAAAAACTCTCATAATTTTTTTTTTAAGTTTCAGTTTTGTAAACCCTCCCCTGCGCGGTCTCGTGGATCCAACTGCAGATATTTATGAACACAAAAGTTTAAATCCCGACATTGACAGAGAGGAGTATTTTATGGACATATGACAAACTAACTTCAGATTTGGCGAAGTTGTCGTATCCAATCTAAAATTAAACCTGCTCTTAACCAATCTAAACTAAACCTTAAAACTCCGCGCCTTTTTCTTTAAATCTCAAGATGTAATGTAATTTTGCAGTGGGATCGATCACATGCTTTTTGCTGTTATTGACTTTGTGTTCACTCTGCTCACCCCGACAAATATATCACCTGAAATGATTTTTTTCTATGGAGATCAGGGCGCCTGCAATTCATAACTGAGTGATATTTCAAACCCCAACAGCAGATTACAGTGTGTTATTGCCACGTGAACCAAATATGCCGGGGTTCAATTTTTCTCCAGCCAAAACGGCAGCAATAAGTCTGCAAAAAAATGACTGAGATACCGATTCCATAAGAATACAGTGAAGGGTACTTCTGTATCCTACTTAGACCGAGACCCCGGAGTATTGTAATTTGGGCACCGTCTAGGTGAATGTAAAAAACCATGAAAAGGGATTGGGGGGGAGGGGGGGGGCGATGCGTGAGTTCAGGAAGTCGGGGTGGGGAACGTCACCTATACCAATGCATACCATGTATTTTTCCACTCGATTGTAATCATGTATTCAAGAGAGAGTTCGACAAAGCTCTTGGGGCTAACGGCATCAACGGATATGGAGAGAAAGCAGAACGGGGTACTGCTTCTGGATGATCAGCCATGATCATATTGGATTGCGGTATTGGCTCGAAGCACGCAACGCAAGCTTCTCACTGTACCTCGCCGCACGTGGCAATAAGCTAAACTAAAACTAAGGGTAAGTAAGGGAGTGAGACTTCGCAGAGGGTTGAGTGAAGTACATCAACTCCAAACCCTCGAAACTAGTTCTCAGCAAAGCACTTAATAATTGAGATTATCTCCTCTCTCAGTACAGTATACAAAAATTCATTCGCTCACGCCCATCACCCTCCCAGCCCTCCCACATACCGGCGTTTATATGCCCACACAAGTCTACGAATTATGGAGTAGGTCGGAAGGGGCACTACCCACAACTACGAACTGGATACTCAATTACATTGTGTTATTTATCCATACAGGTACGAAACAAAGACGAGACCATTGCTTCGATGGCCCTTAGTCATCCTAATCCGTATTGTATGCAAATCGGGGATAAATACACACGATAACACGTAACACACACGGTAACACGCGTTATTTGTGATAAGGGAGTTTGCTGGAGATGAGTTGTATCCTAAAGACAAACCGCTGCAAAACTGTGGATCTTCTCAGGAACGGTAACTGAAATGAATACTGGCGCTCAAATAAGACCTGGGATATTTCCGTAAATTCTATCAAGTAATAAATATTTCAAGTAATTTTATACTGAGGCAGTATATTTCAAGTACTGCCTCGCCCTGCAATAGGGTTAACTAAATTAATAAGGAATGGAATTATGTATAGGGAATGGAATAATGCTTCGAATGAAAGCAGAAATTCAGAACAATTGTTCGCCATCTGTAATTTTAAAGAGCTGTTCAGACGCGAACTTCAAGGTGATCATTGCACTCGGCCTTGGCAAACTGTGTAGCCGTCAGACGAATATCCTGCTGAAAGCTTGGATCTACAGACCAATGCAATAAGCAGGACGCCTTTAAAAATAACTATACTTTGTGCAAAATGTCGGTCTGAGATTTTAGCTGATCAAAATAATAGAAAACACAAGCTGCATCTTGTAGGACAGATTTCTGCTTCGTGTATCATGTGCGCGCGGATTGTTCCTTCATCTTATTCCAACCGTAGGAATTACCAAGACCGACCTCGGGCTTTCTATGCACCTCAAGAAATGCACAGAATTCACAGGATTTACGACTACAATTACCAGGCCGGTCAAAAAAACGAGGCAGTAATGCGGACAGTTTGGTCTACGGTGCTGGTGGTCAGATGGTGAAAAACGAACCATACATCATTTCAAATTATTTAAATTAGATGCGAGCAATGGAGAAGACCGCACCAGTAAAAAGGAACCATACTTAAACATTGTTCATCAAAGGTTCGCAATCATAACCCCGTATTTGAGCCAAGAAAGCGTCCTGGGTAGGGTGAGATTTTCACGGTTGTTAACACGGTTTAATAATGTTCCGTTCAGAATTACCCAAGTGGAAGAGGAGGGGGCGAGCAACGTTTTGTGTACAGAACATCTACCATAAAATGGCGCCAGGTCCCCTCTAGCTTTGAGAAATTCCTGCAGGAATTACTTCCTAGGGACGCGCAATAATTTTGAATTCCAATCCATATCGCGTCAATTCTAATTTAAAATAAAATTTACGAGAAAACTGTAATCGAATACAGATTTACAGGATCCACTATTCAGCCCACGCTGCTTACTATGGCTTTATGTCTGTGCTCACTAGCTCAAAGACTCGCCTCAACCTGGTCGCGCTCTCATTTCGCCCCTTCCATCAGGAACAGGGAACGGAACGAGAGTTTGAAAACCGTGACGACCAGGTTCAAGAACAGCTTCTTCCCAACAACCATCAAGCCCCTGAACATTGCACAAGACCAACCTCAACAATGAACTTCTAAGGACTGGCTTTGGTTATATGAAGGACTTCGTTTATTACTCCAGTCTTGTGGATATTAACTTATTAGTTTTTATTGTTTGTTTATTATAGATTATCTGCCTGTATTACATTTACGGATACGTTAGGCTGCAGCAAGTGCGAATTGTATTGTCTCTTTTTCTGTACATGTAACTCTTCACATGAGACTTGAGACTGCACAATCATGCTTTCGTCGGCACCACCATAACTCTTCATTCTTCACTTTTACGTTTGCGTATCTCTAGCGCGCCTATCATTCGTTAAAAAACACCCCAAAGAGAACTTCAAAACAAAAATCGGCGCAGGCCTAAAATAAACGGTTGAGAAATATACTGGATGATGTAGAATATAAATGGGCGACGGCATCTTGGGCTTTTCAAGCCTCAGCCCCGGCAAAGAATGTGACATTTATTCAACTCCGTGAATATCAATAGTAATTTTAAAATGCATTGCTAGACAACATGTCGAGGCGTTTTCGTATCTAGCGTTTTGGGATTTTCCTTCAGGTTTTCCACAAAGAAAATCGTCTGTTCTATGTCACGAAACTGACCGTCGTAAGAGGAAAATTTCAGCACTCTAATAACGCTTTGGAACGCCGGCGGAAAAAATACAAACTGAAAGCCAGAACCTGTTCTCGATTCATATACATATATGTGAACATACAGCTCAACACAGCGAGCATTAGATGAAAAGTAATTTGCAACGACTGCAATGTATTTACTCGTTAGAATCAATGGCGGTATAAGATCATTGCACACCCGTTTTAAGATCGACATAAACTAACAAACTGGGGAAAGTTGGATTTGATTCCAGGGCCCTCGGTTAATTACCCGTAATATTTCTGGCCGAACATCACGGAAAATTGACCGTTGGTCTTTTTCAACTCAACCCCAAATGGAAACCATCAAAAATATTCAAATATTTAGCAAGAGGTTCGAATTAAGTTCAGAAAGAAGGGATTTAAACTGTTTTCAGAATTTCGAAGGGACTCGCTGACCTTTCTTGGTTAATATCAGGTATAATTCCGGAATCTTACAGAGAGCCTCCGATAGAAACAAGAGCGCGATCCCAACAAATAAACCATGATCCAATACACCGCACAATCCACTGACAGTCCATTTCAGAATTGAATAAACCACAGAAATCACATCGCGCAACTTTCAACTGCATATGAAACTCTACGGGTGTCAGGGGTTATGGGGAGAAGGCAGGATAATGGGGTTAGGAAGGAGAGATAGACCAGCCATTATTGAATGGCGGAGTAGGCTTGATGGACCGAATGGTCTAATTCTGCTCCTATCACTTACGACCTTATGACCTTATGAGATGAAACCAATAAAATACTCAGATTGATTGTACCTCCATTCAATCCATATTCTACTGGTAGAAGTCAGAAACATGATTCAATAAGTACGCAGAGCCTTCTGGATCCATCCATTCACCCACTATTATTTCTATCTTTCTATCTATATATCTATCTATCTATCTATCTATCTATCTATCTATCTATCTATCTATCTATCTATCTATCTATCTATCTATCTATCTATCTATCTATCTATCTATTCTATCTATCTATCTATCCCGCCTCAGTTCGCCAAGTTGAAGATGGCGTGATCCTTTATTCTCGCCCCGTCGATGTTTCCTTGTGGAGCTATTTATTTTTCTCTGGACTTCTACCTTCTTTCAATAACAGCAGGTTAATCAAGTACAAGCGTTAGATCAACATGCCATCGTTTCCTGATCACTCCTTTCTTCCAAATCTTTTCAAGCCTCTGACTTGTTAGTAACGTATTATAAATAAATGTCAAATCAACCTGTGTTTATGTATATTTCAAGGTGAAGGTGAGTTTCACATCATTCTGCATTCATTTCTTTGAAACTTAAAATTCAGAACATGAAGCCTGATCGAAAATGTAACTTTAACAAGAAACCCCAGGTGGTAGCGTCAAACATTAATAACCTCACCATTTCACTTTTTACTGTTATTTTATTGTCATTATTTATCTTGTACATTTGAGTTCCGCTCAGGCAGTGCGCCTGAATGTTGTTGTATGCACCACTAACATGACAATAAAGTAATAAATTAATAAATAAATATAGATATGGGAAGGTATTTTTTAGAGATATTTCAGGAATATTACAACTTCAGAGAAGTGCAATTATTCAGCTTGCGTAATTGTTTGCCCTTTCGGGTTGCTGCTTATATATCTTTGTTGATTTGTCCATTAATTTCTATATATCTTGTTTCTATCTATCTATCTATCTATCTATCTATTAATCTGTCTGCCTGCCTGCCTGCCTGTCTGTCTATCTGTCTGTCTGTCTGCCTGTCTGTCTGTCTGTCTGTCTGTCTGTCTGACTGTCTGTCTGTCTGTCTGTCTGTCTGTCTGTCTGTCTGTCTGTCTGTCTGTCTGTCTGTCTGTATGTTTGTCTGTCTGTTTGTCTACCTATCTATCCTTTCCCACGGACCTAGCCGTTTCTGATATACAAGTGCAGTATAGTAGCCATCACCACGTCACAAAAATGCATTTTAATTTATATATACCCTCTCTCATGTAATTATATATAAAAGCGAGAGAGAGGGGAGCGAGAGAGAGAGAGAGAGAGAGAGGGAGAGAGAGAGAGAGAGAGAGAGAGAGAGAGAGAGAGAACTACAGATGCTAGTTTACATAAAAAGGCAAATTGCTGGAGCAACTCAGGGGGTCAGGCAGCATCTCTGGAGAAGATGGATAAACCTGTCCACGTTGGCCCGCTCAATTACTCCAGCACTTCTTCCCCTCATACTGGGAATTGCTGAAGGCTTTGTCTGCCTTCCGGATTTCTCTCTATCTGACTTTGACATTGACGCACCACACGTCATCACCAAATCCCAGTTCCATCGATTTTTCTATATGGAAAAATAAAAGTCATTTCCCTTCTAATTTTTCTATTCAATTTCCAGAGCCTGGAATTGAGATTCCTCGATAAATAACGATAAATCAACAGGACAAACATTTAAAATTATTATCTTATTTATTTTACCAGTGATGCTAGAGGAGCATAAACGTTAGAATTTAGCACTCAATTTGAATTGAAATAAATTTAGAATAATTATATGTAAAGCATACCGATTTCCTGACATGCCGCGCTAACATTCAATCGGCAGAGTTACCGGGCGCCTGGTCAAACTAGAAGTTGAACGCAATGCGTCTAATACAATATTCTTAGCGACATCAGTATCTTGATCAAACCTATGAGTGAGATGCTATAAGAAAAATGCAATATACACCATAAATCCGATACAATCCTGTATTTTACGTTATGCCTTTTCGATTAAAAAATATATTCACTTCTGGGATTCCCCCACTAAAGTCGCGATTGCAAGCTGCTAACCAGCAACCCAAACTTGCATTGGAAGTATGCAGCTGCCGCCTAGTGAGTACACGACGTTGGGATCAAGGAAAACTTAATAAACAGTCAAACGACACAGATAGATTTCCAACGAATCCTTGTGGTACGAATACACCTTGGAGAAAAAAACAGCACCACAAACAGTATTCGACCCATCAATGAACTAAACGAGAACAATTAAACACAGTTGCGTGCTTGCGTAAATTATTCCTTAGAACATACTGTTTGCTCCAAAATAAGTTAAACGTGGACTGATATTTCACATATGGGTTTGCATAAAAAATACAGCCACTGTGTATACCAAATACTTTCGGATGCGATTTTATATGATATCCCCTTCCCACGACCGTGGGAATAATACGAAGAGGGGATGTCTCCAAACCAATTGTCTTAATTGGCTTTAAAATGCAATCCTTGTTTTACTTCACTGTTCACAATAAAATATTTAGCAATCTGTAGAACATTAATCATTGTTAATGCCTAACACAGTGTGGGAGTAATCTTGCAAAAGTGGAATAATATCACGATTTCTGACTGACCATGCGAAATATTTATTCATTTACAGAGTCAAACATTGACTACTATTAATTTGCTCAGAAAAAAAGAGCCTTGGCTCCAATAACCTCGATTTAGAAATAATGTTCTCAGCAGGAGGTGGCTAACTGGAAAATACATGTCACCATTGCAATACCTAGTTTCACCACTTGAGGACAGTGTTGCTCCACAAATGCACCGATAGGCACTTGAACCTTCTGTGATCGCCTTGTGTTCCACAGAAGGATCAAATTTGTTTTTCTTTCTGTTGCTGTGTTTGTAGAATTAAAACGTACAATAATGCCACTACTTTCATTTTGATATCATGGTGTGATATATATTTAAGTTACACATCGGTTCAAATCATCATTGCTTCTTATATTTGAAGCTTGGTTTTCACAAATAAAGTTTGCTTACTGAGTCAAAAACACTTGATCATTCAATTGTCCTGACGTGTTCGCTAAAAAAGAACACGATAGACGATAGGAAACTGTCACTCCGTTGGAGAGATTATTATTTTCCTATCTGTATCCCGATAAACATGTTATAATGTTACGTCTGCTTGTCTGTGGGCTCTTTGGCGGTTGCTAGGACGTCTTCACAGAGAAAAAAAATGGCGTTGGTATTCATATACCTTTGAGGTCCAGGTTGGTAAATATAAGTTACTTTCAAATAATTTTTAAACCAGCATCTGCAGTTCCTTCATACACATTAATTTCAAAGACACTTGTGCATTAAAGCGGTCTACTTTTTGTTTACTGTGTTTCCAATTAGCCGACTAGGTCCCTCAGATCGGCCGACTTGGGGTTACTGAACAACCCGCGGTCTAGGCATAAGGTCAGGGGCGACCGCGCCTTCGTGGTCGCAGCTCCTAGACTGTGGAACAGCACCCCCCTTCCCATCAGAACTGTCCCCTCCATCGACTCTTTTAAGTCGAGACTTAAAACTCATCTTTACTCTCAAGCCTTTCTTGACGTCCTCTGAGGGACGGCTATATGTATGTTTTTATGTATGTACTTAATCTATGAACCACTGTTGTATAACGTTAGTACCTCCACCAATGTAAAGCACTTTGGTCAACGAGAGTTGTTTTTTAAATGTGCTATAGAAATAAAAGTGACTTGACTTTACTTTGACTTCAGCTCATGGACGAGTCTTCCCATTGCTTTGGGGTAGTAAGCTGCCGCACAGATAGATTCCTCAGTGAAAACTAATACTCTATTACCTAACCCTGCAAAGTGTTTTTGTTGTTGTATAAAAATACAGGTAACAGATCGTCGAAGATTAAACTCCACGATAATCAGTAGTTATGTAGTTATTAACTCGATATGAAATAACTCGTTATTTTAAAAGGCCGTGTCAACGTTGGACCTAGTATTAACGTCGAGATCTAGACGAAACCTGTCACGTTGGAATGAGAACCAGATTCTATACCAGAAATCATGAAACGAAACGGGAGACATTTCCTGCAGGGTGATTAATTTGTGCGTCGGCAGGATGACCATTTGCAAAAGCATCAATTTACACTACCAGCAGAACAGCGCACGGCGCGCCTCATCCCGAAACCACCGCCACTCTACCCCAACCACCGCGTTCAAATCACACCACAAACCGTCAATACAAATACATTGGAAATTCGACGAATTGTATAAATTGCAAAAACCGAGGCTCGAAGAATGGAGCATCCGGTGGATCAAGAACAAGCAAGTGAACGCACAGAAAGTTTGTGGTGGAGCCACCGATGTAACGTGGAATGAATGCATTTACTAACATCAGCAGCGGGCCGCACAGTATCGGCCGAACGTCCCGCACGGTATCAGAGCTCTACTAGTTGAGAGCGGGAACGTACCATAAATAAATAGCACAGATCTACTCTGAAGACAGACACAAAAAGCGCAACAAGCAGCATCTCTGGAGAGAAGGAATGGGTGATGTTTCGGGTCGAGACACTTATCCAGATCTACTCTGTTCAGGTGCAATCTAGCCCTTCAGTGAATCGGAAGAGGTTATTTGCCCGCTTTCCACATTCAGTGCTGTGACTAACCTCGGGAGAAACTACAGAGCCATCAATCAGTGCCGATGGATGCGGTCCAGCAATACAGAATAGCATTTTGCTTATTAATAATAGTAATAACAATAATAAATTGTAATGAAGTAACCACAGGTTGAGGAAAGCATGGAGTATCTGATGTATCGGCGGGTCACCAATTCCATTGGCGTTGAGTGCAACGCTCCTTCTGTGTCCATTTAATACAAGTGTTCCATGATGTGCATAGATTCTCAACAATTCGGCCACTGACAGAAGTAATGGCCGGTCACAAGAAAGGTGTAGCCACTCACCTGTCAGACCGCCGCGGACCATTGCAGGCAACCCCTCTCCCGGTACGTATCCAACACCGTAGCCGCTCAGGTCCTCAGCCTCGAAGGGTTGCCGATTCTGCGCTCGCTCCTTCGTCCCTCTCGGTATGCGCGCAGCAGATTTTATAACTCTCTACATAATATTACTGCTATTACGTTGATTGCGGCGTCCTGCGTATTATGCAGATTGGCCGCCGTTACTGTTTAGCTTTTTTGAGGAAAGAATCCTTCGTTTTATTTGTGAGGCTTTGTTGTGTATGTGCGAGGCCGGCGCGGAGTGTACTTTCCGCCTCGTTTACTCGGCTGCATTGATTGATGCCTCGGGAGGCTGATTTGAAAATGAGCGGTTAACTTGTTATTAAAGTTCAGTTCATATCATTGTAGCCACAGCAACGATGGTGGCCGTTATTGCCGCCAGATGGAAAGGTTGTCGGGTATTTATTATTCGTGGAATCATCGCCCGTCTTTCGCCAAACGGAACAAAATAACCGGCGCCAAATTTGAACTCCGGCGAATCCCAGTTTCGAGGCTGCAGGAGCCGGGGATCGACCGTGAAACT
>CM075986.1:6927515-7083565 GCA_038087875.1 Malacoraja senta
GAGAGAGAGAGAGAGAGAGAGAGAGAGAGAGAGAGAGAGGGGGGGGGGCGAGAGATGGAAGACAATTCACGATAGTGTCAAGTTGGCGATATGCAGAGTACTGCCCTGCCGACTACAAATTCAGAAGTTTCAGAAGATTCAATAGCTAAGAAGGAGATGAGGGAGATACAGAAGAAAAGTGGCCGTGGAAAGGAGGAGAGGGCAGCGAAGACGTTAAAATAGGTCAGGAAAATGGATAGCAAAAATTAATAGAGAGATATATGTTCTTGTTTCACTAGGGAGCATTAGAATTTTCAAAAGATTCTTTCAGCATAGACATCCGGCAATGGTTGTAAAGCTGCGGCATCGAGGGAAGAAAGTGCAGGGAACGGATGAAGTCGGGAGATTGAGGCTGCGAATATGAAGGCGTGGAGACGTCGGGGATTTGTTGTAAAGTATGAATAGGCGAGGAAGGGAGACTAGAGATGGAATATAAACATGAAAAACGAAAAATTCTAATCAAGGGGACACAAAAATGGTGGAATTAATGACGGTTATTAGATTCCGGGTAAACACGTTTGCCTCTGTTAATAGGTAAAGACAAAAATGCTGGAGAAACTCAGCGGGTGAGGCAGCATCTATGGAGCGAAGGAAATAGGCGACGTTTCGGATCGAGACCCTTCTTCAGACATCCTGTGCTAATACATCAAAGCAGTTCCTCGGCGCATTTTGTAAAACTTATTTTGCCGACACGCGCTCACCAACATGGATGAAACTCAGGCGAGAAATGTGTTTATCAACGTGTTCCTAGAGAAAGATGGTCTCAGCTCTAACGGTCGCAACTTCGACCTCGTGAAGTAATGCAAGAAAGAATGCGACAAACGCTGTTATATATATATATAAATATAAATATGTTATATTTGTGTTATGGTGGACATTTGGACCCGTGCATTAAATTGGGACATATTTAATCAAAGGCATTTGGCTGGATTCTGTCACTCGGTCAGCGAATCTTCTCAACAACCTCCCTCCAACTCCCCCCCCCCCCCCCCCCCCCCCCCCCCACCCCCCTCCTCCACCCTCTCTTCTGCGTTCTGGGAGTAAATAGAGAGCGGGCCACAAAGTTCCGACGGAAAAACCTTTAGTTCGGCCTCGCCCTTCAGAGACTTCTACTTAAACACAATTCTAATAAATCAGAAGATTCGCCGCGTTTAACCAGGGGACACAGGGAAGGCTTGCACTGCACAATTGCATCGTGTCTCGGTTTCATCGTCCTTTCAAGTTGACCTGGGCTTTACTTTTTCGTCGAACTTTTAGTCCTTTATTGTTAATGTGTCACTCGCGGGGAGAGTTGAACGGCGATTGACAAAGAGAGAGAGAGAGTTAGAGATTTGGATGGTGGCATTGATTACCCCCGTGCAAGAAACTAAAGACATATAATACACTCTTTGGTATTGCCCGTTGCGTGTTAATTACAAATGATGTACAAATGAGGAAAATACAAAGACGTTTGGAACAAAGGCGACACAAGCAATTGCAGATACCGGAAACGTGATCTAAACACAAAGTGCGGGAGGAACTCAGCGCGCCAGACGCCATCTGTGGGGGGAATGGACAGACGACAATTGGGTTCGTCTCGACCCGAATCGTCGCCTGTTCATTCCAGCTGTAAATCTAGAGCAAACGGTAGATTCGGGGTGAAGACGGCTTTGCGTGCGTATGGCAGATTGACTAATGTACGCTGCATTCATAACCGATGGGCAATGATTAGATATTATGAACATGCTACGTACACATAAGGCCTTTGTCTCCAGTGCATGCCAAACCATGCAAACTATCATATAACTAGCATTACACCGGTTACGTGGTGAATCTCGGAGTTTCCACAAATTAAGTGCACGCGTGAATTTATTTTGGGAAGAACCTTTCACGTACTTACATTGTCCAGGTCTGGTTCACGATGACTATATAAACATCAATTGGATACTTGTTTTGGGGCGTTCACGCTGTATGGCCTGTTTCTCTCTCGGTTAGTAAATTATTTCGTTTAATATCATTCGAGTCCAAAATGCATCCATCTGCATTTAACCTTGAATTGAATTATTCATCAATTGTTGCTGCGCGCTGGAAAATAGCGATGAATTTTCGCCTTTAGAGAGACAGCGGGCCCACGGAGTCCGCGCCGATCAGCGATCACTTCTGCACTAACACTGGGGACAATTTACAATTTTACCGAAGCCAATTGACCTACAAACGTGCACGTCTTTGCAGTGTGGGAGGAAACCGGAGAACCCGGAGAAAACCCACGAGGTAACGGGGAGAACGTACAAACTCCGCACACAGCGCCCGTAGTCAGGTTAGAACCCGGGTCTCTGGCGCTGTGAGGGAGCAACTCTACTGCTGCGTCACCGTACTAAGTTAAGAAATTATATTAGTCTGTCAATAGTTTAAAGACTGCTTTGATCGAGTGCATATTTCCTGCTCCTGTGCTCAGTAAACTGAGGATTATAATCGAGGCAAATAGGTGAGGAGACTTAATATAATTTATTCTTTCTTTATGGTTGGGCAAAATCCTGCGGCTTATTCCACGAGTGCCTGGACCTAATTAGTGCATATTTCGGAGCGTAGCAGAAGGGTTTTACCGCGGGATTTGGAATTTGAGATGTTAAACTAGCGGAGGTAATCAAGGATAAATTCAGCTCGAATTTCCATTTTGAGTGGGGCGGTCCCAGGAACACGCAAACATCTGCTCACTTGTACCGGGCTTATGGATCCGGACAATATTTACTCCAGTGTCTCCCGCTCAAGGGAATTAAATTGTACTTTTTAATCGTATTACACGCCTATTGTATGGATCTCAAACCCTGGGTGTTTCATTGTGGTTCTCATTATTTCTCATCATGGGGCATTTTGATTGCTTTCAACCTGAACTTCACTATGTGAATTGATGCCAACGTATCTTAATGCATGGAGATGGTAAACCAAAATTACAGTCTAGATTTTTTTAAGTCAGGAACGAATATAATAAATTGTTGTACCCGTTCTCACCTAGGCCACAGCTTACAATTACATGTTTCCTTTATCACCGTTACTTGCATTTATTTGTTTTATATATCGCTACATCACCGTCTATATCTCTCGTTTCCCTCTCCCCTGACTCTCAATCTGAAGAAGGGTCTCGACCCGAAACGTCACCTATCCTTTTCGCCAGAGATGCTGTCCGACCCGCTGAATTACTCCATATTTTGTGTCTATCTTCGGTTTAAACCAGCATCAGCGGTTCCTTCCTACACATAATAAAATCCACGTTCGCATGCTGCATTTAGCAAGTACAGCGCCCAAAATGGTGAGGTTTGTGTGATTTAATTATTTGAGAATGTTCCAAGGCCGAGCATCGTATGTTCCTCACAGAATCTGGCAAACCAATAAAGATTATTTACTGAATTGCCAAGATTGTTTTACCTGCATTTTTAATAAGATTTTGCGTTTCGAAATATGGAAACTGAATCCACCAACTATTCGGTTCCACAAGTAATTTATTACAATGTTAATTCATATTGCTAACTAAATTTCTGAAGCTAAAATTAATAATTAAAGTTCCATTTGTTTTAATTATTTATTTGAAACGATCCGTGAGCTCGAGTAATTCGCCTCCTTGGTTCCCAATAAGTTGTTGGGGGTTGTGATACCACATTCCTCCTCGTGATCTATGTCTCTCGGTGTGCCCATTACGCACTGCCTTTATGACTGAAATCAAGCATAATAAAGATGTGAATGTGAAAAATGTGACTAAAATGCCCGCAATTCAGTGAATGTTTAACTTTAAAGCCACACAAGGAACCATATGAGTTATTCTCTGGCCTGCAGAGAGAATAACTCCTTTAACCCAGATGATCACAAGGTAGAATGTTAACTGACCGGAGCAAACAATCCCCAGGAAGAATTTTTTATATGTATCCACTAAGAATACAAAAGAACTTCAAAAGTAGACTGTGCTATTACACATTTATAACATATAGTACGAAATAAAATGCCTGCCCGTAGTTGCCACGAAGGCAGAATATGTTTCCAACACTAGGCCAAGGCAAAAGTAATCATATCTAAATAGAACAATCAATATATGAAATTGAAAGCATGCTCATAAGATAGTCTGATGAACGGTCTCGACCCGAAACGTCACCTATTATTTTTCTCCAGAGATGCTGCTTGACCCGTGACTCCAGCAGTTTTTATCCATCTCATAAGACAGAACCCTGATTAGGAATACAATTCTCTGCATAAGTATCTGCCCATCGGTTTTGCTTTCACGTCTAGACCTTCCCTGAAGTGCATGGGTGTTATCTACTCGTGCATTTCATGTAACAGCGATGTCTCCGCTCTCAGCACTACCTCTGACACATCCTCCTCCTATATTCTTTGTTTGATTTGTTCATCTTTTATCGCACATGATCATCTAATCACACATGGCCCGCAGTTTTCACAGCCCAATGAACACTTTACATTTCAGTCTTCTATATGCTCCCCTATTTGACATTGAAACAAACCCTGTCATTTGTTTTCTTGTTGATGCCACATTTTAATTCCTGTTGATATCCTTGTAAATCCTTCCAGGTACTTCGGTCGATCAGTTGTTGACATTCTTTTTCTGGCGAGATCGATACATTTTTGGTGGGTGGGGCAATCAAAGGATTCGTGGGTCTGAACTGGGGTGGCTGTGGAGTAAACCAGGTGGGCAGAATGGACTTCTTTGTTTTCACCATCTTATCACGTTACTTTTCACCTTAACTAGAGCAATAACATTTTTACTTCACATTCCACGATAGACGTTTGCGCTGCAACCTTGCGCTAAACCCCAAGTGTTGGAAGAACGCAGCGGGTCAGGCGGCATCTGTGAAGGTAAATTGTCTGACTATCCATTTCCATCCACAGATTTGCCTGACCCGCTGAGTTCCTCCAGAACTTAGTGTTTTGCTCAAGATTCCAGCATTTGTATTGTCTTGAATCAGCGCTGGAATACGGGTTTCTATCTCAATTGCCAGGCAAGTTCATTTGACACAATCTCTTAAATAATTATTTTTTTACCTTTAATGCGTAATTTGTCATTTCCCCTCAGAACCGCAAGCAACAAACATACTATCAAATTTGACTTGTGTGGTTAAGTAGACTCGAAAGTCAGTGCACCCTACCACCCCCCCCCCCCCACCTTTATAGCAATTAATATATATAGTGTTTATTTGTCATATGTGGGCACGTAATTACAATCAGCTTGTATCGTTATTTTAAACGACGGCGGTATACATTTCCAAATATCTTAGTCATTTCACGGCGTGTAGTCTGCCACACTCGAAGGAATAACTGGCTGCCTATCCTTCCTGCATGGTCTCTGCTTTACTGCACTGTAAAATTGTTATTCATCTATATACTCTAGGCGTATGATATTTTTGCCAGGTACTCCGGACCAAACTAGTAGGTTATTGCATATTCCAACAACTTCCATCCCCTTCCACCTCCAAAAACAAACTCCTCCCATCCTCAGAACCACCATCCCGAGTTGTACGTCATCTGAGAGTGGCAACATTGCCTCTCCAAACTCGTGTCAACGTTGATTATATATCTATCTACACGTTGAAAAACAAATTCCCCATCATGGATTCCTGCGGGAACCACTTCCTACTTCTTTGTCCGAAAACGTCCTTTGAACACCAATATAATTGTTCCAGCATTCTGCTCTGCGAGCCTATTCCACATCTGACAATTGCTTCTTCTCATTAATTAACATTTAAAAACGTGGCCATTTTCTTCTCGTTTTTTTTGTGTCTCTATCGTATTTCCTTTCTTTTTAACTCGACTACTGAAATAACATTGACTTTAAATTAGGGTTAGAGAATAGATAAATGCGTTGAAAGATGGTTACCTGTCTCGACTCTCAAGCAATTTCTATTTAATTTTGCATTACATAAGTTACTGGCGCTCAGAATAACCGTACATTGTTTTGATTTGCACTGAACGCTATTTTGTACAAACGCTATATCCTTTATCCTGTGTCTGTACACTGTGGGCGGCTTAATTGTATAACATGTGTAGTTTTTTCGCGGACTAGATAGCATGCAACAGAAAACCCTTTCACTGTACCTCGTTACACGTGACAACACTAAACTAAATTAAATCTAAACAACGATCAGTACTAGACCGATTACCAATGGAAAATAATCAATTACCGATGTTAAGGAAACACTTCCCCCATCCTTCAAGTTTAAACTCGGAAATGTACGAAATGGTGGGAACACGGGTTTATTCTATGTTTCCTATACTGGTAAAGATGTAATGCAAGAAAATTTGTTCTGAACATTTCGCTGCTATTGAAATTGATAAATGTTAAAAGTAATAAAATCGGATACTTTAAATGTAAAATGCTTAAAAATTGGAAGTGGGAAATGTCTTCAGATTTGTTATTATTATCAAATGGAAGGAATCCGATCATTCCTGCCCTTAGCTCAACGTTTAGCCGGAAAACTGTTTAGTTTAAGGCAAAGACTAGGATGTTGCAAGATACTCAGCTACAACAAATTGGACGGGAAACAAATCCAAGTCTGTGAGTATTTCCAGTATGGATTCTGTCCCCAAATTTAAGCAAACGACTTAATCTTAAAAACAATTATATTTTTACCATTAATGCCTGTTTTGCTTTTTCACTCGGAACCCCATCCAATAAACATACCATTAAATGAATCGTGATTCATTTTTCAAGGCATCGATAGTTTGAGAAATAGGATATTCAGTTCTACACCGAATCACTTTCCACCTTACATTTTATATTCTTGTTATCCTCTGACAGAAATAGAACCGCTCAAATTGCAATGAGTATTACATTAATTGGAATATCTTAAATCTCGACGGCTCTGTACTTTCTGACATTTAAACATTGGAGAGCAGGAGTTAATAGGGGAAAAATCATGGTTCATTGTATCGAATTGACTAGTTTTCGGCAAATAAATAAGTGAAGCCTGTGTAATATACAGCGTCTGCTATGAACATTCTCTATCATTAAGGTACAGCAACCATTGTTGGTCTTTATTTTATAGACGGAGTGGTATTTAATGCGCGCCACGGTCTGTTCAATCCCGTGAACTGAAAATTAAACGTTGAAATTTACTTTCAATACTGAAGAGAAAATAATGCACTTTCTTGTAAGGGGCCTTCAGGGTTATTTAGTGCCTTCGGAATTATTTCTAAATTATAATCCGCCACTGTATTCATAGTTAAGTGTTTTCATTCTGGCGAGGAATGGCAACATTATACAACTGTATCAGGATATCTCAATGACAGAGGATTACATGTTGGTCTCTGTTTAAAGATTTTTTAAACTCCAATCACTACAGATGTGTTCGTGTCTTCGGCGTTTGAAGATATTTACATATAGCAGCCCTTCAAGATCTGGTCCCTACCAAGAGACGATCTTGGGGGGTTTTAAGTTAAATACCGTATCAGGAATTTAGCAGCGTAACTGCAACTGAAAATATGCTTAGGCTACTGGCTCCGGATATTTTAAGGGAGCAAGTGAAGTCTAGTCTCCAACGTAGTTTTTCCTCATCAAATAATATTAATCAGAAAACAACATTTTCAGAGGGAAATCCTACCACTGCTTTCACCCAAAACTGATAACAAATCCGACTCAATCTGTCAAATAAACTTCAGGTCCTTGATTAAAAGCTTTTTTGGCCTTTATTTATGTAAAGATCTCTTTATCTGGCCCACTCTCTCGCTCTCGACCGCCAAGTTTGATGTTGTTATAAGAGGCACCGCTGTCTGTCTTTTTTTTCTCTGCTGCCAGTTGTCTGCAAGCACATAAAGTTCACACAGACAGGCAATAAAGCCCCCGGCTGCTGTGTGCGTTCTTTATACAACGCCTTGGGATAAATCGCAAGCTTTAAAAGCTGCATCAGCGCAACCGTGAGATTGGTATTTTCACTTACAATCTACCCACGCGCTCTCTCTCTCTCTCTCTCTCTCTCTCTCTCTCTCTCTCTCTCTCTCTCTCTCTGTCTCTCTCTCTCTCTCTCTCTCTCTCTCTCTCTCTCTCTCTCTTTCTCTCTCTTTCTCTCTCTCTCTCTCTCTCTCTCTCTCTCTCTCTCTCTCTCTCTCTCTCTCTCTGTCTCTCTCTCTCTCTCTCTCTCTCTCTCTCTGACTCCACATCTCTTCATATTTCTCCACTGACAGTTCCCTTTCGTTACTGGGCTAGATTTAAATAAAACTCTAAATGCAAAAAAAAAACATGTCTCCGTGAAAACAAACCGGTCAATTAATTGTACTTGATCATGGATGTTTGTCATGGACTGGCAACGGATAACATGTCTAACATGTCTCCTTGCGCAAGTATCCGAGTGTTTCAACTGTTTGGATTGATTGAAAAGAAATGCCTTGTAGGAATTTGGTTGCCTCCGCCGGCGCTTTAGCTCTTTATGACCGCGACGACTGGCCTCAAATGACTGAACTTCTGTTGTTATTTTTGTCGCTCACTTGTTTTCTCTCCCGCTGTCTCTAACCTTGAAACAGGACCAGAATTAAACTTTATTCCCTGGACGCACTCCCCCATGGAACGTACCGGTCGCACCTTCTGGAGCGGATGTTTATTCCTGTGAAAGTTTAAAGTGCTGGAAACTCGAGTAAGAAATCAATTCTATGGCCCGGATTTGTCCGAGGAGGTCAGTTCATAAATGTTTCTTTATTTGAGAACAAAGCGCCATTTCACTAACGCAGAGAAAGCTGCATCGCCAACACACACGGACTAAAAGCACACGTAAATGTAACGTAAGAGGTGTCAGTACAAAGTGTGGCAGGAGCCTTAGTATTCAAGAAATATGAGCCAAAAACAACAACAAAATGTGTAGGAAAGAACTGCAGATGCTGGGTTAAATCGAAGATAGACACAAAATGCTGGCGTAACTCAGCGGGACGGGCAGTATCTCTGGAGAGAAGGAATGGGTGACGTTTCTGAAGAACGGTCTCGACCCAAAACGTCACCCATTCCTTCTCTCCAGAGATGCTGCCTGTCCCGTTGAGTTACTCCAGCATTTTGCCTCCAACAACAACAAGATGGTTCTAAAAACGCTCCGAAGGTCACGCAGCATCTGCGGAGAGAAGGACCATTGGGTGGATTAGGACTTGTACTAAACTTTACATTTAATAGTTTGTTCATATATTTATAGAGAATGCATAAATCCCCTCTAGTTATAATATGGTTCGACGCGACACGACATCCGACCACGTGATCGCCGAAAGCTACTACATTATTTTTGGCGGGCAGAATGGCATATAGGTTTAAGGTTTTGAAATATATGCTTCCATTATCTTTAATGTGTTTTCTATATTTTGACGTACTTTTGAAGTGAAATATTAATTTGAGGTAAATAGCACGACATCCTAATATTTTGTGTGAATTTACCAATAAGGAATCATCACTCCTTATTAACACTAACAAGCAAAAAGGTCGGTTTTTTGGTGTAATAGTCATTCGTGTTGGAATAATGATAATATTGACGAACTCTGCCTCATTGCCAATTCTCTATTTCGAAATATTTCGTTATTATATATTTTACGAAATTATTTCCCAACCGAATATTTTGCAAACAGAAATTAACATTTTATTTGAAACGTCCTTTCAAGGTGAATTGTGGCTTGTATCCTTCTCAAAGGCACAGTAGTTAATTTGTACCAGTCTGACTGTTTTACAATAATTTTAACTACTATTTTATTGAGATTTTGTAACCGATCCAACAATAAGTGCACAGTGTTCCAGTGAGGGAACTCCGGTTACACCGTGAGATTGCCATGGTTCTGCTAATCAAGCGTGTGGAATGTGCCAAGATGCTCGTTATTTTTTAAAACATTGAGTTAATCCTGCTATAGGAAAAAAAGAATACACTTCAGTTCGTCATTTTCTTAATTTGGACGTTTGTCTCATTCTCCACGCTTTGGAAGAAAATGCCGCTGATTGCAGACCCCCCCCCGAATAAAAACTAAAATTGATTATATCACCACGAGTATTCATTTCACACTTTAAAATATCTATTTTTGAAGCGACGGCTCGTTTTTGCCGGCCACCTTTTTTTTCTGGAAGGCAAACTATTGGATTATGAGCTAAAAGAAAGTATACTGCAATTAACACATTTGTTCCTTTTGTAACTGGCGATGAAAGAACGAAAAAATGCGCCACTTAAAGATGACGCAGAAAATGAGTTTGTTGAGCTGAAATGTAAAACAGAATTCCAAAGGATTCACCGTCGGAAGCGAAGAATAAAACTATTAAACATCGATTTCAATGAGGACTCTGTGGAATTTGATCAGAATAACTTGCTCACAACACATCCAAAGTCCTTTGGTTACTTTGTCCTGTAATCGTGTCACTTTTGTTTTATTAAGTAAATGCTCATCAGAACTTGGTCAAGATTCAAACGCACCATAGTTATTTTAGCATCCGGCAAAAAACTCCTGCATTTCACCTTGGAGGTTTATCTCCACTGGGTCATCATGGAAATGGTTAGTAAATTCCCAAAACGATGTAGGCCCAAAGAGATCAGCGGGTACTTAACCCCGAATTTTGCTGACATCCAGCACAGTACAGAGGTGCAGGGGTCTTTCGAAAATAAGTCTATATCTTAAATTGTTCTCCTCAGAGTACAGTTAACATTATTGACAATATTTCCCCAGTGAAAGGAGATTTGAGGAGAGGGGTGGTATTTAATCTATTTACTTTTTTTAAAACAAACTAATTTCTAAAATAATACTCTTACCTGCAATTAAATTTAAAAAATAAACAATGATAAAAATTAAGCAGCAGTAAAAAAAATAACTGAAATACTGGTTTATACTAAAGATAGGCCCAAAGTGCTGGAGTAACTCAGAGGATCAGTCCGCATCTCTGGAGAAAGAGGATAGGCGACCTTTCAAGTCGGGACCCTTCTTAGTTTGATATTACAACAGTAAACTTTAATTCAACTTATATAAAATATCATGGGACGATTCTTTTTAAAATTCCATCTTAACACTTTCAGAATGATGTGGTTTAAGATATATGCCAATTTATTTTTAATATGTCCCCAACATCGGAGAAAATATCTGTTTTTGCAAAACTGTTCATAACTGGTAATACTACACTGCGGCATCGATGGAATGGTCTGGGGGGGGGGGGGAATACAACACTTGGGAAATAAATGGATTGTGGTGACTGCGAATTAGGGTTTGTTGCACAAGAACCTGAAATATATTTATATTTTACAATACGCCATGAGGGAGGACGGTGTGTATTCCGAATTTCTTTTGTTAATTTCTATCATTTTTTGCTTTTAGTTTCTGTGCAAAAATTCGATTGCATCAATTATATCTTTCAAAACCACGGTTTACCAATACATAACATCGATTGCAATGTAAAGGGGACAACCGAATGGAGTTCTTTTGGAATTATGCGAATCGCCGCATTTTGTGTTAGCCTGAATGGAGGTGTTGTTACGTTACGCATGTGATTTTAAAATAGTCTTCACAAAGACACTGTTCCTTTGCATATATTCGCGCCTATTTTCAGTAACATTATGGAGTCTTAACTCCATAGACGTGGGTCTGAAACACGGAGCATTTCTGTAAATCAAAAAACATTTCCATACCTTCCTGTGAACAAATAAAAGAGAAAACATTCATTATACTTCCTCTAAATGCCTGGTTTGTTCAACGTTTGATAATTATTTACACCCTATGTTAAAGAATAGTGTTATCTTTAAAGCGCCGTTTTACAGAGAATTGTTACAGATTTAAAAAGTTTGCAAAGCAAAATGAAACAATTTTCACCTTTAATAAGAATTTATTTCCACGGGCACAGTTTAGATTCGAGCTCATTTTCACTCATTTGATTCTTTGACAACAATTCTGCTGCTCCAACTGCGGACAGATCGACTTTGTTCATTGGAGCATGGAGATCAGATCAATCTAATTCTACAATGAATAAGAGCGAGACCGGCAACTCAAACGAAACAGCAGAAAGATAAATAGTGCACCAACCCTTGATATTTTAAAGTCAAGTACAAAAAAACAAAGTTGGCAACTTACAACGGCAAAAATATCAAACATTGTGAATAAAGAAGACAAATTGCATTATTTTTAATTGTAAATAAAAGTTATAGGCATTCTGGTTTATTTGTTTAAATGAGAGGTCAAGGTGAATACCTAAGGTCCACGTTGCATCGCGCCGCATAGGCTGCAAGCAGTTAGAAATGGGGAAGTCAATTAAAAAGTAATGATCAGGTGACAGCAAAGTCGCTTATTAAAATTCTGAAATGCAGAAAGGTAAAACGGAGGGGAAATCGTGCAAAGAACCGCAGTACCGCTGTATGGACAAATCGGACTGAATAAATAGTATTTGGTGCGAAATAGTCGCAGCTTTGAAGTCAGACAAAAAGTTCATTGCCGCAGTTGTCATAGCGGACAGAAAAAGGCCGGAAAGAGTGCGGTGGCTAAATTGCTTACCGTCTGCGAGTTTACGCACCAGAGCCATATACTACAAAAGAGCCGATGTTGGTCATTTTGCTGGGTGAAGAGATGAACTTGTAATCGCATTAAGACGCGATAGACATCAGCACTCACGCACTGCAGGCGCATAATATTAACTCGCTCGGCCCTGGGGTTTCGAGTTCCCACCCTTCATTGGTCGCAGAAGTCTCACTTTACATCTTAAGAGGTCCCTACGTTATTTCCGTACTTGAACTACAGAGTAAGTACAGCCAAATTGCGAACTTCCACCCTACTTACGGAGTGAAATTGTACTGTGGCAATAGTTCATTATTACTTGATATTTACTCTACCCTGGCCCCCACTCTCATCCTCATGTAGACATGCGCAATGTATGCGTCCATGCATAGTTATACTATCTATATATGTGTAAGGGACCTTCAACTACAATTAATGAATACATTCTACAATAAACACAAAATTCTGTACCCCTGCCTACAGCCAGATATATTCAGATACAGTGACCGTCACACACAGGAAAAGACAAGGCCGAGGAATACATCCACTATTATCGACATGCATATCGAAAGGTACTGACTGACAATCTGGTGGAAACCTATAATTGCTTCCAGAAACCTCAGAGAAGAAACTAATTAACGTACAAAATAGTTTGATCAATAAGCAGACAAGAAAGAAAACCATGCATTATCTTCCTTTCTTTGTGAACATTCCTTTTCATATAACAGTTCATCTCAAAACCGTTTGCCAAGTGGAAGGAGTTACAATTCTAACACGATATTTGTGCTGTGTAACTACATAGGAAGGTTATCTTGCATTTGGGGTATGGTCGAACTATTGTGCACTCGCGAGGTTTGTGTAGATACGTGGTCCAGGGAATTAGGGATTAATACGTTATGTCGAGACTCATCTGATATTACCTTAATATAATGTTAATGCAGGCGACCCCCACCTTACGAGGGGCTGCGCTCCAAGAAAAATCAGGCAATATCGCGATTTTCCGATATGCAAAATTGCGCGCATTAAGAAAGGTAATTTTTTTTAAACAGAGTTGATTTATTTGCTTTTTAATATGAATTCCATGGTGATAATTTGGCATGAGCTCATGTTTTTTGGTAGCGATTTGTGAAGATTGAGAAATTTCCGCAACCCGATCGACCTTGATAATTAGGATCATAAAACGCATTGTGATAGAAAGGTTGTATCTCCATGTCAACAAGAGTTCCAAAACAAAATTCTTAGGTTTATGTTGCATAGTACCAAGTGGAATTCACTCAAAGTATGATGAATTACATTGAGGTTCCATAATTGTTGTTAATGAACTAAACGATTTAACAGCATTGGTAGGGGATTTAACCGTTCGGTGGAGAGTTTACTATTTTGCTCTTAGTTTCTATAATTTAGGCTACCAAATTGATGGAAACCAACAATTGCTTCCAGAAACGTTAGAGAGTGAAGAATAAATGACGTGCAAAATAGTCGGACCATAAAGCAGACAGAAATCCAGAAATATTGCCGCAAAGATTTCACAATGCATCATCTTCCATTCTTTGTAAACATTCCTTTACACTAGCAGTTAGAGATACACTACCGAATCTATATTAAAATGATCATTTTTTCGGTTAATATATTGACCGTCCTGGTAGGGAATTCTAGACAATATTAAAATTAAAGCAATGCCTATTAAAATGAATTTAGGAAACGTTTATACGTAAATGGAATCATTTTAAAGATGGAACTCTCCCCTCCACCGATCTCAAATCCCCATCGCCTCCAAAGGCTGTGAATGATGAACGGGAAGATGGGCAAAGTGATGGCCAAATAATGTTAGCAAGAACGACACTTGGATATGTTTCATGGATACATGTTTCTGGGTGCATGGTGCAATTTAAATGATTCGGCTGGGGCCTGCTCCGATGGGGAAAGAACGAGCTAATTTTATTGAAGAGGGATTTTGAAATGGTTTGAAATTGGTAGAGTTAAACAGTGAAATGCTAAAAGAAAGGTCTCGACCCGAAGCGTCACCCATTCCTTCTCTCCAGAGATGCTGCCTGTCCCGCTGAGTTATGCCAGCATTTTGTGCCAAAATGCTATTTATTTGGCAGTTTCATAATATTTTCACGTAGTTTTGAAGGGAATGTGTAAAACCTCGTAGGTCCAGGTTGGATAATAATTCCATAAGAAAGCAACCAGATGCTTTGTTGAACTTGGGGGAAATAGGTGGGGTTTTTTTTGCTCTCTGGGGTCAGCAGGTTTGCAGTATTAGGCACCACAATAGATTTACAGGGGCTGTAAAGTATGTACCGGTGGTATGATGAAGACACCACGCTACTATGTTTATTGGCGCGGGATAAAGTCCTCGGAAATCCTGCAGACAAATCCTGCTGTAGATATTACATTCTGATAACGTCAAACGTTATAACGTAATATGAGATTAAATAGAGGTATAGAGTGTATTAAGTGGTATTTAGTGTGTGTATGTAAGCCCTTAATATATGATAGAAATAACCACGGTAATGAATACCAGATGATACTCCGTCATCTTTATCTTTTAGAAAAATATGAATCAGGCATTTGTAACTACATCTCTATTTAACGAGAGATAAATAATCGTAATAATCTGCTAGAGTGTAGATACTAAATAGCTACTGAAATGAGAGGTTTAATTTCCAAGGTTTAGTTCTCTTTATTAATATGTTCTCCCCCCCCCCCCCCCCCCCCACGCCTGGCCCACATACGAGGAGCTTCAGTCTCTACATGTAAACGTGATCTTCAACTAAGTATTACATTTGATCACATCTTCATGTATTCTTCCTTCTAGGGACGTTACAACGTGGAGAAAATATTTTCGGAATTGTTAAACGTGGAATGTTTATCATGAATGAAGTGGAATATTCGTCATTTCACTGTATGATAAGTCATCGCACTTGAAATGACCAGAAAATGGGATCGAGTGAAGGCTGTTTTTTTTTTAAAGTGGCGTCGTCTGCTTTGAAGTGCGTGGAATACGTTATTTTGTGTCTCGTTCAATCAGGGACATTGAATTACGATGTCAGAAGGAGTTCTATTTCCTTTACCGCAGTTCAAAGATTAGATTTCGCCCATCTAATGTGTTTTGAGTCTGAAGTCGTGCCTCGACCGGAAACGGTCTGCCCATTTCTTCCACAGACGCTGCCTGACCCGCTGAGTTCCCCCAGCACGCTTCATTTTGCTCTATGTTCCAACACCTACAGTTCCTTGTGTCTCCCTGTTTTGAGGTTTGATGGCCTTATGCGAATTCACCGCCTCTTTAACATTCACAGACGTCCCTGTAAATCCAAGCTAATTTTCTACAGTGTAAAGATATGAACTAAATTGTCATTGTATTCAGAGACGTCGAAAATGTGTTAGGGAACTTGTCGTGGTGACAACAGATACTTGAACAGATGTATGAATAGACTAAGGCGCTCGCCCTTTCGGTTCATTTATACATTCATTATGGTTTACGCTGCAAAATCAAGACAATTTCCACGCGTTGCTTTTTTAATCTAGAGCTGATGAAGTCTATCATTGCATCCACTGCAGAAATCTTGAACCCGGGAGGTGGAGACCTTGACATATTAAAATCGTATTCACAAGCCACATTTTTTCAATGTTAAGCGAGACAAGATATCAGGCAACTGAACCATCCGATCAACACCTAGAGAGCGGTCCTGAGCTGCCATCCATCTCAATGCAGACCCTCGGACTATCTTTAATCGGATTTTACTGGGCGTTATCTTGAACTGAACGCTATTCTCTTTATCTTGTATCTGTACACTGTAGAGGGCTCGAATGTAATCATGTATAGTCTTTACGCTGAATGGATAGCACGCCACAAAACATCATTCACTATACCTCGGTACATGTGACAATAAACTAAAATAAAATTAAAAAAAGCAATGTGCATGTATATAAATGAAGAGGTACAGAGATCAAGAGATCAAGAGTGTTTTATTGCCATATGTCCCAGACGGAACAATGAAATCCCCAAATTTCTGTTCAATTATCGATTTGGAGCACAGATACTGTCCGGATTTCTGCAGGTGTTTTTAAACAGTGGTTACTTAAGGTATGTTCATCGACGTCTTGTTAATTTTCAGCTGCTAAGCCATTGTCCAAATGGGTGGGGGTCAGGGGTCATGTTGTTTACGCTCTGTCTTTCGAATAATCTGTTCAGTCCTCGCCCTTGTTCATCTTCCAGGTAGGCACGAAGAGCTCAAGCGTCGTTATTTTTACGGATATGAAGGTCCCGCAGTTAATAGCACTAAATGGGTTACGTGATCATAATTACTTTCTTCTTCTGCGTGATCTTACTATGGTCAGTACATTTCCATTGTCATAACAGTACAACATGATGTTCGTCTGTTTGCTGTCAAACGTTCCAATAGATTATTTCGACGAAGTGAAAAAACGTTTTGTTAATTCATGTCATTTTCAATTTCAAACCGCTCATATTAAAATATAAAACCGAATAGTTTTTTTACTCTAACCATGGTGTTTTTCTTCTGTCCTAGATAAAGCAGGGTGTGGGCAATCAGTATTCTTTCCATAAGGTTTACACGTCGTGTGCTGCCGCAAGTAAGAATTTCTTTGTTTCGTTTTGGGACATATGATAATAAAACACTCTTGACTCTTGAAAATAGAACTGGAAATCCATTCACTTGATGTTCTATTTTCCACAACTTGAAACTAAAAGAGGAAGAAACAGTTAAATGTATTGTCATGGTAGACAAAAATGCTGGAGAAACTCAGCTGGTGAGGCAGCATCTATGGAGCGAAGGAAATAGGCAACGTTTCGGGTCGAAACCCTTCTTCAGACTGTCATGTTTGGCATGTTCGGACGGAAGAATAACTTCAGGCCTCGTACTATGTGGGAATATCCCGATCCTTCATCTTGCTCTCATCAAAGTCATAAAGTAATAGTTGATGTGTAAGGAGGAACTGCAGATGCTGGTTGTAACCGAAGATAGACACAAAAAGCTGGAGTGACTCAGTGGGACAGGCAGCATCTCTGGAGAGAAGGAAAGGGTGACATTTCGGGTCGAGACCATTCTTCAGACTGGTTAGGGATAAGGGAAACGGGAGGATGATGTGGAGAGATAAAGAACAATGAATGAAAGATATGCAAAAAAGGAACGATTATAAAGGAAACAGTTTGTAAGTTGTTTGTAGGGTGAAAATGGAAAGCTAATGCGACTTGGGTGGGGGAGGGCGAGGTAGAGAGGGAATGCCGGGGCTACCTGAAGTGAGATACATCAATATTCATACCACTGAGCTGCAAGGTTTGTGTAGGAATGGGAAGGAGAATTAAAGTGTCCGGCAACCGAGAGATCGGGTGTTAAAGAAGGAACTGCAGATGCTGGAAAATCGAAGGTACACAGAAATGCTGGAGAAACTCAGCGGGTGCAGCAGCATCTATGGAGCGAAGGAAATAGGTAACGTTTCGGGCCGAAACCCTTCTTCAGACTGATAGGGGGTGGGGAGAAGAAAGGAAAAAAGGAAAAAGGCGGAGGAGGAGCCCGAGGGCTGGGGGAGGGGAGTCTACATCCTGGGGGCTTGAACATTGAATTCTCCCAATTCTGCTAGCCCTTGCTGTCAGGGCAGTCTACATCCTGGGGGCTTGAACATTGAATTCTCCCAATTCTGCTAGCCCTTGCTGTCCCCTCCCCTTCATCAGCCATCTGGTTGTCTCCTCCCCTCCCCCAGCCCTCGGGCTCCTCCTCCGCCTTTTTCCTTTTTTCCTTTCTTCTCCCCACCCCCTATCAGTCTGAAGAAGGGTTTCGGCCCGAAACGTTACCTATTTCCTTCGTTCCATAGATGCTGCTGCACCCGCTGAGTTTCTCCAGCATTTTTGTGTACCAACCGAGAGATCGGGTTGGTTTACAGTTAATGTCGCTTTATGGACAGCAGAGGGCGCGCGGGTTAGTATCCAGAACAGCACGGGGATGCGGGCTTTGATGACATTGGCTGCCTTTTTGAGGCAGCGCTTCCTGTACATCCCTTCGATGGTATGGAGATTAAATCCTCCAGTTCTGAGGAAATGCTATTAACCTTCATTGTCAACTATTATTTTTCTCCTGTACCCGATGAGGATTTCGATCATTATCTGTTTTTATGTTCCTTAACATATATTTCGTAAGCAAACATTTCGAAAAACGAAATTCTGCCACATAAATTACATGTTTTTCCATTGATCATTTGCCGGAGGTGTGCCAAGATTCACTCTTAGCATATAGCCCTGGAGAATGGAATGTCTTATATACAGCCTTGGGACTGAAGGACTAGACAGTTGCAAGCAGGCCAGTTTGCATATTTCGTCGAGATGATAACCTTTCAAGAGCATATGTGACTCAGTCTGTTATGCAGCTGTTTGGGATGAACCTGAACAAAGGCCGTTCTATATCTTTCCAGTGGTAATCATTGTGGGGGGGATGATTTTTGTGTCTTGTGTCTATGTTCGTCTGTGTCCAAGATGGCGGTCGGAGGGGAGAGTGGACGCTCGGCGCGGTTTAGCTGCCGCTGCTCTCTCCTCACATTGTGTTTCTGATTTTCTTTTTTGTGTCTTTGGATTGAATTCTGTCTTTCATTTGTGTATTGGTGATGTCTTTATAATTTATTTTACCCCGACTATTTGTTTCTTTGTTTAACTCTGTAAGGTGTCCTTGAGACTTTGGTATAGGCGCCCACAAATAAAATGTATTATTATTATTATTATTAAACCTTCTTGACAAACACTCATTCAAGAACTAAATGGAACTTTGCCCTCACTCTCCCTCTAGTCCCGTTCCACCCATGCCCCCGCCCCCATCCAGCTTTACATTTCGCTCCTCCACCTCACCATCTATCTGACATCCTTTCACATCTAGCCTTCGTCAATTATTCCACTCATCTGCCAATAACCCTCTCCCGCCCATCACCTTTAACCTGCCAGGCTCTGACCAGGCCTCGCCTCATTTTTTCAGCTCTCTGCCCCCTACAGCAACGAGTGTGAGAGGACGGTTGCTGTCCAGAGATGTCCTCTGTCTCACCACAGATGCTAACTGACCCCCTGAGTTCTCCCAGCACTTTGTGATTTGCTCGAGATACCAGCATCTGTAGTTGCTCTTGTCTCCAACTAATTGGATGATGTTCTCATCCTGACCACGGTCGTTTCTTGGGTAGCAGAGAGTGGCAGTGAACTTCCAACTGTGCAGGGAATAAAGGACCCTCCACAACATTAGCTTAATAAAATGTTAGTAATTGTTTGAAGCTGTTTGAAGTGTTAAACCTTCTGTCAAAACTCCTTGACCGTCTGCTGGGGGAACCATTTCACAAAATTCACCAGCTTGCTTTTACGAAGTATGACGATGATCATGGAAGTAAGAACAAAATTTAATGGAATTTAGTGAAAGCTGCTTCATAGTTGCCTTATTTAAGCACATGAAACTAAATTATACATTCGACGTCAGATGACAGTTCTCATTGTCAACCTACTGTCATGAGCACAAGCAATGAATGTCAACCCTCATGAGTACTGATGAACTTTCTGAACAAAACTGCTGTTATAAAGAAAGAAAAACAACATATTTACAAATCCTAGAAACCATCAGCATGTTAAACAATAACTGCGGGTGGCAGTTGAGTTTCAAACATAAAAAGCTAGTTTATACCTTTCATTCACAATTTCATTTAAATGGACATACGTAATGATAACATATGTCATTCAACATAGTACAACGCACCATTTTACATTTTAATATATAAGAAAGCTGCATTTGTAATTTTTAATTATTTGACGTAGAAGTCTCTTCAAATACAAAGTTATCTGTAATATATTTTGCTGCATTTAAACTAAACGCAAGATTTCAATATAGAATGGGCGTTTTAGTTACAATACTATGTAGCACTGGTAAACAAAATGAATCGTTGAAGACGTGTGACAGTCTCGACCCGAAACGTTACCCTTTCCTTCTCTCCAGAGATGCTGCCTGTCCCGCTGAGTTACTCCAGCTTTTTGTCTCTATCGTTGAAGACGTGTGCTCTGTAGAATCAGAAAAGGAAAAAAAACTTTCGTTTATTTTTTAGATACAGCATGGACACAGGCACTTCGGCCCAACAAGTCCATGCATTAGGGTCACCCGATTACACCAGTTCTATATTGTCACGTGTTCTTATCCACTCAATGCATACTTGGGACGATTTACAGAGGCCAATTTACCTACAGACCTGCACATCGTTGGGATGTGGGAGGAAACCAGAACACCCGGCAGAGAGCCACGCCGCCACAGGGGAAACCTGTAAACTCCACACAGGCAGCACCCGATGTCAGACACGAACCGGGTCTCTATCGCTGTGATGCAGCAGCTCTACCAGCTGCGCAACTGAGCCGTCCTTCATGCCGATTACTACATTATAATGAATCAAATCTGCAGTAAAGAACATAACGCGTCGTTTATGCTTGTCATTGACCCGCATAATCGTTTTGACATTAAAGATACATTTTGTGTATAGACACAAAGTGCTGGAGTAACTCATCGGATCAGATAGCTGCCCATGTGATGTTCTCCAGAGATGCTGCCTGACCCGCTGAGAAGTTGAGCTCTTTGTTTCTTTTTTGTTGCTGTTGTAAATCGGTATCCGTAGTTCCTTATGTCTGTATTTAATGTTCAAGAAGGAACTGCAGATGCTGGAAAATCGAAGGTAGACAAAAGTGCTGGAGAAACTCAGCCGGTGCGGCAGCATCTATGGAGCGAAGGAAATAGGCAACGTTTCGGGCCGAAACCCTTCTTCAGACTGATAGTGTATGATAACGTTTTCAGAAACCCACTTAACAAATTGGCAGACGTTATTTGAAATCATGCTAACACGGTTTGTGCAGAATTCTAGGCATATAATCGATTATTAGTGCCCAGTTGCCATGGAAGGACATAATAACATCATGAACAAAATATACTTTCTTTAGATAGACCAAAAGCTGGAAAAACTCAGCGGGTCAGACAGCATCTCTGGAGAAAAGGAATAGGTGATGTTTCGGGTCGAGACCCTTCTTCAGACTGAGAGTCAGGGAAAAGGGAAACGAGAAATATAGGCGGTGACGGTAACCCGCTGAGTTACTCCAGCCGTTTGTGTATATCTTCGGTTTAAACCTGCATCTGCAGTTCCTTCCTAAACATTTCGTAATGCTTTCTGTTGATCTGTATTACGAATTCCTCAGATGCAAGAAGCTAGAACCCACTTTTTCAAATTACATCTAGTGTTGGTCTTGTCCGTTTGCCTTTTTCCAAGTGAAATAGACCGAAGAAGAACTAAGGGAAGGACTTGAACTTTATTTCGCCTTCCATCACAGCGAGGAATGTGTAGGAGTCACTGTGGTGGATGTTAATGTTAAAATGTGTTTTTGAAGTGATCTGTTACTTTTAATTGTATGACTGACCTGGCCAATGAAATTCCTCGTATGTTGCAAAACATACTTGGCGAATAAAGTGTGATTCTGATTCTGATTCTGATTCTGAACTATAAGCAGGGTGGAGAATTCCACATGGCAATCAAACTATCGTGATTTTAGTTTGCCATTTCGGTGGATTGCAGATGACCTCCACCAAATCCAAAGAACCTCATTCGATAGTATTATTCTTGGCTTTGCATGTTTGTGTTTCCCGTTATTTCAGAGGTATTGAATAATTTTGCGACCTTGGCACACGTACAAGCCAAACGAAACACCTTTGGCTGGCGACTGTTTGTTTTTTTTATTATGCAACGAGGCAAATGGTATGTTTACTGAACAATCATGCTGTGCTAAAAGAAAAACAGAAAAAAGCAAAAAACTCTCAGTTTGTCGAGTTGCGTCGAAAGAGAAAGATCAAAACACGGCTAAATCTCAGACCATAACTTTTCATTCCAGTTCCACGCATCCTGCCCGGGATCTTGAATGATTCCAACAGTTGGTATTTATATTGGATTTCCTACATTTGCACTATTTTATGTTTAGTTTGGTCATGCCTCGGCTTACTGCCGATAGGAAAATTGGCGAGGCTGCAGAGAGAACACAACACAAGATTCATTAGGATGTTCTTAGTATGAATGAAAACAATATAAAACAGAATGAAAATAGTCATGAACAATTGCAGAAAAAATGCAGGAAGGAAGGTCGGTTTGAAAAAATAGTTTGCAACAAGAGGAATGGTCTGAAGATAGTATGAAAACTTGGGTTTCTAGAAACAGGCAATGTATCTACAATAGTAGCGCAGAATCGTTTTCAAACATGCGTTTCCAGACTTGCAATGCTTTATATGACCTTAGATTATTATTATTTTTAAACATGTACACAGTGGGGCAAGGCATATAACCAAATTAACGAACGTGGGAGGAATGCGCTTTGAACTATAAATCGCGTGCAAGTTGGAGAGTTAAGGCCCAAGTGCAAGTTTATGGAAGAGTAGCACTGCCAAGTTCTAAACCTGGGGCTTACACGCTGCTCAATACAAAGAATGGCTGTACACAAAATCAGCAACGCCATGAGCCAATGCAGAATTTTATTATGATGAATCCCATTTCTTCCTCAGGCAAATCTATTGCTGGTGAGTGAGCCTAGGCAACTAAGGTGCATAGCAACTGGGAAATGAAGGAATACAGGGTGTTTACAAGATTCTATGGCCGCAGATGTTTGCAGAGAAAGGAAGAACAGAGATAGACACAAAAAGCTGGAGTAACTCAGCGGGACAGGCAGCATCTCTGGAGATAAGGAATGGGTGACGTTTCGGGTCGAGATCCTTCTTCAGACTGAAAGTCACCGGAAAGGGAAACGAGAGATATAGACGACGATGTAGAGAGATAAAGAACAATGACAAGAACAGAGAATATGGATGCATTTGGGCATTTTGATGGATATTTGATTTTGTGGGATACCTGGATTTGGAGAAGGGACAGAATATATATTTGAGAATAAATAACAATCGTCAGACGCACAATTATGATGAGAAACGAGAGATTTATGAGATTCCGTGAGATATTCAATATATGAGCATTATTTTTCCACTTCTTTGCTTGCCAAGAAGTTACTGATGGATCAGTAATAAAACTGCATTTATGGTATGATCTGTGTGAATAACAGGCAAATCAATGTTTCCACTGTTTCACTGTACAGTTGACAGTGCTAAACCGATAATCAGAAAAGGTTATGGTATTTGATAAAGTAACAAGAGATGGTAAGAATACTTTATAGTAAATTAATTGGTATAATCGTGAATGCACTTTTTGAAAACATTGCAGAAACGATTTTAACAGCAGCTTCCAAAGATAAATTTAAGTTGCCAAGCAAAGAAAGAACTTCAATTTAGATGCTGACTTCATTTAATAGGATGTCGCAAAGGGATTCGTCGCCATTTAAAAGATAAAATCTAAAGATGCTAAGAATCCGAAATGAAAACAGTAAATGCTGGGAGTTCCCAGCAGATCACCTATCTGAAACTTTAACTGTATCGCGCCGCTCCACAAATGCTGCCTGCCACGCTGCATTTTTCCAAAATTTTAATTTTTAATCATGCTCAATCTAATACGTGTTAAATGTAGTTACTGTGGCAGTGGTATACATATAATATGAAACAGTACAACGCAGGAACAGGCTCTTCGGCCCACAATGTCCATGCCGAACACGATCCCAAGCTAAATTAATCTTCTCTGCCTGCAAATGTTGCATATCCTTCCATTCCCTGCAAATCAATGTCATGTCCCTACCTAAAGCCTCTTAACTGCCCCTATTCTATGTGCCTCCACCATCACACCTGCCAGCGCGTTCCAGTCATCCAATCCAGCCTGTGTAAAACATCACTCGCACCTTTCCTTAAACCCCCCTCTCACCATAAAACTATGCCCTCCAGCCTTTTAAAATGGTCTGAAGATGGGTCTCGACCTGAACCGTCACCCATTCCTTCTATCCAGAGATATTGTCTGTCCAGCTGAGTTACTGTGGCATTTTGTGTCTATCTTCTGGGGAAATGGATCTGACTGCTTTGCTTATCTATACCTCATAATTGTATATGCCTCTATCCGGATCCTGTATTAATTTCGGGCGGAGAATTCTCTCAGAGATAGTAATGCGATGAAAGAACAAATCCGTTTCTTGAGTAACTTAATATCACTCAGACGCCACAGGGACGTCGCGTTCTCGAAATAGTATTCCATTTTGACCACCATGACCGACAGATTTGACTGTGGTATAAAATGTGATCTAACCGTTACTTCCAATAGATTGTGTATGAATGAACTGCAGATGCTGGTTTAAACCAAAGATGGACACAAAATGCTGTAGTAACTCAGCTTGACAGGCAGCACCTTCTTCGACCCGAAACGTCACCCATTCCTTCTGCCAAATGATGCTGCCCGTCCCGCTGAGTTACTCCAGCATTTCGTCTCTATCTTCACTTCCAATAGAATCTCTTTCTGCGCTATCAGACCACGGCATGCCAAGAACCTGAGCATTTACTGAATGTTTGGCTAACATAATTAGATCGTCTCTGAGAAGGCAGTTGACTTCAACACACATACTACACATTTAAAGTAACATCTACGTTTACTTTGTGCGTCCTTGGATCCAAAATGCCTCATTTAAGGCGAGCAAGATAGTTTCCCAATGTTTTGACTAAAGTAATTTCTTGCCATGTTTGCTGGTTACGCACAAAAGAACAGTCACTCCACTTTGCAATTTTCTGTCATTCGTCGGCAGTGATTGTAAGTAGCCACGGAAAAGCATTATTGCTTTTAAAAAACTAGATTATGAAACCCAACGTTATTCCGTCTTGGTGGAGAATAAAAGGTGCAAGAAAATTGAAGGCTGTTCACATGATTGTCGATTTTTGTTTTGAGTTCTATGCGCTTACGTGACGTAATGCATGGAATGTCCCGGGCATGCGCATTGGCGTCCAACTGCAGGAAACGCCTGTCCAGATGCCAGTTACTGGATTTACATAAACGTTAAAGCGGCCTAGCCCTGTCCGTAGTTGTCCTTGGAGAAAATAACGTTCACAATGTCCATAAAGCCCATTGATCTACCTCTTGAAAGGGGATTTGGATCCGACTGGCTTTCTGTCAGTGTACATACTTCCAACACGTGCTCGTTGTTGCCTCATGGGACTGATTGAGTGGTATTTGCCCTGTGTACCATTAATAAACTCTAGCCCAATTACATTATACATCAACACTGTTCGTGGTTCAACATTCGTCAGTGGATATTCCAACTCCAAGCAAAAATTGTATCTTCCCAGCCCATTTCTAACCAGACTAATAAATGATATTTCTGTAACATTAGACATATGTTGTCAGTTTGAACAGTATAAGACAGGAGCAGACCCTCCTATGCTTCCTATGCTTGTGCCAAACATGATACCAAGTTAAACTCACCCGTTCTGTCTGCATCTGCTCCATAGCCTTCCATATCCCTCCATGCACTGCACATCGCCACTATCGTCCCCGCTTCCAGCACAACCCTGGCGTTCCAGGTAGCCACCACTCTCTGTGCAACAACAACAAAATCTCTGCCATCTAATATTTGCCTAAACCAAATTTCTACAAAGCTGCAACATGGCTTCCTGACTCTTCCTGACTCTTACACTCAATGGCCCGCGGATGAAGGCATGTATGTCATATGCCTTCTTTACAATTTGACCTACCTGTGCTGTTACTTTGAGAAAGCTATGGATTTGGATCCCAAAATCCATCTGTACATCACTGCCTTTAATGGCCCTGCCAATATCTGTATAATTTCCCCTTACATTTGATCTCCCAAATCTAACCACTAGGGTCAAGATGGCACACCGACATCTCTACTTCCCCGAGAGACAAAGCACATTCGGCATGTCTCCAACAACTCTTAACAATTTCTACTGATGCACTTCAGTATGCCTCATATCGGGATTTGGTGTGTAATAGCTCTGCCAAACACTGCAAGAAAGTCCATAGTTGTGGATGCAACCCAATCCATCACACAGACCAGCATCCACACATCAACTCCATCTGCACTTCACACTGCCTCAGGAAAGGTGCCAACGTAATCAAGGCCAACTTACACCCCAGTCATTTCCTGTTCACCACTTTCCTGGCGGGCAGATGATTGAAACCACGAATCATCAGATTAAGAAATAGCTTCGTCACCATTATTATGAGACTACTGAAAGGATCTCTCATAAACTAATCGTGCAATACCGATCTTCCAACCTACATTAACGCGGCTCGTGACGTTTATAGCCAGCCCTTTCTCTGTTCCTCTAATACAGTTAAGGTGTAACAATATATTCTTAGAAACATAGAAAATAGGTGCAGGAGTAGGCCATTCGGCCCTTCGAGCCTGCACCGCCATTCAATATGACCATGGCTGATCATCCAACTCAGTATCCTGTACCTGCCTTCTCTCCATACCCCCTGATACCGTTAGCCACAAGGGCCACATCTAACTCCCTCTTAAATATAGCCAATGAACTGGCCTCAACTACCTTATGTGGCAGAGAATTCCAGAGGTTCACCACTCTCTGTGTGAAAAATGTTTTTCTTCCTCTGGTTATTTTTTCCTTTTGCCTTACGTGTCGTACTTGCTTGATTCTACTCATGTACGGTATGATTTGATGAGATAGCAGGCACACGACACTTTTCACTGTATCTTGGTACACGTGACAATGACAAATCAATACCGATTTCAAAATGCAACATCTCACATTTACCCGGATGAAACTCGATCGCTTATTTCTCCGCCCATATCTATGACCAGTCCTAATTCTGCTGTATCCGTACACAGACGTCTTCACTCCGCGGCTACTGTGTAATATCAATTCTATTTTCATTCAATAAAAACATTAAACTCTTTCAAATGATTGGCTAATGTTCAGACCGTAAATCTACATTCAGTTTGCGAAATGTTTGTGAATAGTATTTGGTTTCAACCTTCAAAAGTTGCCTGTATGTCATGCACGTGTGGTAGAATGTGGATGGATAGGATTAGTTTCCCAGCCTCAATTATTAGCCTCAAAATGTGTGTGTAATAATTCGCTAAATGGTCAATTCTGCCCATGATATAAAATAGTACTCTCCTTCAGTTTGGTGGAAGGACTATTAAATCACTGGTAGTGTTTGTGTCATCCATTAGTAAAATCCAGTCCGTTCATATCGTCGAAGTGATGGTTCTAATATTTGGTTCTTGCTGGACTTAAGGCATTTCATGTAAATATGTCTTTGGCAGTGGAGTGTGAATTACGAGCTATGAACTGGAGTCTTTTTGCGTGAGATGGCAAATTAGATACTCAATGACAAAACTAAAGCATGCTCTGCTGGTATAATTTACTGCACCCTGGTTTATTGCGCTGCGCACAAAATATTAAAATGTATTTTGAATACTTGCGGAACTATAGTTAATGTAATTGAAATAAATTTGAATTGCATGATCAATTATTTAAATGCATTGACGCCTTTCAGTGAGATGTGTAGGAAAGAACTACAGATGCTGGGTTAAATCGAAGGTAGACACAAAATGCAGGAGTAACTCAGCGGGTGAGGCTGCATCTCTGGAGAGAAGGGATGGTCTGAAGATGGGGTCTCGACCCGAAACGTCGCCCATTTCTTCTCTCCAGCGATGCTGCCTCGCCCCCTGAGTTAATGAGTCTACCCGACGCCGTTCAGTGATGGTCGTTTCTTTAGAATGGCAACTATCGACCAGTTCTCACTGAAAGCTCCCGATATTAATTTGATTGTGCATGGTTTAAGATGATGCAAAAATTATCAATTGAATTTTTTTAACTACAAACTCCAAATGAAAGTTAGACCCTAAATGCCGGAAATAAGAGAGGACGATAGCAAATGGCAGAGCTTCAAACCGTTCACTGTAAACCGTTCACCGCTCACTGTAAACAGGTTCATGTTTATAACTTTGTAGGGTATAACTGCCTCTTTGTAGGGTACGTCGAACAATCACTGTTCCAGGCGTACACTGGCCTTATCCCCGAACTCTACCTCCGCTACGTTGGCGACTGCATCGGTGCTACCTCCTGCACCCATGAAGAACTCACTGACTTCATCAACTTCACAACTAATTTCCATCCTGCACTCGAACTCACTTGGACCATCTCCGACATCTCCCAACCGTTTCAGGATCTCACCGTCTCCATCACAGGAGACAGACTATTGAACGACATCTACTACAAACCTACTGACTCCCATGGCTATTTAGAATACACTTCTTCCCACCCTGCTTCCTGTAAAGACGCTATCCCCTGCTCCCAATTCCTCCCTCTACGCCGCAACTGCGCCCAGGATGAGGTTTTCCATACTAGATCATCGGAGATATCCTCATTCTTTCGGCAACGGGGGTTCTCCTATTCCATTAGAGATGAGGCTCTCACTAGGGTCTTCTCGATATCCAACAGCTCCGCTCTTGCTCCCCCTCCCCCATTCGCCACAAGGACAAGCTCTATTGATTTTAGTTTGCAGTATCCGAAAGATTTTGCAAGAAACCATATTTTAAGAAACCACGGCTCGGCGGCGCAGCGGTAGAGTTGCTACCTTACAGCGCCAGAGAACCAGGTTCAATCCTGACTAAGGGTGCTATCTCTATGGAGTTTGTATGTTTTCCCTGTGACCTGCGTGGGGTTTCTCCAGGATTTCCGGTTTCCTCCCACACTCCAAAGGTTTGTAGGTTGGCTTTGGTTGTCCCTAATGTGTGTGGGATAGCGTTAGTGTGCGGGGATCGCTGATCGGCACGGACTTGGTGGGCCTTTTTCAGCCCTGTATCTCTTAACTAAACTAAACTAAACTAATGTTTGGCAGATGCAGTATAATGTGGATAAATGTGAGGTTATCCACTTTGGTGGCAAAAACGGGAAGGCAGACTATTATCTAAATGGTGGCCGATTAGGAAATGGGGAGATGCAGCGAGACCTGGGTGTCATGGTACACCAGTCATTGAAAGTAGGCATGCAGGTGCAGCAGGCAGTGAAGAAAGCGAATGGCATGTTGGCCTTCATAGCAAGAGGATTTGAGTATAGGAGCAGGGAGGTTCTACTGCAGTTGTACAGGATCTTGGTGAGACCACACCTGGAGTATTGCGTACAGTTTTGGTCTCCAAATCTGAGGAAGGACATGATAGCCATAGAGGGAGTGCAGAGAAGGTTCACCAGACTGATTCCTGGGATGTCAGGACTTTCATATGAAGAAAGACTGGATAGACTTGGCTTATACTCGCTAGAATTTAGGAGATTGAGAGGGGATCTTATAGAAACGTACAAAATTCTTATGGGGTTGGACAGGCTAGATGCAGGAAGATTGTTCCCGATGTTGGGGAAGTCCAGGACAAGGGGTCACAGCTTAAGGATAAGGGGGAAATCCTTTAAGACCGAGATGAGGAAAAACTTTTTCACACAGAGAGTGGTGAATCTCTGGAACTCTCTGCCACAGAGGTTAGTTGAGGCCAGTTCATTGGCTATATTTAAGAGGGAGTTAGATGTGGCCCTTGTGGCTAAGGGGATCAGGGGGTATGGAGAGAAGGCAGGTACGGGATACTGAGTTGGATGATCAGCCATGATCATATTGAATGGCGGTGCAGGCTCGAAGGGCCGAATGGCCTACCCCTGCACCTATTTTCTATGTATCTATGTATCTATGTATCTAAACTTAAAGAATGAATGGTTACTTACAGGAAGGTGCGAAGAAAAAATAATTCGCTTGAAATATGTACTGAAGTATGAACTTACCTGAAGCCATAATTCCAATCAAAGGACATCGAACTGAAACATTCTTGCTTCATTCTCCGCAGGTGCTGCCCGGGCTGCCGAATATTTACAGCATTTTCCACTTTTATTTCGTAATTCCAGTATTTGCACTTATTTTCTTTTCAATTTCTCTTTAATCCCCCCACGTCTCTTCCAGGGGAAAAAATATCCTTGTTAAAGAAGTTCTGCTCACCTCCCCAACGGGATTTCTGCCTGTCCCTTTTATTTGATTCACCATACGTATCTAGTAACCGATGTTCACGACGTTTGGAGGAAACGCACTTCCGCAACTGCCCATCTTTGTGAAAATGTCTCCAAATTGTTCCACATGATTTGCAATTAAAGTTCCATTTGTGACATTTCAAATCCACCTGCCACTACAAGTCTAATGAATGTACTGAGCGTTTGATGAATCTCCATTCATTTTCTCTAAAATCTGAGATCGAAGTTTATCCTCAAGCATCGACAAATGCACATATTTGACGTCTTTCAAGTAGCACTAACTTATTCTAAAAAAAAGACACAAAGTGCTGGAGTAACTTCGCGGGTCAGGTTGCATCTCTGGAAAACATGGCGAGGTAACGTTTCGGGTCTGGGCCTTTCTTCAGCCTCGATATTTCGGGTCGGGACCCTTCTTCGACCGACAACCTCACCTATCCATTTTCTCCTGAGATGACGCCTGACCCGGTGAGGTACTTCAGCAGTTCGTGTCTTTTTTGGTAAACCGGCTTCTGCAATTCCTTATTTCTACAACCTTAATCAATCTCAAAACTGCCATCGTTGGTAGATCCACTTCTTTTACTGCAGCGGTTGTTCAGCAGAAGGCCAGTTTTTATTAAGGTTAATTGATTTTGACAATGAACCCCTTTCGTCTCCACATGCCCTGCCCCACTTCAGGATTTTTAGGATTTTCTACTTTTATTAAGAAATATACAAAAGGCCATTTTTTCAGATTTCCAGTATCTGCATTTTTTTACTTTCACTTATGTCTCTGTGTAATCTGCTTATATAAATTACTTTCTTACTTAACTTTATTCTGTTACCAATGCGAAAATATGTATCCGAATGATGCCTTCATTTTATAAAGACTGTAAGCAGGTGAGGCCCATTACTGATCTTCATTGCACTCCTGTCATTACATCTTGCCAAACAGCAAAATACTCATTTTCTGTAAATCTCTTGTTGCCTGTTAATCAGCCAAGTTCTACCCGTGCCAATACATTAAGAAAACATAGTGGGATTTGTTTCAACGCCATAACTCATTCGAATGCCTTTAGGAAATCTAAACACACCAGATCCACTGGTGTCCAAATGTCCACAATGTCTATGACTTCTTCAATGAACTCCAATATATTGGTCAAGTACGATTTCCCTTGCACAAAACTCCAAAACGGAGTTTGCTTATCTTGGGTTCTTCTTTTCTAGTGTTCTCCGTAACTTTTAAACTATTACATGTGGGGATAAAGTAGAACTTGGCCAAATTCGTAGCAAATGGGCATGTTTTACCTCAGCATCTGATACTAGTGAATGCCCGCACTTGCATCGAACCAAACGACCCTCTGTTCCGATGCGATTTTTAAATTCCAGCTCCCAATTCCAACATGATTTCCAAACCCCTAGAACTTCTATTCCCACGCTCTCGTAGGCGGATTTGAAGGTCAATCATTGAAATCTATGTACGAGAGGCTCGCGTTGTTTCCACAAGGCGTTTTTAAGTTTCAAATTTTATACCGCTATTCGTCTTCAACATCCGGTAAATCGACAGCTAAAATAAAGGGACAAATATTGTTGTACGGAATGTTATCTTCCTGCACAAAATGGTTCTAAGTTATATCTCTTGACAAATATTTCAGACATGCCAGTATTCCTTAATCCGAGTCGCTAAATGTTACCATTCAAGTCAACAAATGTGAAATAAAGACGGAAAAATGCTGGAAACATGTAACAATAATGCGAAAAAATAGAATTATATTTTAGTTGGAAGACGTGAGTGATTTTAACCAAATGCTAATATTTTGTTTGCTATACTTTTTGTTTCAATATAAGTGAATATTTATATTTTAATAGTAAATTAACTAGATGTTATTTTTTTTATTTCGTCGGTCTCATATTTAAGTAACAACGGATCAATTGGTTCTGAGTGAAAGCGCTTTGCCCGCCCTCCGGCCCGCGTACACAACAGCATTTATTCCCAGGCTAGTTCTGAGGTCAAACGACTATTAAATAAATCAGTGTTTAAGTAGGAACTGCAGATGCTGGAAAATCGAAGGTACACAAAAATGCTGGAGAAACTCAGCGGGTGCAGCAGCATCTATGGAGCGAAGGAAATAGGCAACGTTTCAGGCCGAAACCCTTCTTCAGACTGATGAGGGGTGGGGAGAAGAAAGGAAAAAAGGCGGAGCAGGAGCCCGAGGGCTGAGGGATGGGAGGAGACAGCCCGAGGGTTGAGGAAGGGGTGGAGACAGCAAGGGCTAACAGAATTGGGAGAATTCAATGTTCATGCCCCCAGGATGCAGACTCCCCAAGCGGAATATGAGGTGCTAATCCTCCAATTTCCGGTGTTGCTCGCTCTGGCCATGGAGGAGACCCAGGACAGAGAGGTCGGATACGGAATGGGAGGGAGAGTTGAAGTGCTGAGCCACCAGGAGGTCAGGTTGGTTATTGCGGACCGAGCGGAGGTGTTCGGCGAAACGATCGCCAAGCCTCCGCTTAGTCTCACCGATGTAGATCAGCTGACATCTAGAGCAGCGGATGCAATGGATGAGGTTGGAGGAGATGCAGGTGAACCTCTGTCGCACTTGGAACGACTGCTTAGGTCCTTGAATGGAGTCGAGGGGAGAGGTGAAGGGACAAGTGTTGCATCTCTTGCGGTTGCAAGGGAAAGTGCCCGGGGAGGGGGTGGTACGGGAGGGAAGGGAAGAATTGACAAGGGAGTTACGGAGGGAGCGGTCTTTGCGGAGGCAGACATGGGGGGGGGGGGAGATGGGAAGATGTGGCGAGTGGTGGGGTCACGTTGGAGGTGGCGAAACTGACGGAGGATTACTTGTTGTATGTGACGGCTGGTGGGGTGAAAGGTGAGGACTAGGGGGACTCTGCCCTTGTTGCGAGTGGGGGGATGGGGAGAGAGAGCAGTGTTGCGGGGTATGGATGAGACCCTGGTGCGAGCCTCATCTATGGTGGAGGAGGGGAACCCCCGTTCCCTGAAGAATGAGGACATTTCAGATGCCCTGGTGTGGAACGCCTCATCCTGTGAGCAGATGCGGCGTAGACGGAGGAATTGGGAGTAGGGGATGGAGTCCTTACAGGAAGCAGGGTGGGAAGAAGTGTAGTCCGGATAGCCATGGGAGTCAGTGGGTTTATAATGGATGTCGGTCAGAAGTCTATCACCTGCGATGGAGATAGTGAGGTCAAGGATTGGTAGGGAAGTGTCGGAAATGGTCCAGGTGTATTTGAGTGCCGGGTGGAAGTTGGTGGTGAAGTGGCCGGATGGAAGTTGGTGGCACAAAAATGCTGGACATTAAATAAATTAGAATGGCATCGTAGCGCACTTTGAAGCAATTAAAGCAAATTGAGCGGAATAACTAGTAAACTTTCATATGTACTGTAATTGAGCACATTTCCGGAATGCGAAGCAGTAAGTAATCTCACCACAGTTTAGAAATAATTCTGCCAAATCAAAAGCCGCAACGAAGCGTTTTCATATTCTTATCGTGTAGGAAGGAACAGCAGGTACTGTTTTGAACCGAGGTTAGACACAAAAAACTGGAGTAACTCAGCGGGACAGGCTGCATCTCTGGAGAGAAGGAATGGGAGACGTTTCGGGTCGAGACCCTTCTTGAATTGGTTAGTCCCCCAAGATTAACAAATAATTTATCCGCTTAATCTGTCCTGATAATTATTATTTCTCACCGTTTATGTCAGTTGACGTATAGTTTTACTGAAATTGCTAGTATTACATCTAGGACTACCAATATGATTTTTGCAGATAGACACAAAATGCTGGAGAAACTCAGCGGGTCGAAACACGAACCGTCACCCATTCCTTCTCTCCAGAGATGCTGCCTGTGCCGCTGAGTTACTCCAGCATTTTGTGTCTATCTTCGGTTTAAACCAGCATCTGCAGTTCCTTCCTACACGTTATTTTTGCTGATTTCGGCTTCAAGTGTAGCAACTTTTAACACCTTTATTTCTGGGTCGTGGTGTGGTAGGTAGCTGCAAAAGGACTCTAACCGGGAGCGAATCCGATATAACTACTGTTTAAAAAAATAGTGAAGTAATGCGCCACAGTGGCGCAACGGTAGAGTTGCTGCCTTTTACATTGCTGGAGACCCGGGGTCGATCCTCACTGCAGGTGCTGTCTGTGCGGAGTTTATACGTTCTCCCTGTGACAACGTACGTTTTCTTCTTGATCAGTAAGTGTGTCAGGGATTGCGGGTAGACGGCACGAGGGGTAGGTTGAGAGGGAAAGATAGATCAGCCGGACAGTAGATACATGATGGGCCGAATAGCCAAATGTTGCTCCTAGAACTTATGAACATGAAGTTATAACGCCGTACTGAAAAGAACGGTAAAATGATTCGGACGCTTGCATCCTCACAGAAAAAAAACATCCCATCATTACGCACGCCCATTCCAAATGCGCACCCCATTAGGCACTGCACTACGCACATTCCCATCTCCGCAGAGCCGTAGTCGCCGAGGCTGAAATTTACTTAGCACATTCATCACAAATAGTCACATCATACTGTAATCTAATAGTAACATCCAATGATATCATGTGTCTACCACAATGTGTGCGAGCTAGTCCTCAGGACTAGATTGGACCCAATTTTGTGTTAGAATTGCCAGTTATGATTTGAATCAGGCATTGCCTCACTTTGATTGGTATTTGCAAAGAAAAACAAAACTGCTCATCCATTAATCAATCCAATTGCGCTCCGTATACGAAATAACGAAATTTCTGCTGCGCGGTGCTTAATGCCAAACAGAGAAAACATAGATTGTACGTTTGATTAATCCCAAAACAAAACCAATGCATTCACAGCTCAAAAATAAATTATGAATATAATCATATTGTTGAATTCCTACTCCCATGGTCACATTTTATTTCTAATCGCAGAATTCAACGCAGTTCGAGCAACCCTAGCCGCGCCGCAGTGGTTTTGAAGGAAAGGGACGGGTTCATGCTCAGATACTACCATTGATTTTATGCCACGTTTCGTTTTTCACAGCCATACAAAAGGCCTCAGTTGGTAACTAACATAATATCACAACGGGTCCAAGACCATATTTCCTTTAACCATAATAAATAATGGATTTAGATATCCGCAGACTGATGATCAACTAATGTGCGATACATTAAGTTATCCGTTCATTCATTATGCCATGATACGACTAAATCTAAATTAAACATAATTGTGCTTTTTTCTCTTTGGCGTTTCTTCTTGCGCATGGCGTGCACAGCCTAAAGTTGTAGGTCAACTTGTTCTATTTGATCTTTTGTTTGTTTACGTCGGGGTGATTGCATTAGGGTGGACCACGTGAAGGTTGCAACCCCCACCCTTTTCTGGCGTTGATGGCGGACCTAAGAGGACAAACTCGTTGGTGTTTCTCCCAACTGGAATCATGCTGGGGGGATTAATAATTGAGTGAGCAGTTTGAGATTACCAATGAAGATTTTCTATCAAATAATTTCGAAATACAATGAACAATCGTACAACGATGGAATTTTGGGCCAGAATTATTACAGTTTTACAGCAATGTCTGTACCGAACATAATACCCAAATAGACATAAAATGCTGCAGAAACTCAGCGGGACAGGCAGCATCTCTAAAGAGAAGGAATGGGTGACGTGTCGGGTCGCGACCCTTCTTCAGACTAACCAAACGTATTTTATCTGCCTATAGATGACCCACGCCCTTCCATCTCCAGAATATCCATGCGCCTACCTAAATGACTTCTGAACACCACTATCATGTATGCCTCAACCACCACTCCTGGTAGCCTATTCCAGGCACCCACAACTTCCCGAGTAAAATAACTTACCCCACACATCTGCATGAACTGATAATCATTAGATCACCGTTTTCTTTTCTTTTTTATGTCGTCCAATAGTTAGTGAAAAGAATATGGTGAAGGGGGTTGTAGAATTCTTGTGAAGGCTGCCTGTCACTGTGTTGAATTGTTGCTCCAGATAATGAGAACTATGGATGCAACTTTTGCTTCTGCTGGTCCAATGTATTTTTCCATTGAATCCACTGCGTGTCTGTGCGACGTTTGCATAAAATTCTAAAATGTTTCTGTCAAATGTGCAACAGTCCATTGACCTTTGAATAGTAGCTTAATTATCACAATTTCTGCACTGAATTCCTTATTTCAAAATGTGTAACGATCTTCTGTTCCATATGTAGCCCTAGGACATGACCATATGACACATATAATTCTCTCCAAGCTTCAGCTGATCCGTGAAATACAATGAAGTCCTTTGTAATATATTTTTTTAACTGCAGTCTACAAATAACTTAGACCATCTTGGCTAATATACAGATAATTTGCCACTGGAAATTAAACGTGTGTGTAAACATCATATTAAAAAAAGTACATTGCGGTTTAAGTTAAATTGAGATGCAGCGTTACAGAAACCATTACACATGTTACATATCATTGAGAGTGTATTTTCCTCTTTTGTTATTCATTCACAGAAACCAATATTCATTCATTAAGCGAGGAATCGATGAGAAAAATCCGTGTAATAATTTGTATGCTATGGAGTTAATGTGCATGTGAATACAAAATCTCTATTTCAAACGTTTCTTCGCATTATCTGGGAATTAAGTATCTACTTGATATTTGTGGAACGCAGAAGCTTTTAGTTGTCCTATAATTTCGATTACATTCTCCATCGACGACTTGCTATTTGAGCTTGCATTGTGAACGCTACTATCCCATCAGATTTAAAGCTTTGTTATTGTTCTTAAATCTCTTGCACAATGTCGTCCTATTACCAACTTGAGAGCGGTCCTGACCTGATATCTACCTCTTTAGAGGCCATCAGACTATCTATAATCTGACTTTACTGGCCTTTATCTTTCACTCAACATTATTCCCTTTATCCGTTACCTGTAGACTGTGTGTTAGAAGGAACTGCAGATGATGGTTCTTTAAACCGTAGATAGACACTAAAAGCTCGAGTAACTCAGCTGGACAAGCAGCATCTCTGGTGAGAAGGAAGGGGTGACGTTTCGGGTCGAGATCCTTCTTAAGAAGCGTCCCCCATTCCTTCTCTCCAGAGATGCTGCCAGTCCTGCCGAGTTGCTCCAGCTTTAAGTGTCTATCTTCTATAGACTGTGGACGGCTTGATTGTAATCATGTTTGGTCTTTTCGCTGACTGGACAGCACGCAACAAAAATGCTTTTCAATGTGCACCTCGGTACACCTGATGATAAACTGAACTACACTCAACTAAATCAAACGAAACTAAATGTGTAGGAAGGAACGGCAGATGCTGGTTTACACGGAAGATAGACAAAAATGCTGGAGTAATGCTGGTCAGGCCGCGTCTCTGGAGAAAAGGAACAGGTGACGTTTCTGGTCGAGACCCTTCCTCAGACTGAGAGCCGGGTGGGGTTGGGGGGGGGGGGAGCATAAGAGGTATGAAGCTAACCTAAATGCTTATACAGTTGAACCTCTGCCCACCACAGGATGTTTCTGACGTTAACAAATATTTAATTTGTTGCCAGGAGCAACGGGTTGGCGTAACACGAGTTTAAATAGATGATTTCACACTTGGCAAGAGCATTACTGCCACGAATCACAATTCAATCCACTGAATCGATAATGAATGCACCAAACAACTACATTACGGTAGTGAATAATGCAGTGAATCAATAATGTTTTCAGCACCTCCAGTTAATTCACACTAATTAATGCACAAAATTAATGCATATCTGTTGTCACAAATGAAGCGCACATTATCAATTAATTCCGAGGGTCACTAATTAATTCCGTAAATCACGAGTTAATGCACTAGATTACTAATTAATCTGCAGATTTTCTAATCAGTGCACAGAATTAATATTCAATGAATTGGGTCGAACTGCAGGGAGTGATTAATTAGTATGCTTTAAAAGCGTTTTCTCGATGTGTCCAATTGCTAAAGTAGAGATAGATATATGCATTTTCAATAAGAGTTTCTTAGTAAAAAATGATTATTTGTTTGTTTTGCTCTCTAGTTTATTGGTAGCATTCTTATTCTTTTACATAGCAAAAAAGCGGATTTTTTTTTTAACGGTGGGAACTGGTATTAGAGTCATACAGCACGGAACAGACCCTTCAAGATTCAAGATTCAAGATTCAAGATTCAAGAAGTTTATTGCCATGTCAACAATTTGATAGGAATGTGTCTTGGTTCGCTCTCAGACAGATACAATTCAGTACAATACATCCACCACATACACCACAATAAATAATAAATAATACAGACAATATCGTACGAAGGACAATATATACAGGAAGGACAGTACCCAGCAGCGTCATGTTAAACGTAGGTGCAAGTGCAAAAGAAAATGCAAAGTGATTAGTGCAAATTCAAATATCTGATGGCTTGGAGGTAGGTGCTGTCTCTGAAGCGAGATGTTTTACTTTTAATGCTTCTATATCTCCTTCCCGATGGGAGGAGATTAAAGAGGTGATGTGCCGGGTGAAAGTGGTCTGCTATGATTTTTTTGGCCTTTCTGGTGAGTCTTGTTGAGTAAAGTGATGTCACTGAGGGAAGTGTGCTGCAACCGATGATCTTAGAAGCTCGGCGCACTATTCTCTCCAGCCGAATCTTATCCTGCGAGGTTGTGTGACCATACCAGACAAGCATGGAGAATGTGAGTATGCTTTCTATGGTAGACCTATAGAAGTGGGTCATGGCTGGTCGACTGACCCTGAATTTTTTGAGCTGCCGCAGGAAGTAGAGTCGCTGGTGGCACTTACTAATTATGAGACTAGTGTTGAGCTCCCATGATAGGGATTGATGTATGGTGGTCCCGGCCCAACTCGTGAACTATGTACCCGCACCCCTTGCTCCCTCTGCTCGACAGTACTCTCCAGGGCCCTGCCATTCAATATGAAGTTCCTGCTCTGGAATAACTTCCCAAAATGCAACACATCACATTGATTGAGTGAAGATCAATTGAACGCATACTGCAGAATTGTGCCTTTTGGCATCTACTCAAATCCCACCTTGACGCAATCATCACCACAGATCTTCAAGATTACGTTCAGATGGTTGGGAAACGATGACTGAAAAGGTAATGGGTGTCTTAGTTATCTTCTGGTGATTTGAAAAAAAAAACGTCTCAGCAGATGGGAGGTTCTGTAACTGTTGCTTTGCAATGGGAGGGTAACCAACCTGACCCCATTATTTAAGAAATTGGAAAAAGCGAAAAAGTGGACCTGCTGTCCTGGCGACATAATCTCTACAGTAGTAAATATGCTAGAATCTATATTGAAGAACCAAAGAGCAGTGCTGAACTACTATCTACCACTTCAGGGACCCTCGGTCTATCCTTGATCGAACATTGCTGGCTTTACCTTGCACTAAACATTATTCCCTTATCGTGTATCTGTACACTGTAAATGGCTCGATTGTAATCAATGTAATGTCATTCTGCCGATTGGATGGCACGCAACATAAGCTTTTTACTGTATCTCGGTACACGTGACTATAACCTAAACTAACTGAAAACTAAGCTGACAGGTCCGACTGATCACCATGAACTTTCGAAAAAGAAGATCACATTTGATTTGTCCACTGCAGTTCTGGGGGGGGGGAGGGGGGGTGGCTGTGTAAAGTAGATAAGGAAGAAACTTATCATCACAATACAGTAGATTGGATGGTCAGAGGCTTTACATAATCTCCCACACTCAAGAGGTTGTTCCACGATGTCAGACCACATAGTAAGGATGTACTCACTTATAACATTATAACATGGCAGGCAAGTGCAGTGAGAATGTTTACTGTGATCGACAAGTCAAGAATTAAAGGTCCCAGTCTCGAATGTACTCTATTTTGAGCTGAGATGAAGATATGTTTTAATCTAATGACGGGCAACTTTTGGATTTCTATTCTCCAGATAGCTTTTCAGGCTCAGTCATCGTTCATCTATAGCCAAAATGTATCGGTTTTATATATATCAAGACATCAATGGATATGGCGATAATGCAGGAAAGTGGTATTGGGTTGGAAGCTCAACCATGATCTTGATGAATTGCAGAGCAGGACTAAAAGACCACCTGGTCTAGCCTGCTCCATTTCTTATTTATTTTTATTTTAGGTATTTTAAAATGTGATGACGATTCTGTCACCGCCATCCTTTCAACAGCGAGCCCCCGATCACCATCAGGAAGGACACAAAATGCTGGAACAACTCAGCGGACAGGCAGCATCTCTGGAGAGAAGGAATGGGTGACTTTCGGGTCGAGACCCTTCCTTTCCTCATCCATGCTCTAGTCCTCTGCTATTTACTTTATATCTATATTATTTGGATTTTCAACGCAAAGGAGAATATGTCCTTCCTATTAACTCTGTCAATGATCCTCAAATTTTATACATCTCAATTAAATCCCGACTCTTACTCTATCCATTCTTCCAAACCGCGTCATATTCCATCATTTCTCATACCTATTTTTTTCTAATGCCAATGACATCCTCATTGCTCTCCTCTGCATCTCCAGTGCAATCACATCTCACCTGTAATGTGACACCGGTTTCCTGCGTCAGCCCAACGGTCTGTGGGTTAGTAAGATAATTGGCCACTGTAAATTATCCCAAGAGCAGGTCGGCAATCGGGGATAGTTAGATACAAAATGCTGGACTAACTGAATTTTGAAGAACCCATCTGAAGAAGGCTTCCGATCTGAAACGTCACCTACTTTTGTTTTCCCGAGATGCTCCAGCATTTTGTGTCTATCTTCGGTGAAAACCAGCATCTCCAGTCCTTCCTACATAATCGGGGGCCGTTGTGCGCATGTGAGGCAGAAAAGATAACAGAGAGGACAGATTACAGGAATTGACAGAATGAAACTGACAACTGAAAGACTAGAAACGCTGAAATGGTCTCCTATGCCTTGTGAAATGTATGGATAATATGGAATAATTATTTCTACTTTAAAATAATGCATTAACTGTGAACTGATTTGAAATTTCAATGACATGAATGGTGCAAAATAAAGACCAAATAACCGTTTCTGGTATTAAATTAATGTCTTCCAGCAAACTATTTTACAACAAGGAAGACTTTGGATAGCGAAGCGCAGAACAGTTCCTTTGATGAATATTTGGGGATTTTTTTATATCAGTCCATAATGCACACACTACTGTATATGGGACATATTGGACAAATGAAATAGCAATTAATCTTAAGACTATTAGAAAGAAATGTAAAGGCGTGTTAATTTAAATGTGCACAATTCCCATCGCTTTGTCTTATTATGAATGGACATCTTATTCTCTTCCAAATTATAAAACAGCACGTTAAAAATGTTTTTTAAATCAATGATGCAAGTGAAACATTGAAAGAGGTACAGACTGGCAATGATTGCTCAGACCAACCCATTAATTATCGATTCCAGACTAGCGCAATGAGTTGTTGGAACCCTTTGTATAAAATTGACTATTAAAAACAAACTCTACTGAACTATGGAGAGAAAAGATCGCTTTAGATACAGTAACTTCAGATAGGCAGACAGTATTGCATCTGTTTTAGGTGTAATGATTCTAATTGGAAACGATTAAGACAGATAATCCTTCGTAGCAAGATTTATGATTTGAAACCAGAAGGCATTTTAGTAAGAAATCTTCCTCCTTTAATCCTGTGAAATTTGATTTCAATTGTGTGCAGCAAAATATTTGGGTTCGTCGCATAATTTGGCATCTAATGACATGTAGCTTTGCAATATGAAACCTGGTCCCGGACTCATATTATTTGGTGAATGACGAAAGAGTGAAAGCTTTGAGGAAAGCCCGAGCCCTATTCAACAAATCGTAAATACTGTATACTCAAAGCAACATGGCGTATGTTGTCAGTGAACCGATAAAATAATTCAATTTGTGCTGCTCCGGCCTTTGTGCGGAAATGATGAACTATCGAATGTCCAAGCCCTGTGCTTCCTTTACTGACAGTAAATTGTGGTAGATAACTCCTGAAAAACTTTGTAGCGGTTGGATGAATCGGGTAAAGAGTATCAGTCCTGACCCGAAGGTAGACAAAAATGCTGGAGAACTCTGCGGGAGAGGCAGCATCTATGGAGCGAAGGAAATGGCCAACGTTTCGGGTCGAGACCCTTCTTCAGATGGACCCGACCCGAATGTTCGCCTATCCGTGTTTCTCCAGAGATGCTGCTTGATCCCTGAGTTACTCTAGCACTTTGTGCCCTTTTTTGACAATATGTTAATGAAGGTCATTTGAATTCCAATACCGGTTTCACTGAATTTAATTCAGTGATGGTAATGCTGCAAATGGATTTCTTGCTAGTTCCAATGTAATCATCAAAAATACTTTCTGATTTTAAACATAATTGTTACAGGCTCAACAAAGTTAGTTGGCCTGCAGTCTATACAGTGTCATACCCCCGCTGCAATAATCTAATAGGCTTTCAAAGTTATATTGAAAGTTTTACGAAGTACCGTGGGCATTAAAAACACTATTTCGCAAAGTTGTATTTTGTTGCACAGTACTATACTAAGAGTTTCATGAGCTTAAATTACGCGTCTACGTGGCAGTGTCTACATAGACATCAAATCCAATTCCAATCACGGCCGAAATATATCTACGCCGCCATTGAAGCAAGTTCCACAGTGAACTGGCTTTCAGGGTAAGAGTCAAAGCGACTGCTGGGAACAAGCTCTAACCATGTATAAATTCTGGGCAGGAAGTTTAGGGTTCCATCTACTCAGGAGCTAAGGAATGTTAACGTGGGCGAAATTCAAACTGGCCAACAATCCTCAAGTTGTAACTGCGCTGCAAAGCCAACTAAAGCCAAGTAGCCTGGCATTTTAAGATACTTTCTCCTCAGTAGAAAAAGTATCCTCCAATTGATATGCTTCCAGGCAGACGATAAGCAATGCAATAGCCGTTTCGTTGTGATGCAAAGATCGTATTGAGGCAGATAGATTAAGAACCAAAACCAACAGACATCTGGTGAACACAAAATGCTCGAATAACTCAGCGGGACAGGCAGCATCTCAGGAGAGAAGGAATGGATGACGTACATCAGTCTGAAGGAGGGTCTCGACCCGAAACGTCACCCATTCCTTCTCTCCAGAGATGCTGTCTGTCCCGCTCAGTTACTGCAGCATTTTGGGTCTATCTTCGATTAAAACCAGCATCTGCAGTTCCTTCCTAGACATATGGTGGAATTTGCTGCGTTTTGTTGTTGAGAGCTTATAAGGCTGGAACCGCACCGAGGCTAAGGTACATGACAGAAATTAGGGACGTTGGCTAAAGAACGGTGTTGAATCGTGGTCCTGTCAGACAGTAGATAACACATAGCAAGATGATGAAAACAATGGAGTTTAATTTCATGATTATTTACATAAAATCATAATTATTTATCCAATGCCCGGAATTGGACAAATAGGCTGCCAGCAAATGGCAACTGAAATGTCGAGCGAGATGGAGGCTAATTTGCCAGGCAGTGAGACCAGCGGCCTTTAAAAGGACGTAGAGAGCTCACGGGAAAGTATTAAAGGATTAGACGATACGGCAAGTAAAACAGTTGAAAAGATTGAGATTGAGATAGTTGAGGAAAGATTATGTAATATTATTATGGGAATGTAAATGTGGATAGACACTAAATGTTGGAATAACTCAGGCAGCATCTCTGGAGAGAAGGAATGGGTGACGTTTCGGGCCGAGACTCTGATTTGTCAATAAATTGCGGGAATAGTTCAATCTGACTGAAGAGATTCAAATGAGCTGGAGGAAAATTCGACACCATTCACCAGTTCGCCACCATGGAGCCTTGATTGTATTACTTCAGTAAAGAGTAGGGGAGTTGTTCCGACTTCTTGGCTAATACCAAAATAATTTATAATAATTAGACTGGCACACATCCTACTCAACAACAATGCATTTCAAAATTTCTTCTTTGGCCCCGGGCATCTTTAAACTTTAAAAATAGATGCAAATTGCTCTATATCAATGCAAGACTTTCTTCCAAAATCCACGCAATGGAATGACCTGCGGGTGTTTGCGAATATCACATTTTATACTAATAATCTTGTGCTTCCACTCGACTCTGCTGCTGCCCTATGAAATGTTGACAGAAGCCTCGCCAGATTTTAAATGAATGCAATTACCCAACGAAAAACAGATTATTTTAGATTAATTAAAGAATAAATGTCGTATGGTAAAGCATTCGCCTTCATGGTTCATCTTACTGAAACTGTCCTGTTTGAGTTGACACATTCTCCTGCCAATCTCGATGGGTTTTATCGTCTATCCGTCATCACAGAGGGTCCTTGGGAAGGTGCATTCTTGATAGCGCATTTTTTTTCATCCACTATATTCTGTCTTTTGTCGACGCCGGGAAGGTATTTCCATTGCATTTTATCATCCATTTGACAACATTCCTGGCATACTAATCACTATTAAATACAACGTTTAAAAAAACAAAAAATCGATATTCTTTTTTCCAGTTTTTCTTAGTTTGACATCTCAGGTTGATGTTCAAACTGCTGTTTACGATCTGGACTCTTTCCAAATAAATATCGACTGTTTAAGATGTTTTTAAGGTCAGTGCTTTAAGGGAGTCGTGTTTCACCAGTTCCACAGCTCTGCACATTGTATCCCTCTTGAGATCACACCTTTCCAACAATGGCCCTACCAATCGGCCTACCTACCATGGGCCTACTGAGGTCATATCTTCACCCCCCCCCCCCCCCCCCGCTCCCCTGCCCCTACTTTAACTGTGAAGATGGGTATGAAGCAGAAATGACACCGATCCTTTTTCTCCATAGATGCTGTTTGATTCGCTGAGATGCTCCAGCAATCTTTGGTATATCTTTGGTATAAACCAGCATCTGCAGTTCTTTGTTTCTACATCCAAAGCCTTTAATGGCCCAGTCATTCAAAAATAATTACCTCCATCCACATTAAATGCTTCTGATGATATAGCCTCCACAATTCCACTTGGGTATAACATTCTAGAGATTCACGTCCCTTTCCGAAAAGAAGTTTCTACACAAATCCGTTTTATTGGTATGAAGGAACTGCAGATGCTGGTTTAAACCGAAGATAGACATTAAAGTTGGAATAACTCAGCGGGTCAGGCAGCATCTCTGGAGAGAAGGAATGGGTGACGTTTCGAGTCTGAAAAAGGATCTGAACCCGAAACGTCACCCATTCCCTCTCTCCATAGGTGCTGCCTGTCCCGCTGAATTACTCCAGCTTTTTGTGTCTATCTTCCGTTTTATTGGACTCTCTCTATCTCACAACTATTGAATGTTTTTGGATGTTTTGCCGAAGTGAGTAATTTGGAGAGTAAAGAATGCAGTTTGTAAACGACGATAATAGTTTTAGTCTTCCCATTATTTTATTTGGGGCCATTTATGTTCAATGAAAATGCCCGGAAATTTGGAAACAGTGAACATAGGTACAGACGGGTGGAGAGGGAAGGCTGGATATGGTCAGATGTGCTGCTAATGGGTACACGATAGATGAGAAATAGGTGTCACCATTCATTGAACCTTCCACCCCTACCCAAACCCACACTCACACCCACACCTCCCCACACACACACACACACACACACACACACACACACACACACGCACACACACCCACACACACACACACACACACACACACACACACACACACACACACACACACGCACACAAACACACACACACCCACACACGCATATACACATACACCCACACACCCACACACAGCCACACACACACACCCACACACACACCCCTCCCCCACACACACACACACAAACACCCCCACCCCCACACACACACACACACCCCACACACACACACACACACACACACACACACACACACACACACACACACACACACACACACACACAAACACACACATCCGGGACATATGACAATAAAACTCTCTTGACATACACACATTAACACACATACATCTCAAAGTGGATTACAATGTTATCCTTAATCACCATTCATCATGCACCTTTCTGTGTTGTGATATCTTTATGAAATTCTAACAAGGAAAAGTCCTCAACTATCTTTATTTTCATATGGGCTTGCTTGCAAGAGGGTTCTAACGTTTCAATTGCGCATGTTTTTTTTCTCTCTCATAGATATATGGCATAAATCATCAAGACTAAAATTATTGCAACAGGTTTATTCTGGCACGATCTGTAGAATAGACTGAAAAGTTAGCAGCTTTAATAATGGTCGAATGGAGTTCAGTGAAGGCATAAGCACTTTAGTCCAGTCAGCCTGTCCCACAGCATAAAACTCAGGACCCTACTCCAAAGAATGCCATCTCCTGCGAGAATTTACAATGTCAACAAATCTCAACGACAGTTTGAGAAATATTTGACAAATTGCATTCTGAAAAATGCATGGTTGCTGAGCAAAACGCAAAGTGCTGGAGAGCATCTCTGGAGAGAAAGAATGGGTGACGTTTCGAGTCAAGACCCTTCTTCAGAGATGCTGCCTGTCCCGCTGAGTTACTCCAGCTATTTGTGTGTATCTTCGGTTTAAATCAGCATCTGCAGTTCCTTCCTACAGCATCCCTAGAGATCATGGTCCTATTTATGTTCTACATGGATGCTGTCTGAGCCGATGAATTACTCCAGCACTTTGTGTCCTTTTGCGTATTAACCAACATCTGCAGTTATTTGTTTCCACACAATAATCTGGATTAGATCAACCCTTCGTTCATGTATCTCAACATTATACAAATGTTTCTCTTTTAACCTGTCTTCATAAATAACACGAGATCAACAAGAAATTGGTTCTCCAGCACAATTTACAAATCGCCATTGGTATTCACCATGCGAAAATATCAAAACTGGGCATAGGCGTACTAAATAAGACAAATGCGCCGGAGCGTGGCGACTCTATGCATGCTAGTCCCAGAACCTGATCTATATTAATCCATTGCAATCGTTCCACTCTTTAAAACTCTATCCCCACCCCCCATCAGTCTGAAGAAGGGTTTCGGCCCGAAACATTGCCTATTTCCTTCGCTCCATAGATGCCGCCGCACCCGCTAAATTTCTCCAGCATTTTTGTCTATCTTCGATTTTCCAGCATCTGCAGTTCCTTCTTGAATACTGTATACTACACTCTGGTAGTTTCCTCTTTGCACTACCCGTTGTACTTGTCCATGACTTGACTGCACTAGGGTCAAATTTAATTGAATATCACGCAAACAGAAGCCTTTCGCTATATTTTGATACGGTCCCAATAATATACCAATATATAAAGATGACATTTAACGATCTTCATGCCCATTTTTTAATGTGCGCATAAACATAGTACAGAGGAGAAAAAAGCTAACAAAACACAATGTTTTTGGTGATTTTGTCCAAAGGATCGCGATACATCATTTAAAAGATTAGCCTCCATAGCAATAAGATTAAGCCTAATAGTTTTATAGGATATACTGGCATCTACACACCTAGTTTGTGTTGTCCCATACAGTAACTTTGTAAATACATTCTGGATTCTCGTGTAGCATAGGGATTGAGTTTCTTGGTTAAAGATTTAGCTTATATGTTAGTTAACATGTAGATAGCTTAGTACTGAATATGAAGTTAATTATTGTCCTATAGCATACGTATATTTAGGTAGTTTAGAAACTATGTCATTGGGCTTGGTTTTCTTGGTTGAGAGCTTATCCTTCTATAGCATGTATTTTGTGTTTTAATAGTAATTAACAGATTAGCCCCCCTGCCTATACTACAACCGAAGGGTTGCACAATGCTTTTGAATTCATAAATCAAAATTACTTCAGGCAACGTCAAGGCTGTAATTGTCCAAATCTGAAATATTGGCTCTGGACTACCACATGCCAGGAATTTCATTCCATATCGCAAAGAAAAAAAAGAATTAAATTGCTGGAGGGAAAATTGCAACTCTCGAACAATAAATCATACTAAACATAACAATGTGCAGAGAGATGGATGGATCGATTGCACGAACATAGACAGTTAGATAGACCGATATATGGCAATGTACGGTCTGCTCCGCTTCTAATGCAGTAGATTTAGTTTTAAATGTTCAGGAGGAAAAAAAACGCGTTCTACATTTCCCATTAATTTTGTTAACGAATTGAGTTCGGGGCTTTGGGTTATCAAGTCGGGGCGTTCTAATTGATACAATTTTCCTGCAGTTTTCCACCGTCACTTGTAGTTCCTATAATAATCAGATAATAAGCTAAAAAGGAGAGTCAATCCTGTACCTTCAGTCTGAAGACCCGAAACGACGTCTGTTCCATTCTGGTGTTCTTCAGAAATTCCCAAGACTAGAGCGCATAATTTCATATTTGTAATTTTTAGCCAAACTAATTTATATATATTTTTCTCATTGTTACCCTGTTAGATTCATTTTTGGAGATAACTGTATATCTGAACATAAATAGGTAGTGCATATACACTTCCAATTTTATTTTAAAACAATCAGAGTGGCTTTGTGTCTGTATTTTATTTTATTTTTAAAGCCTTGAAATGTGTCATCTGCAGAACTGACAAAAAAAATGGTTCCAAAAAGTTTAACTAAACATTCTCTGTCGGCTATGTAAAATATTCTGAATATTTATTTCTTCTTCAATGTGCATTTTTCTACCAATGGCGTGAAATCTAATTTCTGAGATCCATTAATCAATCAAAATCCACATATATTTTCCCATCTCGTATTTTGCTCCATTAATGTCAGCACCATTTCGATTTGCCTGATATCCTCCCCCTATCATTGTGACTTTGTAATGAGGTATAAAACTTTTAATAAATCTGCGTCCCAGATACGACTTCTTGCTGTTACCAAAATCTTTGATAAATGTGCTTCCTAGTTACGAATTCCCGCATTTTCAGTCCCATTTTGTACATCAATATACATGTTCTCTGTTTAGGTATTGCGCCTGGTTCAAATATCATATGCTTCCCGTGGGCATGAATGATGATGCGTTTTAGTATCTTTGCAAGATTACACCAGAATGCACTTATTCATGGAGAGATCTATTTTATAAGACTATTTTAAGATGAACACATTTCACATATCACATCAACTCTCGTTTTGCTTCATATATTTCGGCATATTACATCCAAGTCATGTTATGCCGAGGCAGCTACTGCCGAGCTAAGTGGATAAAATTTAATCTCTCTTTGACTTCCACAAACACGGTGAAGCAAAAGCAAAAGTAAAATATTGTGCAGAAAGTTAAGGACATTTTCTATATTTCCAGAGAGATGTAAACGAACAAGTTAACAAAACTATATTAAAATGTCTTGCCTCTAATTGGCCAGGGCAAATCGAACATGTAATATTCATATCTAGAGGTTTTCAGGGATTTCTGCTTGTTATGAACAGTTATCCATATTCAAACGCAGGGCGACTGGAACATACCAAAAGAGGCTGGTATATAAATTTAAATTGCTATAAAGAATTGACATTTCAACAAAATAACCAAACGTTCCTGCTTTCCCTGGCACCAATCGAAGAAATCCATCTAATAAAAAGGAAATTCATAGTGTACAAATATAACCTCGTTCAAACCTCAATTCAATTAAAACATTGGAAATTGTGGGGGGAAATCGTTCCCATTTCAAGTGAATGAATTCAATAAAATCCTAAGAGTTGTAATGTGCCTTTTCACAAAAGGTTTAGCGTCTATTGTTCTGCATGAAAATAGCAAATTCGGAAAATTTGTAAACGTTCTTACATTCACATTTAATCAGAGATTCGCAGACAAAGTGGGTTGCACAATTAAAATTAAACTTCAAAATAACTTATGCTCCTTATTAGGTTGGGCAAAAAATACAGACAGTGAATGTTACATGTGTTACAAGGGGAGAATAAATCTCTGACGCTGAGAAGGAAATGAGACGGTCTCCTGAATACAATAAGTCTTTAACTATATGCATTAAATGTTAGTACATTCAATTCAATAAATAATGCACATTTTTTTTACTCTTTGCTCGACTAAGATAAAATTTTCACTGCACATTGTTATATATTCTTTTCAATGACATGCCTGTATGGTTTGTCTTCATTTTGAAACCAATCAACTAAAACTGTACGAAATCAACTTCACATGTTGTCGCAGATTGCAAATCGAAAACGTATGTTTTCGAAATTTCCCCGCGTTTTTTTGTGTGTTTTTTGTGTGTTTTTTGCGCGATCTGAGTCAGATCAACAAATGTCAAGCAAGAAGACTGCGATGTAAAAGAGGGTTGCTGCAGACACTTGTGAAAACACCATGAAATGTATCGCAAATAAATCGCCAATAACTATACGGTCTATGCTGCTTTTAAATCGCGGCTTTAGGAGAGCGAAACATGCGTGCGAGCAAATTGTTTTCGACGTTACAGAACTAAACGGTTTCCCAGTCGAAGCGGTCAAATTGGGATTAAAAATTCATTAGGATTTAGCCCTTTTTTTCAGTACAAACATGGAAAACTCTTGACCCGTTTGTTTTCGTACCAGAATGCTCCTTTGGCCTAGGTAACTACGCGACACAGAATCTAACCAGAAATTAATTTAAAACGAGGTCTACCGTTTCTGAATTCTGATCAATTACACAACAACCGGCCAACTGAACAGACTGTGAAACGCTTCCACACTGACCTGCATTATCCAAAGGAATAAGAGGAGATTGCGGGCTCTTAAAACCCTTCCTGGATCCTAATTGATTCAGATATACCAAAGCTAGTTTTGCCGCTACGTTTTTTTTTATCCCCTTTGTTAATTTTGGATCATATCTCCAAACGTGCTTCTTATCACCGCATCGCCTTGGTAGCAAGTACTTACTGTAGTAGCCGAGGAAGTTTATGTTCTTTACTCAGACTAGACCGTTGTCGGGGCCGCGGCGCTTCGTCTGATTGTTGACCTTGCCTTTCAAGTTCAATGGCAAGGTCAGGGCTGGATAGAAAGGAGCGTCTAGCACGAACTGCAAGCCGCCCTTAACTTAATTGCATTCAGTGCAATTGAACTTGCTTCCTCCCCTCCCCCACTCGCTGCCCTTCCTCCAAATTTGTAAATAAAGAACTGAATGCGTTTCCAACCGTCAGTGCTCTTTAACTCGTTTTTCTTGCCGAATTATTGCTTTATGGATGAAGAACTAGACGCTCGGAGGAAACTTAAAAAAATAAAGAAAATTCTCAACTCGCCGTTGGCGTTAAACTGGAATCCAGTCCAATGCTCCCGAACACTCACGGGGAAAATTATACTTTTGCTCCAAGGATTAGAACTAATCCCGTTAACTATGTGCTAATCTCCTGGAAGCAGTTTTGACTTCCTTAATGTTTTAACAAAATTGGCACAGGACAAACACGCCTGGTTGGTTGCTTGCCGTCACGTGACGCCAACAACATTTAAAATTACTTTTGGATTAGCCATTCGAATTTTCCAAGTAACTGTGTTTGTGCAGAGCAGATTTATATGAGAGTAGATTGTTCTAATATTACAAAGGTTACCTTAAATGATTCCATGGATTTGCACGAGGCCTACTCAATGTGCAAAAATATGTGAAATGTTAGTGCCTTGCAGATATCTTTCACTGTAACTGGTGCTTTTATTAAGTATAAATCGTTTGATCGCTTTGACCGACCTCTCATATTTCTTCCACCGCCTCGAAATATATTTTATTTTATTACCATCCACCACAAAGTCATAAGAAAAAGCAGAGAATGTTCAAGATTAATTGCAAAAGCTCCCACGAATCTCCCACTTTTAATCGAATAATTGAATTTATAATCTTTTATTCCACCTCCCGACCCCCATACAAATGTCAGACCAAGAAAATCTAACTCAGTTCACAGTTTCTCAGAGCTGTGAGGTATTACAGGAATCTCTTTTTTTTGTCTAAAGATCTGCTACAAAATATTTCGCACATTTTTCCTCCTAGCATTTTGAGACAATGTTTTAAAATCTATACGGAAAGTAATAATAAAAATCACACAGCAATCTCTGTGCTCTAATCTCTCTCCGACTACCATTCATGTAGGTACCTATATTACTAGTTGAAATATAGTTCCATGCATTGCTTAAAAATCGTAGCCAAATCTTAAAGAAGCTGAAACCAAAGCAGCTATATAAAAACAATCACACAATAATCTCCGTGTGCTTGCCCGACCATCATTCATGGAGGTACCTACATCACCATTCAAAAATTAGTTTAATGTATTTCTTGCAATCTGCTTTTATCGTAAACATATGTGGAATAGAATGGCCATGTTCTGCACGTAAGCATACACAACTGATACATGCAGTCTGGGTGTATATTTGTAAACACTACCCTCTCATCAGAAGTACTGGGAAGAATAAATGTTGAAAAGATCATACGTTCATTAAAAACTCTGGGAAAAAATTATGAAAATCGGTATTTTTAAATTACTTTTAGTATTCAATTAATAGCTTGCAAACTATGTTGGGGAGAAAACCGTTTCATATTTAAAGGAAGTGATTTATTGATTTCTGCATCCAGCGATTGTAACATGTAAAATTCCAAAGTTTTGAATAAAAGTTACGCACAACAATTTATGAGGAAAAATGCGATTTTTTTTTTCGCTCTATTGGCCGCCAAGAATGGCTGAAAATTGTAAATGGTATTTAGCATTTCAAATTCTGCATCGGTGCTGCATTTGTGTTTGTAAATAAATAAAGACTTGGTTAAATTGGCCAAGTGCAGTAGATCTAACTGGTTACTATTTTTAAAGCTTATGTTCGTACATATTGAAATGTCATTAAATAAACCGTAGCATTTAATAAGTTTCGGGAAAACATCTTCTCAATTACACACTGTGTTTTGTTCATGTTCAGTAATTTAAAGGTAAACACGTTACTGCGGTTATCCACCAAGATTACATTCATGCAGCAGTGGGAGGATGATTTTTAATCGAGAGATAGTCAACGTTGCAAAAAAATTGTCAAGCTATATATATATTTATTCCGTAAAATGTTAGGTCAGTTTGCTGACTTTTGACCAGATTCCGTGCACTGCCCTGAGTTACTTTTTAAATGATCTGTTCCACGCATGAGAATTATTTACTTCAATTCGATACATCCCAGTAAAATCCTTGAATCGTCTTTTTTTCATCTATTTGTCTTTTGGACAAGCTTCCATTGAACGCTCTGCAGTAAGCATGAGTCAGTGTGCAAGAAAATTTTAAATGGTGGTAAAAATGACTACATTTATAAAATTCGCACTAAAGTCCAAAAAAAATCGCAGCTTTTCGTCTCAAAGTTTTGATTGGCACACATTAAATGTAATAGCCACAAGCACTTCCTCCAGTTTCCGGTCCCTCAAAGGATTATTGATTTACCAAAAGCAAGAGGTCGAGATTCTAAGCTTTCTCTTTGTTGTAATTTGCTTCGAACAAAATAAATTTTTTTTAAATTCAATTTATTCTAGATTAAATATAGTTTGAATCATCTGGGAATATATTTTAACTGTAAAAAATTTAGAGACCAGACTGTGCTTGCTCCACGTGTTAATGCGATGCCAGTAATAGGGCCGACCTATCTAATGTTGCAACGCTAAAGATTTATTTTCGTTAATTAATGTCCAACCTTGTACGCGCGCGCGCGGGTGTGCGTGTTTGTTTGTGTGTGTGTGTGTGTGTGTGTGTGTGTGTGTGTGTGTGTGTGTGTGTGTGTGTGTGTGTGTGTGTGTGTGTGTGTGTGTGTGTGTGTGTGTGTGTGTGTGTGTGTGTGTGTTTGTTTGTTTGTGTGTGTGTGCCTATATATGTCTGGGTGTTTTCTGTGTGTGTGTATTTTTCTATCCATGTATGTCCGATTGTCCACATAGTCCATAGTGCCTACACGTGTGCGTATGCGCTAGCTTGTGAACAGTGGGGGTGGGAAAGGGAAGAAATTACCTGGGCTCTTGGGGAAATTGGTCGTTCATGTTAACTATAAAAGGAAAACGCCTGGCTCAAAGCAATTTAGAAAAAAATAATTATTAAATCGCGTTTTAAAGTTTTCTTCGTAATACCCAATTCTGTCCTAATTCATCCCACATGTTTGAACAAAGGGGCATTTATTGTTATGGAACGATTATCCAGGAGATGGCGCACTTGCTCTACTCACAGTAGTTCTATCCTCCTCGGTCACCTGAAAACGTTCGATTTTTCAGGAGATGCAGAATCAACATCAGTGGTCAACCTGCACGTGACTGTCAAGGTCAAGGCTAAAGGCTTATTTGTGAGGTCAGTTCAAAGTAACTGAAGATGGTAGTTGGTAAATATCGATGCTTGTCACCACTCAGCCCAACCTGACGACATGCACCCGAAAAAAATATTTTTCAACACAACTAAATCCACTGCTTTACCACCAGTTCCATTAACACACACCCCTTAAACTAAAAGACAACCATGGGGCACCTCTGGCAAGACGTGTGAATTTCTAACCTGATTTTCGAATTTGTACCATTAAATATTATCCCACGGTCACAAAAAGTAAGAACTGACAGCGGCAGGAAAATGTCTTAATAGCCATGAACTTAATTGAAAAAGTTCTCATTATCATTTCCTAATTCAGATATTTGTCCCTGACTTTTAAAAATGTCAACGCTATGTAAAGCCAGGTTCCTACCCACCAAATTAATGTCATGCTGGACCGTGTTAACATAGAGCCCAAGAGCGTTGGAGGGCGGGAGGTGCCTGTTGCAGAGTGTTTATTGGTCTTACATTTTTGTACAAACCAGACACTACTGAAAGTGTAACGTCCAGGAGTCAGCTCATTTGTCTGATAGTGCCGGCATTCAAAGGGAACATTTCCCCAAACCTTCGTACGTTGCATTCTTTCAACAACGTACAAACAACAATCGGCCCAGAATATTTCCAGCGATTTTGGGGTCTTCATGTTTTTCTTCACATTTAAAGAAATGCTTAATTTTTTTCTTAAAATAAAAACAGATCTTGAATTCGTTTTAAATGAAATTGTAGGTATTCAGGCCAATTTCTTCCAATCCTAGCTGGTATTAAGCTTCGACTTTACCCAACTGACAATCTCCAAAAGTACGTTTTGCGGCACAAGCTATGATTTCAAATAGCGAACACCTGCGTATTTTTAAATAATAAGGCGAATATCTTTTTTTAAATGATAAGCCATCCAATATTCCGTACAATTTCTGGCTCAATCAAGAATTCGTTGTCATCCCAGTGCTAAAACACTAGGATTGTCGCCTCATTATGTGTAACATCCAAATATTACATGATAAGATACCTACTTTGTTTTTTTTTAAACTTGCTTGTCTAATAATAAGTGGATCCGGAATGCGGGGACATTCCTTGTAAAATATTGTTCGACAAAATTAAAAGAGTCGCAAAACCATTAAACCTGTTTTATTAATATTTCCCTCGACTGTTTTTGCTTAAGAACAGCGTTAATGCGGATTTACTGCAGGCAACAATCAATAGTTTTAATGCGTAATCTAAATAAAACATAAAACAGCTTCTACACCAAGACATATGTTGCATTCCTTCACTAACGTAAAACTCAGAATAAACATTGATGTCGGTATGGTTACAGCGTTGCTATAATTATATTTACACTCTGACCATGTATTTTAGTCCATGTTTTAATGTCATTCCATAACAAATCCTCCATTACCGAAAAAACGAGATAGCATTCTGCAGACACAACTCCGTGAAAGATGTGTTCATTTAAACCCCTGGCCACCAATTCCTCTCGATCCACTATGATACATTTCTCCTCTTGATCAGTCTGATTTATCCTTTTCAAAAATATATATTTAATTAAGGTGTGTTGGTTTTTACTTTTGCAATTACTTTCTTTTCCTTCACCCTTCTGTTCTGAAACCAAATCGTGATCTGCCGTTCGCTCAGGTTCGTGGCCGCCGAGATCTTCCTTCTCTTATCTTTCGTGATGAATTTATTTGTGGCGTATTCCCTCTCCAGTTCTTTCAGTTGGACTTTGGTGTAAGGAATCCGCTTCTTCCTCCCGCGGCGAAAGGAGCTTCCATCCTGTTGGTGTCCAGGAACATCTGCTGCGTGTAAGGAGACACACCCGCCAAAACACACACACACACACACACACACACACACACACACACTCACACACACACACACAGAGACACACGCGTACACACACACACACACACACACACACACACACACACACACACGGAGAGAAATTGAAAATAACGTTAAAAACTAGTGCAAAACGTTCACAATCGATAGTATCAGCATGCAACAGAATACATTTCACTATCGCCACAAACAGTCCATATTTAGGGTTGTCGTATATTGACCACCAGTGAAAACTTTTAACGTGACCACTACAAATTAATACTTAAAACAAACTCGCCGCACTAGAATATGTTTGTTTTATTTACGGTCGAAGGATAAAATAAAAGTACTTGATTTTCGATTGAACTACATATATTTTTATTGTTATTTTGAATATTTTTCAGTTACAAGAAATCTTCATTGCCCGATGTAATTAAACGTTTGCAATTATTTTGGCGGCTTTTCCTTGTCAGAGGCAAGGGCAAAATATAAGTTGTTACCTGTGAGCGTGGATTTCCATAGGTGTCCCGGCTGCGCTTGTTCCTTCGGACAGTACATTTGACTATTCCATCCATTCAGGGCCCAGGGCTGGTAGCCGTCCATAGGCAGCAAGCCTTCATGTCTCGGCTCTCCGGCGCCACTGATAGTTTGGACGACGGAAACGTCCAAGTAGCTTGGCATTGGCTGGTAAGGACTGGCATAGCCATGATAAAAGGTGAACTCCTTAGGCCGGCCCGGGTACTCGTCGGTGGGCACGGGGCTGTCCATGTACTTGTCTCCTGGGTAACTGGAGAGTGGGGCAGGCTGAGTGCAGGGCTTGATGGGACTCCGACCCATTCGACAGGAGTAGTAACCGCTGCCGAAGTATCCGTACGGTAAAGGAGCGGCGGTGGAGGCCTGGGGCACCGGGCATGGGGTGCACTGCTTGCCGGGTTCCACCATCCCGGAGCCGGACACATCGACCGTCGAGTAGCCAGAACCGTGAACCAAAGGTGCCGGATGAGCTCCGAGCGCAGGGTGGGCCATCAAATTCCTGCACTGATTCGCAGCGAAATTCCCCGCACCGACATACCCTTCCATCACGCCGTTATTCGTATTAATCTCATCCGATTTATTTCCATAAAGATACATCACAGAGTCGATCCAGTGTGGTTTGAGGAGCAGTGCTACTGTCATATCACGGTCAGCATTGGGTCTATAGTTTCTTTTAAGAGGCGCAGGAACTGAGTGCGATGCAGATTTCTCCCGGCTAACTGCGCTGACGCACTAACCCGGGTTAAAAAAAACAACTCACTCATTGGCTGCCCGCGAATCATGTGCTATGCAAACACAGATAATAAGCGTTACTGCAGAATTGGCAGAAAAAATATCATTGCGAAATAGAAAATATTGAAGACCTGCATCAAAGCGTTCTTTCTTTGATGAAAAAAACAACTTCTGATCACCTATTATTGTGTTAAGTGTTTAAAATGCCAATCCTGTAATCATTTCCCAATTAATTTCAAAGTCAGTTTGCATAGCGCCGTTTAAAAGTAGAAGTGGGTCAAGTTGGCTCCGAGCTAATTTAGATCTAACTCGAATACGCAGGATTTTCCCGTCCATGAGATTGTTTAGATTTGCTTTTCAGAATTAATGTATTGTTTTTTAATTTTGCGTTTTGCTCGGACTATTATTTCTGTACTATAATACATACTTTAAAAAGTTGTCAAAATGTTGTATAGATTTACGAGCATTATTTTTGTGTTTGCCAGCAAATCGTAGTTTTACTGCGAGCTACATCTGCGCGCAGGGTTTCAATTCGTTTAAATAAGTGTAGACATACAACATACGACACCGCAAAGTCCAATTATTAACCATTCAATAATTCATGGCCAAATTCATAAGCATGAGAGGAGACCTGTGACCCGCCTTATTAGTGCACACATTTTCTCCAACGTATCTTTAGCCAATGCAGCTTTTTTTTTCTAATTCAGTTACATATCAAAATGATCAAGAGTGTTCTCTACCTCCACAGTTGAATGGATTATTTGTTAATCACTTCTTTGTGGAATTTTTCGTGATAAATAACTTAAAGGTCTGACAAACGGCTCAAATATTGATGCTTGTTATGGTATCCTGCATTCTAAAATCGTACCGAATAAAACCGATATTCATCTTAATCCATTTGCTGCCTGAATTAGCTGTATGCCGTCAAAATTCAAGATGAAATGTTTCTAATGTTAAATTCTCCGAAATGAGAACTCGGGTTAAACCTATTAATACCCATGCCGGTTCGTGCAATCCAAACGAGTTTTAAAAGATAGCTGAGTTGGCATGTTGTGAATGTGAATTAGAAGCCAAAGTTGGATACGCACTACACAGCATATTAAACAGTGTGCCTGGATTGGGGGTGGGGAGGGGGAATATGCAGAACGGAACTAGTCAGATCCAGCTTTTCCCTGAAACTCCCCATTTTGATTACTCATTCGAAAGTCTGCATGCTGCATTTATCGCCAAACATCTTTTTGTTTAATTTTCCCCCTGATTTGACCAAATGTCAGTTTACAAACACATAACATTTATTAGAGAGAAAAGTGATGTATGATTTTCCTTACTTCAGACATATTAATATCATTAGTTAATTGCAACAGGGACGAGAGGATAGGGCGGGAGTTATACCAATATCTTAATCGGACAGTATGATCAAAATAACGTGTCGCTCCTTGGTTGGGTCCACATCAACAGTTCAAAATTACCATAAAATGAAAACGGAATTATCTTTGGATTTCTATGAAACATTTGGATTAAATGCCAAAGACCCTTTGCGGTTGTTGAAATATCCGCGCACTTTATTTTAAATATAGGGGTGATAATGCAATACCGCACAGTTTTGCTACTCCGGAATTAAAAATATAACAATGTTCAAATACCGATCGCATCAGTAGTCCAAATGCTTAATTCGTGCAACAAATAACTCGTTATAATTTGGGAATTCGAAAAGTGAAAAAGGCATGAATGAAGAAGGCAATCAGAACATTCTGAACAGTCGTGGGTGGAAATGGAAACAGAGAAACAAAGACATTGAATTAGACAAGGCCGGAGGTCGAGTGGACAGACACACAGGCAGAGACCGAGGCGGAGGCCCCACGGTCAGACTCTCTAGCAAGACAAAGAAAGCGACAGAGCGAATATTATGTCGAGTGGTAGAAAGAAATGATAATGTTGCGCATGGTGTATTGTTAGGGAAGAATATTCCCGGTTACTTACATTGATCATGCAAATATGTGATGCAGTACAATGCTCCAATCAAACTGGAACATATCCAGGGACAAGGCGATTGCTCTGACCTTGAACTTGACAATTACGGCCTGGTAGTGCTACCGCCGATGGCCATTCAGACACACACTAAAATAGGCACGTGTTTGGAAAGAATGCAAGCGAACTATGCACAGTGTAATGTTTATTTAATAAAATAAAACTCAGAGAACGCGATTCCTTAATTTGTTTAAGGAAAGCTTTTCGCAAAATGTATATGTATTTGCCCAATAGTTGGCCGGTCATAATCCGATTATGGAATGACTCAAACAATTTGTCACGTCACATAAAACAATTTGACAGATAATGCATTTAAATTTATATCCTTGTGTATTTGCTTTCCTATCTATTCATTTGCTGATTTGCAATGGACAGCGGCCTACAATCTGCGTCTATTTCATTTCCTCCTCTTGACACTATTTTAAACAAACCTTTATTAACTTGAGAAAGGGGGCATATCCAGTCTTGAACAATGTTGTCTCGGAAATAATTGGATTAATACTTAGCATGTATCTTGCAGTGCTCAAATTTGTGCAAACAAACCTTTATTTATATAACGCGTCATTTAAACTCAGAGGCTAATTCTATGCATTTTTCATTCACCACAAAATGGTTGAAGGTGGTTTGAAACAATCGTGCGGTGGAAGAAAATTAAAAATCCTGTTTCCTTTGATGGTGAGTACAATTTCATATTCTTCTGACCTTGAATTTTAATGAGTTAATCAGGAAAATTACAGGGCTGCGTAATACATATTTTTTAATGGATTGCGTTGCTGCCATTTCGTTGCTTAGATTAAAATAATGCTTATGCGCAAATAAGTGGGGAGAAAATAACATTTAAATGTAAAAGTTATAACATCTAAAGAAGTCTTCTTTGGCATTTTGACAGCGAGCATTAAATGTGGCAAAATAATATTTAAGGAGAAATGCTTCTATAATTAGATAAGTACCATATTATGCGAATTACATTTATTTCGTCAATTATAACACAGATTTTAATTCATATCCATAATGGCAGAATATCTTCTAGTAGAATTTCTTATTAATATTATATTCTGCTCATGAACATATTGTCTCAGTACAGCTGCCAAAAGGAATAAAATCTAAATATGCAGGTTGACTTTTGTAGAAATGACAGTAATTGATATATGAAGCCAACCAATAGCTTTCTATTCTGGAGATAGCCGTATGCGGCTTTGATATTTATAAATCAGCAGCTCTGCTAACATTTCGTTTAGGCTTGCACGACTACAATGGTGACATTTGAAATACATAGATCTATATGCATTTCATGTAGATTATTTTCGTAGATAAAGTTTAATTTGTAAACATTGTGCTCAATTTACTGCTATAATGTCGATATGAAACATATACTTCATATCGGCACTTTACTCCGTAATTTAATAACTTCTCTTTTCGCTTCCATTTTAATCAGTCAGAGTTATTACCCATTATTATTTCAGTAATATTTTCATTTAAGATGAGGACGGGTAATTTTGATTTTGTAAAGACACAAAGATATGCTGCTTGATACCCTGAGTTACTCTAGCACTGTTTCCATCTTTCTGCATGTTATGTAGATGTTTTCCAAATTCATCAGGATTGATTGATTGATTGATTGATTGATTGATTGATTGATTGATTGATTGATTACCAATTGAAACCATTTGCGAACTATATAAGGCCCTATCATCTCTGATTATCATTTCCATGTTTAGAGTTGGAAGAGTTGCCTGGAGATCGGTGAAACGGTAGTATAGAATTTGCTCTAAATATCATCAGAATGTAAAATATAGATGATTCCCCCCTTAATAACTGCAAGGACTATTTTCAGGATATATTCTATGTATGAAACAATATATTTATATGCAATTTCACTCACTACTTCTCATAAGATGTGATCACCAGTAGTGGTATATAGTGATTGTTTCAATATGTTATAGTTATCATTGTTTTATTTAAAATATTTAAAATAAAACAATAACGCATTCGGATTCACATGTGGCCAATTCCCTACTTACACAGTTAAGTAATCTATTCTGTGAATTCGATTTATTTCGCAATTATTAACAACATTGAGATATATTTACTTAATATTTTTCCCGCGCCATATCTCTTTGCCAAGATCATACAAATCGAAACTATTCAATATTGAGGACAAACTCTGACTAAACCTTTTTCTAGCGCCCTTGAGCTAGATTCACAATTGGCATTGTGCAATGAATTTCGAAAATATTAATTTCATGTAATAACTAAAAATGCTAGACTGCTCACCAGGCCAGACATTCAGTAGTGCCAAGGTTCCTGTGGATGAAAATGTCTGTAGTATTCACTCCTTCAATGTCGGATATATATATATATATATATATATATATATATATATATATATATATATATTTGAACTAATCCCCTTTGGTTACACAGTTAGCAGTTTAAATAAATATCGCATTCATATCTTTATTATTGCATTCTCCTTTCAGATTAAGGTGTTATTAAAGTGTTGATAAAAACGTTCCTTCAATTGATCCTGATCTTCAGCCTCTGTGGGTTGTCAGTGTTGTACTATCAGCATGCACACAATGATTTAAAACGTTATTTTGATCCTATAATAAATTGCACCATTGTCGCTTTAATCTGTGTTGCACCACGTATTGAGATATAATTCTTAGCTTATCAAAAGCTTTCGTTTGGAATATTTAATGTACAGAATCAGAATCTCACTGTCCTTGATCTCGGAATTTTAGGAGACAGATGTTACTTTATAGTTCCGAGGCTCATTAGACAATCTATTATCCCCTGGCTAAGATTTGTGGACAGCAGCGCTTTTGGTTACGATTCGCTATTTGGAACAGCAGATCGAAAGGAACCGTCTATGAGCAAATCCTGATTACTCCATTTTCAATTTGCCTGAAAACAAATTGGATATTAACATTTAAAAATACTCCTTTTAACTATGTTTTCCTGTGTATTTTTTTCTGTCGATACCTTAATTCCACAAGTCAGTTAAATAAGGTTCTAGTTAAACTTCGGAACACACCACAGGAGATCACTCCTAATGCTACTTAGCGCTAGACTCATGGCCTGACCTTGACGTTCAAGCCGGCGCCTCATTGTTTACAGTTCTCGCTCAGCGTCTTTACACTTGGAGTTTGTACTGTATTGGTTGGTAATTAGTTGTTACAACTAAAGTTTAACGTTACAGAATGGGTAGCACAACATCATGTAACATGCAATATGTCTAAATAAACACGGCAATAACTTCCCATATGAAGTAACATTTTTTGAGTAGTCCAGTCGCCCCATTTGAAAAGCATTTCTACTATTTCCCGTGTTGATTCCATTCACCTGCCTTGGTTCTGTTTCTTTTCATCCCTTAACAGTAACGTCTCGGTTTGAAATTAAAATTCTCAATTGCGCCCTCAAAACATGTTCCTTTTCTTTTGTCGGAGGCTTCCACACTTGTATCACTTACCTCTTTTAGTAGCATGTCTTAATATCCGTCCTAAATAACCTGCTAGTTGCAGTAGTTCCCTTGCTGCAGACATTTCCACCGCGGGGGAAATGATATGACTGCCGTCTTTTCCGAATGGACGAAAATTAACGCATTAGTATTTCGAGTGAAATCTGCAAGTGCACTTTTCTGGTACCAAAAATTATATTGCACGCATATTATAAATGATTTGGCTCACTCAGCGCTCCGATTGACGATCAACTCTTGATTCTTTAAAGGCGAATTTAACCGTTTAGGTTGAAATTATTAATTTGAATCAGCAATCCTAATACAAACTATTTTTTGCAGGTTTATTCAACATATTTTATATACATATAATGAAAAATGTACGCTCCAATATATGTATATCCTTAACTAGGCAAATCGAATGCGTAAGATATGCGATTCTTGGGAGGGACTTCTTAAGAGTTTATCTTAATAATGAATTCTTATATTTCTCTATGCAACTGGATCTTTCACATATATTATAGTTGATGCTATTGTTAAGTCATTTTCTTTGTTTCTATGACTATTGTTTTCTTCTACATGTCATGTGGTTCCGTTTGCTAACATTTTAAATCGATTTTATGAAGCTGTTCTGACAATAGATAAACTCATATTGAGAAAGATATGTGTGTAATATTAATGAAGCGAGAGGTCTGGGCATGGTGCGGAAAATAATATGGAAATAAAATATCAAGAAGAAGGTTCGGTCATTGTCTATATCTAAATCTCAGACATTATCTCGAAACACCACAAATTCTAAAGTTGTACTGCAAATGCATTCAATTCCCTGCCCCGAGATTCCAGCTACAATTTTGATCACGGTTTGGCTGCATATTATAACATGCGACAATATGATTACGCTTAGTGAACGCAGTCGCCTCGGAGTCAATCGATTATCTGTTTCCCGGATGCACCTCTATCAGCGAGAAATATGTCAGATTTAACCATCGCCCGGAGAGCCGCAGAGTCAAGCAGATTTCATTTTAATTTCAATGTATTCGTCTAATTAACCAAAATACTTCTCAAAGACAGAGAGAGGCGGCGGGGCTCCATCATTGCGAAGCAGTTGTTGGGTAAATGCAGAATCCGATGGGATTAGACTACTGTGCAAGATAGTGTTGGGACGCATATACGCTTTGCCTATCGCCTTCCCTTCCGACCCCCCCCCCCCTTCAAACTCAGACCATGTCTGTTATCACAGTTACATTTAAGTGGAGGTCCCTCGAATAAGCAGATCCCATTGCATCATAGTCAGCACTGATGTAAATTCAAAGTTCATGCAAAGGTACCACAACCACACTACAGTTTTACGCACCCCGTTTCTGCGCATTAATATAATGGACAGACAAATGGCGGTGTGCTGAGTGTCAAGGGACTTTTTTTGCAAGCACCTCCGATTTAAGTCCTCTTTATTCTCGAATCATATTATTGCCGTTTAGATGTCATGTGCGAAATGGTAACCATTCTTCACAGGTTAGAAATACAAGTCATATCTTTCCAGTTCGCCACCGGACACAATCGAGACGGGATGCATTCTGGGCAAGGCATTCCATTACACATCATTGTAATCATTACTTAACTCATAGTAACTATTGCAAACTGCGTGCTTGTTCACTCGACAGTAGGGAAATGCTGGAATCTATCATTAGGGAGTGGATGCGGAGCACTAAGGAAAGGATAACATGATCGGGCAGATGCATCACAGATATATCCCTGCAGCTGGAATGCCAAATGAGGGAAGATTGCTTTATTTTGAGACATATGTTCGAAACGGATTCAGTGTAGACATGAGATTATTTTTCAATTTTAAACCTTTGGCTTTCGCACTTTTATAATCGGCATAGACGAAAGCTTGGCCAATTGGCAGAAAACAGAGCACGAATAAAGGGACCATTATGGGTGGTAGGTTGCAAACATGGCATGAATCTGTGCGTGGGCCACGGCCATTATATTTCCGCCAATGGGTCAAATAAAAGGAGCGTATAATATCCACAAGTTTGCTGACGATACAAAACAAGCTAGGGAAGTTAGGGGTGAGGAAGCTTTTTTTAAATTCGCTCTGAAGGTGAGATTGGAGGTGACTAATAACGCCAGCATTGCTACCCATCATTCTAGACGAAAGAGGCAAAAATGAGTCAACAACACTGTTGACCGGACTGGCTAAGAACAGCAGTTTCAATTATCCGCAGACATTCCTAAACCAAATGGGGTTTTGCACCTTTAGTTAGTTTCATATTTACCGTTAATGACAAATAATTAAACGAGGAGTTGACAGATGGATTGTGAGCTGGAGAAATTTGATGAATTAGAAAATAAGATTGTTTTTAAAGCATGCAGTGTCGCTTGCTATTCTGAAAGTTAACATAGAGCATGCAATAAAGAAAATAATTGATGTGATGGCTCATACTTCTCTTAGAAACCAAGAGTAAAGCAGCCGTACTGCAATGATTTAGGGCCTTGGGGGGGGAAATCCAGTATATTGTTCACCATTTTTATATTCCTTGCCTAAGGAAAGCGATGCGATGAAATCTCGTTGGACTCATACCCGGATGGCCATAACGAAGAAATTGAGCGAACTATTTTATATTCACCTAGATTTAAAAGAACGATATTGCATTAAAATTGGGTTTAAATAGTTTCTTTAAAAAGAGTTAACAGTGCGGGTACTGTTTTTTCACCAGGATGGAGATTCTCAAGAACTGCACTTGCTGGTTTGCACCGAAGATAGACACAAAATGCTGGAGTAACTCAGCATATCAGGCAGCATCTCTGGAGAAAATGGATAGGTGACTTTTCGGGTCGAAACCCAGGGCTGAAGACCTGAAACGTCGCATATTCCTTTTTTTTCCAGAAATGTGAGGTGACCCGCTGAGCTATTCCAGCATTTTGTGTCTATCAAAGGAGATTCTTAAATATTAGGCCATAGGTTCAGGAGCGACCATTGAACTCCGAGGTGGGGAATTTGAATGTTCGTCTGAATGGTTGTGAATCAGCACAATTCTTTACTCCAGATAGACGTGGGTGCGTTGAGCATTATTAAGGCAGACTTATAATAGACAATAGACAACAGACAATAGGTGCAGGAGTAGTTCGTTCGTCCCCTCGAGCCAGCACCGCCATTCACTGTGATCATGGCTGATCATCCACAATCGGTACCCCGTTCCTGCCTTCTCCCCTTCTCCCCATATCCCCTGGCTCCGCCATCTTTAAGAACTCTCTCTTGAAGGCATCAAGAGAATCTGCCTCCACTGCCTTCTGGGGCAGAGAATTCCACAGATTCACAAGTCTCTGGGTGAAAATGTTTTTCCTCATCCCCGTTCTAAATGACCTACCCTTTATTCTTAAATTGTGGCCCCTGGTTCTGGACTCCCCCACCATCGGGAACATGCTCCCTGCCTCTAGCGTGTCCAATCCCTTAATAGTCTTATATGTTTCAATAAGATCCCCTCTCGTCCTTCTAAATTCGAATGTATACAAGCCCAGTCGCTCCAATCTTTCAACATATGACAGTTGACTTTTAATTGACTTTTAGACTCAAGGGCGAATCAAGAGATGGCACCGGAAAATCATAACAAGAGGAGTTGAGTTCAGGAGCAAAGTTGTGCTTCTGCAATTGTACAGGGCCCTAGTGAGACCACACCTGGAGTATCGTGTGCAGTTTTGGTCTCCAAATCTGAGGAAGGACATTCTAGCTATTGAGGGTGTGCAGCGTAGGTTCACAAGGTTAATTCCTGGGATGACAGGATTGTTATATGTTGATAGAATGGAGCGACTGTGCTTGTATACTCTGGAATTTAGAAGGATGAGAGGGGTTCTTGTTGAAACATATAATATTATTAAGGGTTTGGACACGCTAGAGGCAGATAAACATGTTCCCGATGTTGGGGGAGTCCAGAGCCAGGGGCCATAGTTTAAGAATAAGGGGAAAGCCATTTAGAACGGAGATGAGGAAAAACGTTTTCACACAGAGGGTGGTGAATTGGTGGAATTCTCTGCCTCAGAAGGCAGAGGAGGCCAATTCTCTGGATGCTTTTAAGCGAGAGTGAGCTCTTAAAGATAGCGGAGTCATGTGATACGGCGAGAAGGCAAGAACGGGATACTGATTGTGGATGATCAGCCATGATCATATTGAATGGCGGTACTGGCTCGAAGGGCCGAACGGCCTACTCCTGCGCCTATTGTCTATTGTCTATAAATTGGAGTAGAATTTAAGTCATGACCTCACAGGGAGATTAACTCGATAAAGTTCCAATATTTTATCATATAACCATATAACCATATAACCATTACAGCACGGCAACAGGCCATCTCGGCCCTTCATGTCCGTGCCGAACATTTTTTTTTTTTTTTAATTTAAAATAAATTCTTCCCCCTAGTCCCATCTACCTGCACTCAGACCATAACCCTCCATTCCTTTCCCGTCCATATACCCATCCAATCTATTTTTAAAGGATAAAATCGAACCAGCCTCCACCACTTCCACTGGAAGCTCATTCCACACAGCTACCACTCTCTGAGTAAAGAAGTTCCCCCTAATGTTACCCCTAAACTTCTGTCCCTTAATTCTCAAGTCATGTCCCCTTGTTTGAATCTTCCCTACTCTCAATGGAAAAAGCTTATCCACGTCAACTCTGTCTAACCCGCTCATAATTTTAAAGACCTCTATCAAGTCCCCTCTTACCCTTCTGTGCTCCAAAGAATAAAGACCTAACTTGTTCAACCTTTCTCTGTAACTTAGTTGCTGAAACCCAGGCAACATTCTAGTAAATCTCCTCTGTACTCTCTCTATTTTGTTGACATCCTTCCTATAATTAGGCGACCAAAATTGTACTCCATACTCCAGAATTGGCCTCACCAATGCCTTGTACAATTTTAACATTACATCCCAACTTCTATATTCAATGCTCTGATTTATAAAGGCCAGCACCCCAAAAGCTTTCTTTACCACCCTATCTACATGAGATTCCACCTTCATGGAACTATGCACAGTTATTCCTAGATAGCTCTGTTCAACTGCATTCCTCAATTCTCTACAATTTACCATGTACGTCCTATTTTGATTTGTCCTGCCGAGATGTAGTACCTCACATTTATCAGCATTAAACTCCATCTGCCATCTTTCAGCCCACTCTTCCAAATGGCCTAAATCTCTCTGTAGACATTATCCACCACACCACCTATCTTAGTATCATCTGCATACTTACTAATCCAATTTTCCACACCATCATCCAGATCATTGATGTACATGACAAACAACAGTGGACCCAACACAGACCCCTGAGGCACCCCACTAGTCACCGGCCTCCAACCTGACAAACAGCCATCCACCATTACTCTCTGGCATCTCCCATTCAGCCACTGTTGAATCCATCTTGCTACTCCACCATTAATACCCAACAATTGAATCTTCTTAACCAACCTTCCATGAGGAACCTTGTCAAAGGCCTTACTGAAGTCCATATAGACAACATCCACTGCTTTACCCTCATCAATTTCCCATGTAACCTCTTCGAAAAATTCTAGAAGATTAGTCAAACATGACCTTCCAGGCACAAATCCATGTTGACTGTTCCTAATCAGACCCTGCTTATCCAGATGCTTATATATATTATCTTTAAGTATCCTTTCCATTAATTTGCCCACCACTGACGTCAAACTAACAGGTCTATAATTGCTAGGTTTACTCTTAGAACCCTTTTTAAACAACGGAACAACATGCGCAGTACGCCAATCCTCCGGCACTTTTCCGTTTCTAATGACATTTGAAATATTTCTGTCATAGCCCCTGCTATTTCTACACTAACTTCCCTCAATGTCCTCGGGAATATCCTGTCAGGACCTGGAGACTTATCCGTTTTCATCTTTTTCAAAAGTGTCCGCACCTCCTCTTCTTTGAATCTCATAGTTTCCATTGCTACTCTGCTTGTTTCCCTTACCTCACATAATTCCATATCCTTCTCCTTGGTGAATACCGAAGAAAAGAAATTGTTCAGTATCTCCCCCATCTCTTTTGGCTCTGCAGATAGCTGTCCACTCTGACTAATGGACCAATTTTATTCCTTGTTATCCTTTTGCTATTAATATAGCTGTAGAAACCTTTTGGATTTACTTTCACCTTACTTGCCAAAGCAACCTCATATCTTCTTTTAGCTTTTCTAATTTATTTCTTAATATTCTTTTTACATTCTTTATACTCCTCAAGCACCTCATTTACTCCATGCTGCCTATAATTATTGTAGATCTCTCTCTTTTTCCGAACCAAGTGTCCAATTTCCTTTGAAAACCATGGCTCTTTCCAAGTTTTACTATTTCCTTTCAACCGAACAGGTACATAAAGATTTTGTACTCTTAAAATTTCACCTTTAAATGTCCTCCATTTCTCTTCTACATCCTTCCCATAAAACAACATGTCCCAATTCACTCCTTTTAAATCCTTTCGCATCTCATCAAAGTTAGCCTTTCTCCAATCAAAAATCTCAACCCTAGGTCCAGTTCTGACCCTCTCCATAATTATATTGAAACTAATGGTATTGTGATCACTGGACCCGAAGTGCTCCCCAACGCTTACCTCTGCCACCTGCCCGGTCTCATTTCCTAACAGGAGGTCCAGCACTGCCCCTTCTCTAGTAGGCACCTCTATGTATTGCTGCAAAAAACTATCCTGCACACATTTTACAAACTCCAAATCATCCAGCACTTTTACAGAATGTGTTTCCCAGTCTATGTGTGGAAAATTGAAATCTCCCACAATCACTACCTTGTGCTTACTACTAATATCTGCTATCTCCTTACATATTTGCTCTTCCAATTCTCGCTCCCCATTTGGCGGTCTATAATACACCCCTATAAGTGTTGCTACACCTTTCCCATTTCTCAGCTCCACCCAAATAGCCTCCCTAGACGAGCCCTCTAATCTATCCTGCCAAAGCACTGCTGTAATATCTTCCTTGACAAGCAATGCAACACCCCCACCTCTTGCCCCTCCAATTCTATCACCCCTGAAGCAACGAAATCCTGGAATATTTAGTTTCCAATCACAGCCCTCCTGCAACCATGTTTCACTGATCGCCACAACATCATACTTCCAGGTATCAATCCAGACTCTAAGCTCATCCACCTTTCTTACGATGCTCCTAGCATTAAAATATACACATTTAAGAAACCCACCACCACTTATTCTCTGTTTATCACCTTTTTCTTCTTTCTCCCCTACATTTTGGGTCCGAGTGCTTCCCTTCTCTGCCTCCTGCCTCCCACATTTTCTACCATCTTTCTCTATTTGAGTCCCTTCCCCCAACCGTTCTAGTTTAAAGTCTCCCCAGTAGCCTTTGCAAATCTCCCCGCCAGGATATTGGTTCCCCTCGGGTTCACGTGCAACCCGTCCTTTCTGTACAGGTCACACCTTCCCCAAAAGAGGTCCCAATGATCCTGAAATTTGAATCCCTGCTCGCTGCACCAGTTCCTCTGCCACGCATTTATCCTCCACCTCATTTCATTCCTGCTCTCACTGTCGGGTGGCACAGGTAGTAATCCTGTGCCACCCGACACGTTGCATCTTACACGTAGTTATCTTACACGTTGCATCTTTTTGAAACATTTCCTTATAAAAAGATCCAACATGTTCAAGTGTAGCCGACCGTTGCTGTGGAATTTAGCATTCCATGTAAGCCAATCTTTTCTCATGTCAACGGTACTGGAGTTCCACCAACCCCTGTGTGACATCGTGGCTTGTTACTCACACCCTACCCCACACCCACCAGTATTTTCCCAAGACAGATCAACTCCAGTAATAAATCATATTGATATAAGTGTACATTTGAATGGAAGATGGTATAACATGGTATAAGATGGTGTCACACTTTCTACGTTTATGCGGTGCCATGGGGTATCTCAGAATTATTTAGAGCAAGGCTGTGCCCAGTTTCGTCCACACAACAGTTCGGGGGTTGTGTTCGGGTGGGGTCATTAGGTCGCAGGTGAGTTTACCTGGCCGAGGCCACTCATTGTGTCACCTGCCAATAACTGCGTCTTTATCCTTTCATTACAACGCCGGTATTTATGGATATTTCGCATTTGTTCCCTCCATAATCTTTCCTTTAGTCTGCTTTTGCAATGAACGCATGTGGACTTTGGGTTACATTCCGAGCAGAACAATGTTTTAACATTTTCTTTTCCATGCAACTCCCCCCCCACACACACATACACACATATACCCACACACACACATACACACACACACACACACACACACACACGCACACACACACACATTCACACACACACCCACACACACTCACCCACACACACACACATTCACCCCCCCCCTCACCCACACACATACACCGTAGCCTTCCCCGTCCTTCCCCTCCTGTCCATACTTCATTTGGGTGCTTTCATTTGTGTTGGTTTTCTAACAATAGACATTTTTCATCTCACCAGTTCAATGTTGCTTCCAAACAATAACCTATGTGGTACATTGCTGTTCACGGGAACTCATTCAACGCCTAAAGCTGCTCCTCTTACGGAATATTATTCCAAACCTGTCAAATTCCTTAACAGCTCCACTTGGTAGGTATTGGGACATTGTTTAGTTAGACTGGAAATATCCTGAATTCGGATCTTTGACTGTGGCTATGGGGAGGTCCATTTTGGAATCGCAAAGAGGGGAAACATCTTTACTCAGATGTTAATGAATCTTTGCCATTCCCTATTCTGGGGAATCAATGCAAGTTAACGAGGAGAGGAAATGGGTTGATATAGGTCGGCCCCGAACTGGCTCAGCCAACTACTGCGCCTATTTAACAAAGTTCAAAATGCAAAATGTAGACTCAAAATGCTGGATTAACTCAGCGGGACAGGGGGGTGGAAGATTGCAACCTTCATGTGGTCCGCCCTGCTTCGACGAATGCAATCAACCCGACGTGCACAATCAAATAAGATCAAATAGAACAAGTTGTCCTACAACTTTAGGCTGTGCACGCCACACGCAAGAAGAAGAAGCGGGACAGGCAGCATCTCTGGAGAGAAGGAATGGGCGACGTTTCGGGTCGAGACCCTTCTTCAGACTATAGAATACAGACTACAAAATACAAAAAGTCTTGCTGCCTTTAAACGATTCGGAACAACGCAAAGCGTGCAATGATATCATTAATCACTCATGCCGCCTCCCTTTGTGATGTTGCGCACCTGAATCGCTAACCGTGCACATTATACTAATTCTAAGGTAGACAAAAATGCTGGAGAAACTCAGCGGGTGAGGTAGCATCTATGGAACGAAGGAAATAGGCGACGTTTCGGGTCGAGACCCTTCTTCAGACTTCAGTAGATACTGTCTCGCCCGCTGAGTTTCTCCAGCATATTTATCTACCTTCGATTTTCCAGCATCTGCAGTTCATCCTTAAACATTTAGACTAATTCTAATACGTGTTGCTAACTGTTGCATTTTCTTCAAACTCTGCCAGTATTTGCCCTTGCACCTTAATCTTCACCCCACATAATCTTTCCCTCCATTCACGCTGCCCGACCCGTTCAATTCCTCCAGCGCTTTGTTTTTTGCTTAAATTCGAGATAGCATGTAGGAAGGAGATAGAGAACTTAGTAATAGGGTGTCAAGACGAGAATATCTCCCTAAATGTCACAAAAATGAGGGAGCTGGTCAACAACTTCGGAAGTGGAGTGGAGAAGAGGTCCCAGTCCGTACCGATGGTGCTGAGAGTGTTTCACGTTACTAACAATTTGGTTTGGTGCAATCACGCTGACGCTGTAGCCAAGAATTGATCTTGGTTCCGATGGCTCTACTTCCCAGAAGGATAAGGAAATACAGCACGTCTCCAATGACGCTTACCAATTTCTACAAATGTAACATAGAAGCATCCTATGATATGGCAACTGCTTTGCCCCATAACACGATAAATTGCAGAGAGCAAGTGAACGTAACGCAGTTCATCATACAGCCTCCCACCCATCCCCCTCCATGGACTCCATCTATACTTCACACTACCCTATTAAAGCAGCCAACATAATCAAGGACCACTCACACTCTGGCAATTCCTCTCTCTTCTGGCAGAAGATACAAAAGCTATAAACACGTACCACCAAATGCAAGATCAACAACTTCCCCACTGTTATCAGATTCTAGAACAAACCTCGAATCTTCTCGGGAGGAATTTATGAATCTCCCAAACTCTTTTTTTATCTGCACTTCGTCTGTAATTGGATATTCTGCACAATGCATACTTTTCTATTTTGATGTACTCACGTACGATATGATTTGCCTGGATAGCACACTAAGCAAGGTTTGTCCCTACATCTGCAAATTGACACAATAATAATAAACCAATGGCAATATCAGCATTAACACCAGCGGAAACCGTCAATCGTTTATTTTTACGAGCTGTCCATGCCCACCAAATTGCCTGTTGCAAATAGCAATTTCTGCCTGCCAAAATAAATACCTCCTGCCATCTAAAATCAGTCTTTACCTATGAATATAATACCTAAACCTTGGAGACCAATATTCCGATTCATAATACTCAAAAAATCTTAGCTAACCCCCGTTGTCATAACAAACTCCCCAGTTAAGTCCCTTCCACATTATTGGTTCCATAAACTGAATTGGTCCACCTGTTGCAATATTTCATAAAGACATAAATCTGCTCATCCTCTACTGAACCTACTCAACACCTCAGCATTCTTCAGCAAACCGCCAAACCTACCACCACGTGACATTCCCAATCCGTACTCAATAATTCTTAAAATAAAACGTATTTTCCTAACAGTCTCCTCATACAAGCAGATACACCCTTGATCAGTGGTAACCGGCGGGTATAGTTTTTGTCGCACTTGATCAATTGCAATTGTTAAATGTTATACATGTCACACTCAGTCTCAGATACGTTACAATGTCTTCTTGTAATGTATTAGGCATTCCCTTATGATTGAGAATGACTGGCGCCCACTTTGGCTTTGTTGATGCTGAAGTAGGAAAGTGTGGTACTATTCTGATAGCTCAGGAGACATAAAGTGAGTAGAATGTAATGTAGTGCGTTACTTCCGCCACGTGCACAAGATTTCACTGCGCTCCTGATACATGCCCTCAACATCACCCACCTTTAGGGACCATGGACCTTGGGTTTCTCCAAGAAGTCTCTGAGCCCATTCTTGTAACTTTCCCTCTGTTGATAAGTAATCTTTTCCGTGTCAGATCTTGGAATAGAAAATCTGCTTCAGGAGTCAGATAGTAGGCAGGTCGACGATGTAGACAGCCCAGCATAGTTAACAGAGCCGAACCGTGTTTAATTGATCGGGTTGTTGACCTGGGAGATTACTGCGACGACGGTCCTTCAGCTGAATTTAGAGTACTTTGCTGAGACTGCATTTGGTAGTATTTCCCCGATGCCTCGAAATGCCTTCTGTAGGTAGTCGAGGTGTCAGAAGCAAACAGGGCAGGGGTCTCCACTGCTCAGTTGAATATGGGCTTTGTGTTAGCCAGATGTCTTGGTCCGCAAATACATGTTTCTTCAATTGACCAAATACTGTGCTGGCACGATAAAATGGAAATATACTCAACAGGCATTTGATTGACTTATGAGACTCTACATAATAGGCATGGTATTCTAAAAAAAACATGTGCACGATCAGTATAGACTGTACACAATTTCCAGGCAGGATGTAACAGAAATATTTGGCGAGCAGCACGTCACGCACATTGAAAGCTGTGATGAAATCGTGCGTTCAAAACAAACATTAAAACGTATAAACAATCCTCAACCCTCACAGCGCAGCCACGGCAGTCGATAACGTTAACACCGAAGCTCCCACGTTTATTTCGGTGTGAGTCTTAAGCAGTCGGTAAGTCCATCAACAAATCACACCTCATCATTTGTTTGGAATTCGGAATTGGCAAACAATGTACATGATGCATTGATGAGTCTACTACTAAAATAACAATATTATACGACAAATTATTTCAAGTACGGCCAGGTAAAAGTCAAAACATGCATTCGGTTGAAAGCAGCCAGATCTATTTTAAACACATTGCGTTTGCACAGTGTTCAATTATGGACCTCACACTGTGAATGGGGAATATTCGTTTTCCCTGCGTTGTATCACTTTCATTACGCCGTTGATTTTCCTGCAACGCAAATATCAATGTATTTTTCCCGATGAGACAAAAATCACAACGAGGTATGTTTCAGGGCGTGTGAACATAAGCTGTGCTTAAAGTCGAGGAGCTAAAGTGCTAAAGATACTAAACGCTGACAAATATCTGGCCATAGCGATTAATATACCATCAATAATTTCCAGGTTAAACTGGTAATCGCTGCAGCTAGATATTTGCACGCGGTTTATTGAACAAAGCTGCCAAGTTGAGAAAAAAGGTTCATTTAAAATAGTCCAAAAATGATATCTTCCATGATTTGAAGAATGTGCCATTACTAGTTTCAACAGCAAACATGCGCCAGTCTAAATACCTCTTCACCAAAGTAATGACAAATTAACATTCTTTGAAACAATATTCTGAAATTGCAATAAGGCCACTATAACTAAAAGTAGTTTTTCGATTTAAATATAATTTCTCCCCTATCTGGTTTGGACAAGGAAAAGAACTCGTCTGATAAAATATTTGATTCCCTTCTACGTAAAAAAGACGTGAAAAGTTAATATGTTTCACATTGGGAAAACGAAAAGGCAACACTTCCTCATAAGCTAATGATACGAGACATAACGAATATAATGCCTTTTTTACCATTTCACTTTGCTATATGGAAAATGATTTACGAGAGATAGACACACAAAGCTGGAGTAACTTAGCGGGACAGGCAGCATCTCTGGAGAGAAGGAATGGGTGACGTTTCGGGTCGAGACCCTTCTGCCGACGCGAAACGTCGCCCATTCCTTCTCTCCAGAGATGTTGCCTGTCCCGCTGAGTTACTCCAGCTTTTTGTGTCGATCTTCGGTTTAAACCAACATCCGCTTACACAAAGAATTTACGCAGTTTGTTTTATCACGAGTACCTTCCCTTGCGTTTCAATTTGCTTGTTAAATAGGTTGCCTCCTATTACCTATAAGCGAGGGCAGTCACGTTATTCCCCCCCGGTTCATATTAAAACGCTATGGCTGCAAATACCAGAAATAAATCTTTTTGTATCAATTGAACATTCAGACTCGAAATAGATATTCAATTTGGTCTGGTCTGATGGAATGGAAGTGCGAAATTATCCATTGGTTTGTCTCATCCATTCCTTGCACCTTCTGCAAATGTCCACAACGACAAATGTCACAAGGATCAATTGATGGATTAGTTGAAACAGATTATATGGAACTGTACCTGCATTTCTACGTTGTAACCTCAAATGGAATGTAGATATTGTTCAACAGACGCTGAAATCCACAATCCTGTTATTCATTTCCAGAAATCAGTTACCAATTGACCATGTTGAGCTTTTTATTTAAAAGGTATCTGTATTCACTTCATTAACTTCACGTAACCTTCTGATTTGAAGAGATATTTTGAAGACTTATTTGAATTCAGACGGGAATTTATTAAGCAGAAACAGTGGGTGTATATATTATTATCTAACATTTAGTAGATGTTTAAATTTACAGACGTGGCAATGATCGGATCGTATTTGAAAATGCATTCCCCTTCATTGCTGTGAGATTCTTAGGGCCCTCTATCAGAAAGGTGCCGATTTTGTTTAAAAGTCTCCCTTTCCTCTCACTCTCCACAAAACGTTCCATAATTATTTCCCATCGGATATTTATTTTCCCTGCCGAGAAACTTCAATTATTTCATCTGTTTGGAGCCTGTTATAGGAGCTCCACCATCTCATTTCAATATTGCACAACTATCTCTACGCCCGTACGATTTCTGTTGTTATTCCAATCTTTTTTTTTAATAGAAATGTCCTTTTTTTTTAAAATAAGCCAGTATGCTTTGAAAAAAAGAAATCGATGTGGCTATTTTAGCGCTGTTGGCATTTATTAATTATTTCAACTTGCTCTCGAGGAGGTGGCGTTGATCCGCCTTCCTGAATCGCCCTAGTCCTTCCAATGAAGGTAATCCTACACTGCGGTTGTGAAAGGTTTCAAATTTAAAAGACAGCGATCATGAAGAAAGGCAATGCATTTACAAGCCAGTGTGATGTACAACCCAAAGGAATAAGTGTAGATCCCATGCTACCCCTGCCTTTGTCTTTCTTGGTGGTCATGGGTATGGGAGGTGATATCCAAGTAGACAGAGGATCAGTAGGTGTCATGCATTTTGAAGATGGCAAATATTGAAGCTATTGAACCTAGTTCGCGTTGAGTTGAGGCAAGTGAATAGAACTCTACGGCAGTCCCAGCATGTGACGAGGTGGAAAGGTTTCGGGGTTTTAGGAGGTGACCTATCCCTGCAGCCTTGGACCTGCTCTAGTACACACATGTGGTTAGTCCACATGCCCTTCCTAACAATGCCACTTCTATCCCAGAACATTGATGGGTGACGTATTCAGTGGCAACAATGGCATTGAATACCATGAGTAGGTGATTAGATCACTTTTGATGGAGATGTTTATTGTCTGCCACTTTATTGAATGGACGTTACTGGCCCCTTATCAATATGAACAATGTAAGAGAGAGAGAGAGAGAGATTAGTTTTTAACTTGCCATGGATCTACAAAATTGGTCGATCCGGAAATGTACGTGTGTCTATCTTGCGGTGTATTGTGGTAATGAATGTGTAGTCTCAGATCGATGTTGCCTTCACGTACAAAACGAAAATACCTTTTTGAGTTTAAATGCAGAGAGGCATAAAATAAGCCATTTTTATATGTTAATTTGCTATTGTTAATTATTGCAGCCGCCAAAACAGTGAAAATGCTACTTTTTGCACAGGACCACTGGATTAGATTTAAAAATATTACTCATTCTCCGTGCTAAGAGTAGCTCTCTGTGGATGACAAATGAAGACCAATTCTCATCCATTTACATAGCCTGTCCTCTTTAAGCTTTTCTGCATTATACACTTTCTCGCGTATTTTGGAACATCAGTAAAGTGGAATATATGATTGAATATATTTAACCATCCTTTTATCCAAATCATTAATATTGATTGTGGCATCCACCAATTTATAGTCTCCCAATTGGAAATCTGCCATCTTATTTCTGCCATTTAGTCTATTCACCAATCCACAATCTACACCTTTACCCTACCCTAAATGCATTTTGCTCTAATGTTGTTTGCAAACCTCTTGTGTACCACTTTATGAAATGTCCCCTAAATATACCCCGCCGACTTGTTCCTTCATGTCAAATCCGTTTACTACAATGTCAGGAAGCTCCAACGAATTTGTCAAATATGAATTCTCTTTCAAACATCCATGCTGCATCTGCCAAATCCTATTATTTTCCAACTCCAAAATATATGAATTAAAAGTTCTAGCATTTTCCTGCCACTGATATCAGGCTCACTGGCGTTTCTAAATTTTAAAGAGTGACCACCAGTTTGAATTTGTCAGAGAAGAGCGAATATCCTCTCCAGTTGCACCCTGACAAGACGCAACTTGGTCGAAAACATTTCATTTCTGTCTTCTCTCACTTCTAAATTCCAGTTGACAAACATGAGCTGTCTCATACTCTCATATGACATCTCATCCATTCCAGATCTCAGGATTGTAAATCGTCAACTGAAACTAAAAACTGTGCTATTGTTTTTTGCACTCTGTAGTGTAAAGTGGAGGATAGCAAGAACTTAGTGATTGAGTGAGAATAGCGACATTGTGGATTCGCCTTGGTTGAAAAACATTTGTGACATATGCCACTAACATTGTCAAAAAAAACAGATTGGAATGTTAATGGTTAATGTGACGAAAATGCCGGCAACAGATTGATAAAGATAGTTGCAATTAAGCTATGTCATGCGAACTTACCACGTGACAGGAAATAGTTGACTCATGTGTATAAAAGAAGGATATTTTCCATTGGGTGAGTGGAGTTTTTCTTTGCAATAGATTGTAGTGAAGGTCAATGGCCATAAATCTAAGATGCTCTTACATTTTCTCTTGCCAGAGATCCTTGAGCCCCGAGGTTATGTGAGAATTCTGTTTTGCTTTCTCTCGAGAAATGTTTGGTTGTTGGGGTGAATTGAGCTGGTTTGCCTTTCGAGCTGTGCTCGTGATTAGTGTCAAGGTTTATATTTGCTGCTACCACGTACCTAGGAAGTAAGGTAGATCCTTATTTGTAAATAGTGAAGCCTAGTTTTATCTTATGTGATGGGTAACGTTCGTCTATTGAGTCTTCTTGATATAAAATGTTTCAATTTAGTTCCCTCTTCGTTTTCTACACTTCACCCTGAAAAACATAGCCTGTCCAGCGTATCCTTGTTAATATCTCTCGATTCCATATTGATCCCTTGTGTCCATTCTGATCTTCATCCAAGACACCTCACAAGCTCTTCAACTCTTCATTAACGTTCAATTCCTTAGCCTCCGTCACCTTATCTTTACCATGGATGTCCAGTCTCTCTGCGCCTAATTCCTCCTTGAACAGAGATCCAATCAGTTCTTCTCAACCAACATCTCATTCCCATGGTGGAAATTGTCCTCGTCGTCAGCAACATGTCTTTTGACTCCTCCCCTATCTTCAAATTAAAAGATGCCTTTCTCGATCTCTCCCCTTCACAGACTAAAGACTATCTACTAACCTGTACCGCTAGCCCATTCACAGTTAACAGGACTACACCTCCTCCTATTCTGCATCTTGCAAGGACTCCATCCCGCACTCTCAATTTCTCCACCTTCGCAGCAACCTCACGAGATGAGGTTTTCCACTCTAAGACATCAAATATCTCATTTTTGTTCAGATGATATGGTTTCCCCATGCTGTTGTGGGTGGATCTCTCAACCGTTTCTCCTCTATCTATCTCCCGCAGTTCTCCTCTCGCTCCCCCTCTCCTCACCTTTCACCCCACTAACCTTGATATCCAACACATCATTGCCCGACGTTTCCGCCACCTTCAAAATATTCCTGCCCCCAGACATATCTTCCTTTCCCCACCGCTTTACACTTTCAGCAGAGATCGCTCCCTCCACAATGCATTCGTTCACTCATCCTTTCTCACCCAAACAGCCCCTACCCCAGATACTTTCCCCTACACCTTCTCCCTCACCTTCATCCAGGGACCAGTAGGTCTCTGTTAATTACATCTAAGGTTTACCTTTCATAAAAATGGCAACTAAAGACAAACTTTGAATATGTCTACGATACTGAATTTAATATTGTAACTATCAATGAGTTAGTAACATAGATTCATAAATGAAATCGGAAAACGTGCTATTACACGGATTGGATTCCATTGGCAGTCGTTAGAGTTGTTTAGGCAAAGGCATAAGAGGGAAGAAGTGGAAGCATATATTGAGGGTGAGGTGAAAAAGGATGGAAGAAGGCTGGCGTGCAATATAATCACCACATCCCTTGAATGGTTCTATAGAATTAGTCGGATCAATTATGTAATGTGATTTAAAGATTTACAGATGCTCTTACATTTTCGAACACGTTCCTCTCCCACATAATTTGCAAGGTACTGAAGATTAGCGAAATGTGGCACAGTTCTCTAAACTATATTTGTAACCTCAAATTATAGGCACAACAACAAACATACATTTCTCTAAAGATAGACAGAAAAATCTGGAGAAACTCCGCGGGTCAGACAGCATCACCGGAGAAAGGGAATATGTGACGTTTCGGGTCAAGACCCTTCTTCAGAGTTCAGCCGTTTGTACCTATGCTGAACTCAAACGTTTTCAGGTGCTCACTGGCTCCATCTCTGTGCCGCCAATGGTTTGCTAATTAACGCATGGCGCTGGCGAAACTCAAATTAAATTTCGTGTTAACCTGGTCGGTCGGATCGCAATCACTGCAATGTATTGCTAACTGCATTTCTGACGGGCGGGTTCTACCGACGTACACCATCCAAACCCGGTTGATGTCCAATATGTGGGTAATGCGGCATCATTTGTTACCTTTTAACATTTCTCCTGGTTAAATACGTTTGCCACTTCACCTCCAACGACAGTTCAATTAAACCTCCAAAGTATGATTGCATAAGGATAGTAGTATGAAATATTCTATGATGTAGTGACGCATTTAATTTCCAGAATGCTGAATGTCAGTTGATTAAAAAATATGTTTAACGTTGCAGGGTTTTGGTTCTTTTTTCGAACGATAAAATGGAGTTTGAATTAGAACATTTTTCAATCGAAAAATAAAGAGACTTCCCATTGGTATTCATAGGTGTATATAGCAGATAGCAATCAATTACTTTGTGATTCGGAATTACAACGTAATTGTAATGCAATCCGAGGTAAATGCAATCCGAATTTATACAAGAACACATCGCTATCCAACATAATTTACAATACACCTGCGCCTTAAATATAGACTTCCATCAATATATACTTGCTATATCAATATCTCTCCCTCCTTCCCCATTACGCCTTGACTAATTAGTCCTTAAGCATATCAATAATAGTCAATATGTAATAGCAATGTGCATCCGGTGAAATGTTATGAGTGTTCTAACTAATTGATGCAATTATTTTGCAAAGTAGCTCCCAGAAGCATCAACAATATATGTGTAGGAATATATTTTTCTTCTTCAAGGGATGTGGTCTTTGTAATCCGAGCCAGCATTTAATTGCCCTTTTGTAACTGTCCCTGAATTTTCTTGGGTTTTGTCAGAGAAAAATCCGATGGAATTTTTACTAAATCTCAAAGTTGTCTCAACCTTATATATCTGCATCCGTGATGCGCTATGTCGACTTACAACGCTTTACAGAGACCCGGTCGCTTTATTTCCGGCATATTAACAATATTTCAGCGACAGATCTGCTGTAAGTACATAGTAATAACAGGTTCATTTTTTTTAGTGTAACCATTCAGCTTGTTTTAAATTACGGAATTTAGAGAACCAAGGGGAAAATAAAATAATTTTTAGTTGAATTCAGCAGCAGTTCAGTTTAGTTTATTGAGCTCATCGCATCATGCGTCTCTGGGCATGGGATCTGAGGGATAGAGTTGAATTTATTTTTTGAATTGTTTAAGGTCTCTTTAATCCTGGAGCAAGAGCTTCACAAAGGGGTTATCAACGCAAACCGAATCCTCGCCTGCGCACGACTGCAATTACAAATGAGCGTTGACTATAAAGAAAGCCCATCAACGCCTCTCCTTCCTCAGAAGATTTAGGAGATCCAGTATGTTAATGAATAATCTCTTAAACCTCTACAGGTGTACAGTAGAGAGCATATTGACTGGTTGCATCTCGGCCTGAGTCGGCAACTCGAACGCCCAGGAACAAAGAAGATTGCAAATAGGGGTGAACACTGCCCAGCACATCACGAGTACTGACCTCCCCACCATCGAAGGGATCTACAAGTGTCGCTGCCTCAGAAAGGCAACCAGTATCACCATAGACCCCCATCACCCTGGCCACTCTCTCATTCCACTCCTGCCATCGAGAAGGAGGAACAGGAGCGCTGAAAATTATAATGTCCAGTTTCAGGAACAGCTTCTTCCCTACAACCATCAGGCTATTAAACACTACAAATAGGCTCCGAACTACATAGACTCGGGGGCATTGTTTTGCGCTGTTATTGTCTATTTATTTGTCTGTTTGTATTTTTATATGCATACTGAACTTGTTGTTGCTTGTTATGGGTTTTACAGAGTACAATATTTACATGTCTGTAGTGCTGCTACAAGTAAGAATGTCATTGATCCGTTTCGGGACATATGACATAAACACTCTGGACCATTGAATCTTGACTAGGTAAAACCTACACAGCAGGTAATTACGGTATAAATGAAGCGCAAATGCTTGATAAGGTTGACGATGACACAAGGAATAAGCGCCGGGGATCGGTTGTCCACAAACTTAAAGTCTAATGGTAAAATAATAGCAAGAATTAAGAACATCTTCGTGAATTTCGCTTCTTCGGGGTTAAAAAAAAAAGCGCCAGTTCATCTCTACATAAACTGATACACTGAAAACCCTCCATCTCCGATTGGATGTATGTGTCCCATAGACTAAAAAATATATAAATAACTGTTTAATAATGTTTCAGAATTGTATTCTCTGCTTCTAACTTTCGTTTTTTATTGCAGAGGTACTTAGTCGCTGCGTCTTAGCTTTCGTTCTCTTCGCCGTTATAGGGGAAGAAGATTTCCTGGCGCACCATTTAAATTACTCGTGGGTAGCAAGGAACTGCGGATGCTGGTTTAAACCACAGATTGACACAAAAAGTTGGAGTAACTCAGTGGGACAGGCAGGATCTCTGGAGAGAAGGAATGGGTGACGTTTCGGGCCAAGGATTCAATTATCCGTTTGCGCAGAGGAAATCAATTATATATTAAATGTGTAGCCGTCGTTTTATTTTGCATCTATTAAAGTTTACCTGATGTAAACCTGAATTTCACCGAAAGCAATAAGGATCTTTAGTCAATGGCGACTATCGAGAGGATCTACTGTGTCCCGAGTCTTGTCAAATACAGCATTGGCGGTCATTTTTACACAGCCTTCGCATCCTCACCAACAATTCAGTCGCAACTTAAATCAATTAAATCAAAGGGTCGAGACCCTTCTTCAGACTGGAGTCGGGGAAAAGGGAAACGAGAGGTATAGAGGGTGAAGTAAAGAGCTATAGAACGAATGAATGAAAGATATGCAAAAAAAGTAACGACGATAAAGGAAACAGGCTGATCGGTGAGGACGAGAATCTGGTGCGACTTGGGTGGGGAATGGGTAGAGAGAGAGAGGGAATGCAGTAATACTGATTAGACTAGGGACATTGCCTATCATTCCAAAACATAAAGACTTTCCCATTATGGAATGTCAATTGCCGTGCTGTGGTATAGTCAAGTAAAATATATATTATGGTTCAGACAACTAAGTGATCTACCAGGTTAGAATTGGACAAGTTAATCAAACTGTTAGATGGACTGAACGCCACCAGTAACATATGAATGGGGAAAGGTAGACATAAAACGCTGGAGTAACTCAACGAGACAGACAGCATCTCCGGATAGAAGGAATGGATGACGTGGGTCTCCACCCGAAACGTTACCCATTCCTGCTCTCCAGAGATGCTGCCCGTCCCGCTGAGTCACTCCACCGTTTCGTGTCTTTCCTTCCCTTCACGGTTGTTCCCAACTGTGCGACTATTTGTGTGGCGTCCAGAAATCGCTGTGCAAACTATCCGACTGGAGCAACAGCACCCACTGTCAGACAAACGCAATGCTCCACATTATAGAAATGTAAAAGGAAAAGTGGACATTTTGGGAAAACCTCAAGCAGTCGGCACAAGGAGAGAATAGAATCAATTTTGCTTTAGTTTCATGCTATTTCGCTGATTGTTATTTTCTTTTTGGTTTAGTTTTATTATTGTCACGTATGCCGAAGTACAGTGAAAGCATGCTCTCCCATTAAATCAGATAACGCTATACATAAACACAATCAAGCCAAACTCAAGTACCATAACATAGGGTCTCGACCCAAAACGTCACCCATTCCTTCTCTCCAGAGATGCTGCCTGTCCCGCTGAGTTACTCCAACTTTTTGTGTCGGTCCCATTGTAGAAGACGCAATTCAAACTCTCTTTGATGGAGATCGCTACCAGGGGTTTGAAAGCTTAGGATGACGGGATGCGCTTCCATAGATATGACATTTATTCAAGTTCATACTATCCACCCGCCTCGTCAGTGCAATCTTTGAGCTGCTTCTCGGCGATGTCGAAGGACTTATAGTTGGGCATGTGATTCCCAATAGTATTCGAGAGAATGGATCATTTCAATTTTATATGGAAATAAAATCAGTTAAGTCTTGGTAATGAATTCCCGGTGCTTTAGTCACGTCTCTGACTACTACATGTGTAATTGTTTCAACACTTAAATTAAACCGGTTTTACAATGTACCAGAGAATCTCGGAAACGTTTCCCAACTTAGTACATTGACAGATCTTAACTTCGTGGCATAATTCTTTCTTTACTCGGTTCTAAGATTGTCACAATTGGAAGAGATTACTAGATGAATTAAAGTTTTATTTTAAAAATATACATTATTGGTATTTACTGGGAGGCAACGTTCTGTTTTAAAAGGTAGACAAAAGTGCTGGAAAAACTCAGCGGGTGAGGCAGCATCTATGGAGCGAAGGAAATAGGCAACGTTTCGGGCCGAAACCCTTCCTCAGACCGCTGCATCACCCGCTGAGTTTCTCCAGCACTTTTGTCTACCTTCGATTGTCCAGCATCTGCAATTCCTTCTTAAAAACGTTCTGTTTTTAAAACTTAGAATACAAACATTTGGGAAAGTCTCCTGGATTAAATTTGTTCTTGGCTGACATTTCATCTCTGAAGCAGTGTCAACACTGACCTACTGGCCAATAATTGTCAATGCCTGACAAGTAACTGTGGGCTAACCCTCGGACTATCTTTGATCGGACTTTAATGGCTTTGTCTTGCACTAAACGCTATTCACGTTATTTCCTTTATCCTGTATCCGTACACTGAGAATGGCTCGATTGTAATCATGTATTGACTTTCTGCTGTCTGGTTACCACGCAACAAAAGCCTTTCACTGTGTTAAAGAAGGAACTGCAGATGCTGGAAAATCGAAGGTACACAAAAATGCTGGAGAAACTCAGCGGGTGCAGCAGCATCTATGGGGCGAAGGAAATAGGTAACGTTTCGGGCCGAAACCCTTCTTCAGACTGATAGGGGGTGGGGAGAAGAAAGGAAAAAAGGAAAAAGGCGGAGGAGGAGCCCGAGGGCTGGGGGAGGGGAGGAGACAACCAGATGGCTGATGAAGGGGAGGGGACAGCAAGGGCTAGCAGAATTGGGAGCCTTTCACTGTAGCTCAGTACACGTGACAGTAATCTAAACTAACCAACTAACTGGTATAAATGTCTGAAGAAGGGTCTCGACCCGAAAGGTCGCCCATTCCTTCTCTCCAGAGATGCTGCCTGTCCCGCTGAGTAACTCCAGCATTCTGTGTCAATCATCTCATTGGCATAACAAGGACAATTAACATTATTATTTCCGATTCCAGCAATGGATAGCCGTAGTTTAAAAGTACATAGAACATTCGCAACATATTATTATTTATATATTTTTCTAAAAATTGCCGACAGCGGCTTCGCTCTGAGAATAATTCTGTTCCTCACTCCATTAATGCCACGACCTGCTGAGTGTCTTTAGCATTTCATACTTCCATTATAAAGGACCCACTCCTGAATTATGCCGGCGTGAGGTACAACCAAAATTAAGGTCCTGGAAGTATGTCCCAAGATTTGGGTTCCTGGTCTTGAGTGAAAATTTGGTCATGGTCAATATTTCTGTTTTGTTTCTGTGTTTTTGTACTATAATATAAAAATTTAGTTGCACCTGATCGCTTCTTATTTTTTGCTGTTCAGATGTATTTGTTCCAGTAAGTCGCAGCGAAAACATTTTAGTTTATTTTGACCTTTGTATTAAATCTATCAATGGTCTTTCAATTTAATATAGGGTGAAAATCAAAAAGATGACCTGTGAAATATATATTAGAATATAATACAGAAAATTTAATATATGCAGAATATATTAACATCCTATTAAGAAATTATAATAGGCTACTTATGTGATATCATTGAAAAACATAAGATGACTCTTAAATCAAGATGCACTCAGTTTTGTATATTAAGAATATTTAGCCACTTTAGGGTACAAACAAAAGCATGGCATCCATGTACAATACAAATTTAGGTAATTCTACCAAAAATCCATATTGATCAGCTTCGTCTCATTCCTCTTAATTTCACACCACTCTTCCTTGCTTTTCGCCCTGGTGTGTTAATTAAACCTCTTCATAGACCAACGTGTTATTTGCCTCAACCCCTTCCCGTGGTAATACGTTTCGCTTAGGTATCATTGTACAGGCCACGACATTTTTCCACAATGCTCTTTTGGGATTTATTAACAACAATCACAAGCGTGAGCTCTGCTTTAGATCTGGCCTTCCCATGTCCCTGCCTTAAACCTGCCAAATATTTCTGTAACATTAAAGATGGATCAGGCCAACTTCAGTCCGATCTGTCTCAAGGAAAGAGCCCCAATATTTTCATCCTTTCCCCACGTAGGCAATATCTCCTGCGGTCCTATGCTCGAATCCAAGTGTTCCCAACCTGGGGTAAATTTGTTGATTTTGGATTTGTACATATTTTTTCTCAATGACTGACTGTGTTTGATTCTGGTATACCGGTAACTGTTCATCATTCGTTGTTCATAAATAAGTGAAATTACATTGTTTTGTGCTATTAAAGTTGCCAGGGGTAAACGGGACGAGAAAGGTTGGGAACCCCTGCTCTAATCTGAACAGAATAAAATTCCGAGACAAATTTGAATGTCTGGGTAACAGGAACCTCTAATCTCCAAGCGGTGTTGATATACCGCAAGTTGGCCTGGTTGAAAATGTGTCACCAGTTCATTGTTGTCGCTGTGTCCAAATGCTGGAACCTCTTCCCCTATAGCGGCATTCTAGTTCAAGAAGGCAGCTCGCCAGCACCTTCTCAAGGGCAATTAGGGAAGGACAATAAATACTGGTCTAGCCCAGATCCTGGTTAGTAAATGAAGAAAAAAAGTATAACCAGCGATATGAGTAAATGCATGCATGCTGCCGTCAATCCGAAGTAAGTTGTACACTGTGAATGGCTCGATTGTAATCATATATTCTGCTGACTAGTTACCATGCACCAAACGCTTTTCACTGTATGTACGGTACTTTATTTGTCAGATGAACCAAGGTACAGTGAAATTCATTTGTGTATACAGTTCAGTACAAGTGCCCTATACATAACAACGTAGATACGTATTAGATACACTGAGACAGTATTCAGTACCTCGGTACACGTGATAATAAACTGAACTCAAACTCAAGTAAGCACTTTTTTTCCAAAAATTCCTTAGAATGGAGGGCCTTATAATACTCAAGTCTAAAAATTATTTAGTAGAACGGGGAAGAAACATAATAATTATTAATATAAAAATCCTGAGAATCCCCAGGTGCATAATCTTCAGGGGTTTTGTGAAATTAAAATTTGATCGGTTGTTAAACATGTTAACATATAACATAGAACTTAGAACATAGAACATAAAACAGTACAGGGAAAGATCCGTACATTTGTGCAGTACATGAATGCTCAGTTAAACTAATCTTCTCTACCTACGTGTGATTCCTACTGATTTCTTCGCCGCAAATCCACTTGCCTGTCTAAATGCCTTTGACATGTTAGGTGTTCTTTTAATTTCTAAATAACGAACGATAGCCTGGCGATAATTATCATTTCCCACCGACGTTTGGAGTAATATACCTGAAGTTGTAGACAGTAGACAATAGACAAGTTTTGCTAACATCCATCTGTAAACCTTATTTGATGCTTGGGATTTATTTTTATGGCCCAAAATGAAATGCAGTAAGATCAATCGTTTAACATGAGGAAAGTTTTCTTGAATCATAAAGAGTTTGAAATGTGCACTCTTGATCACTTTCTCTGTGTTCATTCCTCCCTCTTTTGTGGCCAGCCCTCCGATAGCCCCGTATACACAGACACGCAGACAGACACACACACGCACACACAAACACACACATATAAACACACATGCAGACACACACACACGCGCGCACATACATACACAAGCACACACGCACACACGGACACACTCACGCACACACACATCCGCACACTCACGCACGCACGCGCGCACACACACATACACATATATAAACACACACACACACACACAAACACACAAACACACACACACACACACACACATATATAAACACACACACACACACAAACACACAAACACACACACACACACACACACATATATAAACACACACACACACACACACACACACACACACACACACACACACACACACACACACACACACACACACACACACACACACACACACACACACACACACACACACACACACACACACACACGTGCAAATGCCACCTTCGTGGCAAATCCCCGGTAAAATAATGCTGTCAAAGGGACCCTAAACCATAAATCGGATCTCGGATCCGTGCGACCAAGAGATGATTGTTCTGTTCGGTCTTTAAGCGGGATTGTGAAACCTGCCCTCCGTCAAGGCGCTTTGGACGAATTACCTGCCCATAATGCCCCCCTGAGCAACGAAAATACCTTCAGAATTACAACACATAATATACATCGCATAACTCATCCAGATAAATATTACGGATGTGCAGGCTCCAGATGACCTTTCAATCAGATAACCCGAACAATTTTTATGGCATGAGATAGCAGCGCGTTTAACCAGCCTCGACATCAAAGCGTCCATGAATGGCGAGGGGAATTGAGCACGCAGGGGAATCCGAGAAATTGAACCACTCGCACCCGCTTACACCAACAATATCGCGGCGGTCTTTAATTCCAACTCCCTTTCTGATCTATGACAATTAAATTGATTCACTCCTGGAGTGTAGATGTGGGGGTGGGGAGGCCTGACCTTATAACCCCATCTTCACTTGAAACATGCAAACCTGCCTCGACAAAAAAAATCCATCCCGGGTATTCCTCAAGGGCGTTTTCTTAGAAATTAACTTTTTTATGCAAACATCATTTTTTATCAAACATTCTCTGCCTCAGAAGGCAGTGGAGGCCGATACTCTGGATGCTTTCAAGAGAGAGATAGATAGAGCACTTAAAGATAGGGGAGTAAAGGGATATGGGGAGAATGCAGGAACGGGGTACTGATTGTGGATGATCAGCCATGATCACAGTGAATGGCGGTGCTGTCTCGAAGGGCCGAATGGCCTATTCCTGCACCTATTGTCTGTTGTCTATTGACTATTTAAAAACATTCAACAATGAGTGCTCCTTCCTATTCTCAGTTGCTCTTTCTGTCCTTCACCCCCCCCCCCTCTTTCTCTCTCTCGCTCTCTCGCTCTCTGTCTCCCTGTCTCCCCCCCCCCCCTTCTCTCTGTCTCTGTCTATCTGCCTTTCTCTCTCTCTCTCTCTCTACCTCTCTACGCTTTCCCCGGTTTTGGCGTCCTTCATCTCATTGGGTTCAATCTCTCTAATCTATGTTTAGACACACACTCTCCCTCTCTCCATCTATCTCATCTCTATTAAGGCTGTCTTCAATCTCCCTCTAATCCCCATTTACTACCCAGCCACCTTTCAGCCACTCTCTCTTTACCCCTGACCCTCACCTCTCCCAGTCTTAAGTTTAAAGTATGCAATGATAAAAATTAATGTTCATATCCTAACCAATTCATTTTTGTTTGCTAAATTTAATAGTTTAAACTGGATTCAGCTCTGCTCCTGCTATGGAACTGAGAGACACTCGGGGTGGCGGCCAGAGAGACTGTGAAATCGCGTAATAAATCTGCATCTGAGTTCCATAGCAGGAGTAAGATTAAGTACAATCTTTCTCGTGTTCAAAGAACAATCAGGTTAATGCAGTCTGCTGCCTTTGCTGTACGAATATTTTCACATGCGCAACCAGTTCCGTCCGCAATAACCGCCAAGGAACCGAATGAATCGTAAATGTTTTTATTTTCGGTTATGATGCGCCGTTTATCTATCTACTGTTTTTTGCTCGCCGAGATCAGACAAGAGGATGCACAAGAAGGAGAATTTACGAGCAACGGAAGTGGATGTCAGTGTCGTCGTTACCCCCGTCCAGGCGGAGAGCGGGTGGATGTTAGTCCGTGAGTGTGTGAAAAGCTGCATCGGCCATGTTTAATGATGTGTGTTAGGCGATCGATGTGAATGAAGCCTGTTGTCATACAATGCTCAAAGCCAAGTTCTCCCAAGCAACAAGACTAACGAAACCTAGGGGAGTAATAAGTAACCGGGCGGAGGAGGGTTTTGAGAGTACAGATGGTCGATACATTTCAGTGCCATAGTGATACAAAATCAGTATGGGAGGGGCTAGTTCTTGCCGCATTGGCCAAGATTTCATTTACACAAACCAAATGCCTTCCGCGTTCTCTGAACCTTGTGCCACCTTTTCTTACTGCAGACGAATAACATAATTGGAGATGGATTTGTTGTCAAGTGACTTGGTCAGTAGCCCCCGACAGGTCCGAAAACATGTCCACAAAACGTAGCTTCAGAATGAAATTCAGTTTCAATGTAATGAGTTCAACAAAGGAAACGGCAACGTTTCTTTCTACGCTGCGAGTGTCGTTAAGAAGTGTCTCAAACTTTTTAACAGTTGAGGCCATTTTAAGACGTTGGGTAGTGCTCCCTGCAGTCTAACTGCGAGTTTCGACTGTACATCACTGGAAGCTCCACAAGTTTAAATCACCACCAGGCCAGATTCCCAATGCAGTAATTGAGCTGGGAAACAGATCCTTCGGCCCAACTCGTCCATGCCCACCAAGATCTAAGCTAGTCCCACCTGCCCGCGATTGGCCCGCGTCCCTCTAAACTTTCCCTCTTTTAAATGGTCAATAATATCAAATAATTCTACAGAATTCCTGGAATAAATCCAACTATACATAACTACTGTATATTGATGCTGCCTCACCCGCTGAGTTTCTCCAGCATTTTTGTCTACCTTCGATTTTCCAGCATCTGCAGTTCCTTCTTAAACACTCTATATAGTTTTTTTTTTAATATGTACGTATATATGCGTGTGTGTATATATGTAATATGTTATTTTATATATGTGTATATGTATGGTTGGATATGTACATGTGTGTATATATGTAATATATATATACAGATCACATGTACATACATACATAAATATATATATACATGTGATCTGTATATATGTGTTTGTGTAAGTGTATATATACACACAATGATTTTTGTTTTCTCGTTTATTATATTGTTTACAGTGTACTATGTTTACATATTCTGAAGATAGACACAAAAAACTGGAGTAACTCAGCGGGACAGGCAGCATCTCTGGAGAGAAGGAATGGGTAACGTTTCGGGTCGACACCCTTCTTCAGACTCATCGGGTCTCGACCCGAAACGTCACCCGTTCCTTCTGTCCAGAGATGCTGCCTGTCCCGCTGAGTTACTCCAGTATTTTGTGTCTATCTTCGGTTTAAACCAGCATCTGCAGTTCCTTCTCATACAAGTTTACATATTCTGATGTGCTGCTGGAAGTAAGAATGTCATTGTTCAATCTTGGACATACGACAATAAAACACTCCTGACTCTTGATTCTTCTCTCAGTCATTGACTTCCAAACGCAAAAACAAACCATTGAATCCAATTGCACAATCCAATGCAGCAAATAATTTAATTGTAATTTGATTCACAGATTTCGCCCCTCGGGCTTTCGGACTGATTCCTAGCACAAAATGTTGGACCACTAATCAGCTTGAAAAAATGGTTTACAGATGCCTTGGAACTGTCCACACATTTATAAGTACCTAAGCGCCTTGATACGAACGAAGTTTCATCTCAATTATATTTGCCTTTAAAATAAAATCTACCGTTGGAGCAATTTGTAGGTTAACTATCATTTATATATGTATTGACCTTTATTAGATTCTATAATTATTCTTGACTATTATATATTTATTAACTATTTTTATATATTTTTGTAATATAAATCCTTTCGAGTATTGTCTTTAGTGAGCGAAAGCTGAACTTTAATGCAAGCTAGACCTGCGAAATGGTCGGTTCTTCATGCTGGGTTTACCTGCAGTCTGACCAACAAGGCTTAGGTTTATTATTATTGCCACGTGTAGCGAGGTACAGTGAAAATCTTTGTTTTGTGTGCTAGGCAAACAGATCAGATATGCCATATATAGATACAATTAGTTCAAACTCAAGCACTATAGAAAGAGCATAGGCCAACATTGTAACCTCATTTCACCGACGTTGGCCTTCCCTCAAAGACACGGTATCAGCATTGACTTACATAGAAACATGGAAAATAGGCCAACACCGCCATTCAATATGATCATGGCAGATCATCCAAGATCAGTACCCCGTTCCTGCTTTCTCCCCATATCCCTTGATTCGGTTAGCCCTAAGAGCTATACCTAACTCTCTCATGAATACACACTTGGAGGGTGGCGGTACAGAGGGGAGGAAGTTTAACTGAAGCCAATGTCTCCCAGAGTTCTTGTTCGGCTCCAGCGCATTCCCAGCTTTCAAATAAAATCGACAGACAAAAGCTTACCCATCAAGTCGAGAAGACTCCAAATCGTCCTGCTCTTGTCAGGAGTATGTACTTGTTTTGAAACTGGCTTTTACCGATGTTACCAATTGAATGTATGAAGGTATGATACAAACAAAAATCTGTTACAATCTAGCTCTGTAACGAAATTTTATAATGTGTGGTCGCCGATTACTGAAAGAATATTTAATTTCAGTTCTCGCATTCCCATTTCATTTGCTTATAATGACCGGGATTTCTGTAAAGATTCTAATCAGGAATGTTGACTTTGGCGAAAAAGAGGAAGTCTCCAGTGAACTTTTATATCGCAGTGGTTTATGTTTCTATCCCAAACTGTGAGTTGGAAGTGATGTGTTACTGGCCCTGCCTAGAGGTCCGTATTTAAATTATTGTACGAGATATTCAATAAATGCAGCGGGGGGGGGGGGGGGGGGACAGAATGTGAACTTCATACCCTCCAACCTGCTGTATAAGCGATCCCTTTCAGTCATTCGGCCAATTAGCTTATCTCTTTAATGTTGGTATCATCCCACATCCCACATCCCACACTGACTCCATGTGATGCGCTAGCGATACAGAGGGGGCGGTAAGAAAATAGTTTTTATGCAGACATTGTATGATCTGAAATTCACTGCTTGTAAGGATGCTCGTTTTAAGGAGGCTCTATCTATTGGACTTGAGTTTGACTTGACTGTATTTATGTATATCTGTCTGGATAGCATGCAAAACAAGGCTTTTCACTTTACCTCTTTACTCGTGACATTACCCACACTAAATCTAAACCTAAACCTTTCAAATAGGTCAGTGGACAGGCACCTAATCGATTCTACAAGATGCAACAGCAATGCTAAAGTTGCCTAAAGGTTATTGGCCCACTCGAAGGTACCAATGAATATGTAGACAGCTAACACTGAAAGAATCTTCTGTGCACTCCTTCTAACTTGACGTAAAGGTAAAAGGCCGCCGTGGACATATGTTCCCGACCTAATTATTTCAGGCGCTGAATATGTTTGCAGCTGCAATGAAACACCTTTGTGGGCAACGCCTCGAACTGCCAATACTTCTCAGTCGGGAAAATGTCGAATAATTTGATTTATATCTGAAAAAAAAGAGAGGAACTAGGAGGCAGAAAGACCAGAAAGAACGTACAGAATTTAGTAGAAAGAGACAGTCTTAATTGAGTTTGTTGAGGGGAGCGAGACCAAACATGCCGCATTTCCATTTTCCTTCATACGAGGCTTTAAGTATTTCGGCTTTTATTCGGCTGGGTCACGGCCACTGATGTCTTCAGAAGGACAAACACTTCAGCTGCACGGGAGCACTGGCATCTGCAAATCCCAGTCCCTCTCATGCCTCATTCTGACTTGGGAACATCTCACCAATCCTCCCTCAAAAGAAGGTCTCAATTTTGGAACTCCCTCCTTAACAGTGCTGTGGGGAGCACCTTCACCAGAAGGAAGCAGTCGTTCAAGAAGGCGGCTCGCCCCCCTCAATCAGAAATCGATAATCAATTCTGGCTTTGCCGCAATGACGGATGGGTGGATGGATGTATGGATGAGTGGATGAGTTGGGGATTAGATGGATGGGAGAAATAATAAGCACATATATTGTTTAGTCGCCAGGATTGTAATAAAATGTAATAATAATATTTAATTGTGGTTTTGCACCAATAATATAAATAATAAATTGTGGTTTTGCCTTGTGTTGCACAGTCTTTTTCTTTTCACTGACGTGTAATTTATTATAATTTATATATATCTTATGTTTCATGTGTGTCTGTGATGCAGCGACAAGTAAGATTTGCATTGTACCTGTATCGTACCGTGCCTATGCATCTGACAACAACTCAACTTGACTTGACATTTTCTACTGGGGACCAAACTGTATAATTTCACATTTCATCCTGACAATTTCAATTGGAAAAGCTTTTTGAGTGTTTTAATTTTTGGTGAAGATCGTGTGGAAGTATTTCAAGGTGGTAAGTTCAATGTAAGTATCATAGAAGGAACGAACAATACTAAACCTATTTGTGGTATCTATCTGTTAAATGTTGACACCTGTATCAACACTGCAGAAAATTACAATGTTAATTTGACTGCTTTATAGTTGCTAACTCTTTAAATTTTAATTATTGAAATAGAATTTGGTGGGAAACATTAACATATCTACTCCAGTTTTTAGAATATTTATACTGTGAAATATGCTGAATATGCCAATGATGAAGATGGGATAAAAATGAAAGTTTTATGTGTTATTGGCTAAAAAAAGCAGAGTTTCCAGACTGTAGCAAGGGCATGTATAAATATGTTTAATATACTTGTTCACAAGCAATCTCAGAAAAGAGTCTTCAAATATTTGCTTGGGATAATTGCCACAAATTTACAGCAAACAAAAATACAGAGAAAGCAACCCCAACCACAATTGCCAACTCTGCAGCAGCGAATATTTTGAATTATAAGATGGTAAAGTGTAAATTAATTAATTCCTCTTTTCCAATTGTCTTGGGTCCAAGTAAGGCACTGGTCATGGAACGAGAAATTAATTAAGAGTTTCATCCTAGTGAGCAGACTTAACTCTGACAAACATCAGTCTCTTGTGACCAGAGACTTAGTTTTGGTGATGATGGCCAAGGTATAATTGTTAGCTTGGAGAAAGCTTCCCTGCTTTTCTTCACGATAGTGCCACGTGACCTTTTATACACCACTTGCGATTATTGACAGAATATGAGATTAAAATCTCATCTGAAAGACTACCTACAACCAGGCAGCACTCCTTCACTAATTTGCGTAGGAATGAGCTGCAGATCCTGGTTTACACCAAAGATAAACACAAAATGCTGGAGTAAGTCAGTGGGTCAGGTAGTATCTTGGGAGAAAAATAATAGGTGACGTTTCGGGTCGGAACCTTTCTTCAGTCTGAAACTCAGGTCGGAACCCCTGAGTTCTTCGGACTGAAGAAGGGTTCGACCTGAAACATCACCTAGTGTTTTTTCTCCATAGATGCTGCCTAACCACTGAGTTACTCCAGAATTTTGCCTTTATGTTGCTTCACCAATACACTGATTCTGTATATTATCTGTACGGTGCGATTTCAACCCACAACGAGAGTGACTCACTGATCTACAACTAACAAAGCTGAAAATGCTGCTATTGTCATTTAGTCCTTGGAGCTAATGCCTTGCTGAGAGGAATTATCTTCTAGTAGCTGTACACCTATCAATAAAACAGGGCATAATGAATTGTTTAGCACAAATTATTAAACCATCTCTCATTCTGCAATGTGCATTTTTATGTGTGCAGTTAATTACATTCCATATATTCATAGTTAAGGTTCATGTTAATATGAATTCAATTAATAGGTTAGCATAGAGCATATACATAGCCTTTCTTTCACAAGACATAAGCTGATTACATGTAATGAATAATTTTCATCATCAATCTTAACACTTAAAGAGATAGCCACATGTACTGTATTTATAAGACATTATGATTCAATTCAATACAATTCAACTTTAATGTCATTGCACAAATACTGAGTATGGGTACAACGAAATGCAGTTTTGCGTCAGTCCGTAGTAGTAGTGCAATATAGGATTTTTTTTTTTTAAATGTTAAAAAAGAGGATACAGAATAATCAAAAATACAGAATAATTAACAATGGGGGCGGAGGGACCGGAGGAATCTATCGGCGGGATTCCGAGTTCAGCAATGCGACGGTATAATTGTAGAAGCTGTTCCTCATTCCTACTGGTACGAGACCTGAGGCTCCTGTACCGACCGCATCCCTGATGGGAGGAGGGCAAACAGTCCATGGTTGGGGTGGGGAGGGGTCTTTAATGATCTTCCCAGCCCGTTTCAGACACCGTTTTCGGTGGAGGGCATCCATGGCAGGGAGCGGGGCACCGATGATGTGCTGCGCGGTTTTCACCACCCGTTGTAGTGCCTTCCTGTCCGCAACAGTGCAGCTGCTGTACCATACCGTGAAGCAGGTGGTCAGGATGCTCTCGATGGTACACCGGTAGAAGTTGGTCAGGATCTGGGGGGACAGGTGGGCTTTCTTGAGCCTCCTCAGGAAATAAAGGCGCTGCTGTGCCTTTTTGATCAGCTTGGAGGTGTTGAGGGACCAGGACAAATCCTCCGAGATGTGTACCCGAGGAATTTGTAGCTGTGACGCGCTCCACCTCAGTCCCGTTTATATGGATGGGGGTATGTCTGCCCCCTCTGACCTTCCTGAAGTCGACAATAATTTCCTTCGTCTTCTTGGAGTTGAGGAAGAGGTTATAGTTGGCACACCAGGTTGTCAGGTGCTGGACCTCCTCTCTGTAGGGCTGACTCATACACCTCATTCTCCAAAATTCAGTTCTATCTGCATTCAATAGTTATGTCCAATGTAAAGTTTATCTCCACATTATTTGTTTCTTTCAGATTTATAATCAGTTTGATGTCCAACTTGTGAAATCACATATCTGTGATCATCGAACCCGTTATCACAGCAAAGAAAACTAAACAATCTGTGCAATGGTTCATGTCAGTGTCCATGCACCACACAAGCTCTTTCACCTCTCTTTACTGTACCTTTAACTGAATACCACTCCACATGCACTTGTGCATCTATGCTTTAAACATGTCTGTACCATTTGCCACAAGCACTACATATTGCAGTGAGCTTCACATCCTTGCCATTCCCTGGGGGAGCAATGGATCTATGTTCTTATTGCACTTCCTGTGTGTGCCCAATTAAATAGACTTTAGGCTTGGAGAGTACTTGGATACCTGGACCACCAGGGAATATCAGGTGCTGTAGACCTCTGACTGTGAAAAACAGATTTTGCCAGCTAGCAGACTGAATTCATATCTCAACAAGAATCTCATACAAAATTTCATACAAAAAAAAAGTACCTTGGTAAAAAATATGCGTCCGAAATAATTAGGAACCAGTGCAGCGATTGTTTTATAGAGGAATTTGTCTTTATGAGTATCAGTGTTTTCTAAGAACACTATCCTACCCATCAAGAACCACGATCACCTACATACTGTTTTCCATGATCAGTAATTAAATTCATGTCCCAATTAAGCAACCACGAAAGGCCAATTAATCATCAGCTCCATAAATGCAAGTTGTAAATTATTGCCGTACCATAAAGTTCTGTCTCACTTCTTCCCTTATTAAATGGGTGAAATTTATATTTTGCTTGCAGTTACTTGGCTGATGCCCACTTTAGACATCCTATTGCAGAAAAATTATGAAGCTCTTCTTAAGATTGCTTTGTGCAAATCTAAGTAACTGACATGCTAAGATTTCCATTAGTTCCTCCCTTCAGAGGAACAACCTCAAATGAAAAATGTTCAAAATCTGTAGTTGTTAGAAATTAGAAATGTTCAAAAAGTATTGTTCTAAATTCTCAGCTGGTCAGGCAGCATTAATGGAGCGAGAAACAGATTTATAGTTTTAGGTCAATGACCTTACATCAGAAGTAAATTAATTAATTTCTAGTGAAAGGTTTTCAACCTGAAATGTTAAGCCTGTTTTCTAGCCTGCTGGGACAGCCTAACCTCTAAGAATATCCAGCATTTTCTGTTTTTATTCCAAATTCCATATTAATGATTGTGTTGTTAACATTGCACCGTATTTCAAAAAGATTTTTAATACTCTAACCAAATTAGGTGCATGAGCAAAATCATGTCCAAACCTAATTAAAATCTTATACTTAAACAGATGGAAAGAAACAACTCATTTCCGATTCATGATATGAAGAAAATAAATTGTAGTGTGAACAGTAAATTAGAATCATGTCCCAATTAAGCAAGCATGAAAGCTCAATTAATCATGAGCTTCATAAATTTAAATTGATATCCTCCTTCATGAAAGAATATTACAATCTTTAAAGTTTTGTCCTAATTTTTTGCCATATTGCATGTATAAGTTTCATATCTATATAAAATGACAAACATCTCATTTGAATTTTTTTTTTTAAGTTATAAAGCCTTGTTATTGTTTCAGATCAATTCTTATTTGCTGTTATATAAATGGTAAAGAAAAAACCATCCCAAATACAGCAAGATGATGTGAAGAGGAATGATACAGTGGTGCAGCGGTAGAGTAGATGCCTTACCGTACTAGAGACCCAGGTTTGTTCCTGACTATGGGTGCTGTCTGTACGGAGTTTGCACATTCTCCCTGTGGGTTTTTCTCCGGGTGCTCCGGTTTCCTCCCACACTAAATCGGTCAATTGGCTTCTGTAAATGGTCCCTAAAGTGTGCGGGATAAAACTAGTGTACGGATGATCACTGGTTGGCATGGACTTGGTGGGCCGAAGGGCCTGTTTCCACGCCTTATCTCGAAACTAAATGAAATTAAACTAAGAGGTTTACCAGATGAATCCAAGTTAATGCAACTGAAATGTAATATTTATTTTATTGTTGGGTAAAAATTAAAACAGCACTTTGGAAACTGGGCCAGGGTGGGGGAGGGAATAAACTCATTATTGGTGGAGATCGAAGGATGGTGAAATATGTAATTGAGTCAAAGTTGGGGGGTTTGGCCTCACAATTAGTCTAGGGACTGTGGAATAGACAGCCAGACTCTTGAGGAGGGGCACTCCCTGCATCAGCAGCGTCTTGCTGGGGGGGGGGGGGGGGCGAGGGCTGGGGGTTGGGGATGTACTTGAGCATCTCATGAAAGAAACCATCAGGGATCATTGTTAGGGAAGCAACCACCCTTCACTAAGACAATGAACCAGGTAAAGTTAGATTTATAGAATTATATAGCATAGAAATATGCTCTTTGACCCAACTTTCCCATGTCATCCAATATGCCCCATCTCCACTGGTCTTACCTGCTTGCATTTATCCCATATCCCCTCCAGACCTATCCTATCCATGTACCCATCCAAATGTTTCTTAAATATTGTAATGATAACTGCCTCAACTACCTCCTCTGGCAGCTCATATTCGTTGGGCTGAAGGGGCTTTTTCCATGCTCTATCTCCAAACTCTAAGCTAAACACAATTTCATTTCTTAGGGCACAAGTACAATCACAGGGCTATGGCTTAACAAAGCAAACCACCTTCTGGCTAATGGTCTCAATGTTCATATGCAGGAAAGTCCAACTGGAAAGATTCAAGGTGGAAGATAATGTCTCGAGCAATGGACCACTGAGAAAGAACAGAGGGAAGAGAGAGAGAGAGAGAGAGAGAGAGAGAGAGAGAGAGAGAGAGAGAGAGAGAGAGAGAGAGAGAGAGAGAGAGAGAGAGAGAGAGAGAGAGAGAGAGAGAGAGAGAGAGAGAGAGAGAGAGAGAGAGAGAGAGAGAGAGAGAGAGAGAGAGAGAGAGAGAGAGAGAGAGAGAGAGAGAGAGAGAGAGAGAGAGAGAGAGAGAGAGAGAGAGAGAGAGAGATATTAAAGAGCCATTGAACCACTGCTAGAGGAGGAGAATGAGGGAGGGAAGAAAGAGGGGCGAGAGAGAGAAATAAAGAACAGAAAAAGAGGCCGGGAGATGAAAACTATGGAAAGGAATAACAAAACACGTGACTCTGTAAGAAAATGATTGCTGCACAACTACTGTCAAGGGCCCTTATGCTTGCTGATCAGATTCCAGTTAAACTACAAAGAGCCATTTAACTATCGTGGGTGCCTCTGTGATATGAACCCTTTCAGGACATTTACAATGAGGGATACATAAAGATGTATAGTAAAGATAACACTTCACAGGTAAAGCAGAGATCCACTTCAATGGTCACACTACCATACTGTCTCGAGTTACTGGAGCTTTTCATCAGTGTTTGATTTTCCCAGACTGAATTTAAACTTGTCGATAGTTTGATGTGATAAAGGGTTTGTCTTGCCACACAGACATTACCCGTAACTTGGACTCAAGCTACGTCTCCATCTGCTTCTTGAACGATAATTAATAAAATATATTTTATTCTGTGTTTCATCATCAGTGCACTTCTTTTGGCCAGAAGCTTGAAAGCACTTTCCACCAGGCTCAGGAACAGCTTTGTTTCCGTCTGTTATCAGACCTCTGAGCTGTCCCATACGTTAGGGTGGGGATCCAATTTTCCAACATAGCTCATGTGCCGAACATGATGCCAAGTTACACTGATCTCATCTGCCTCAACATGATCCATATCCCTCTAGTCCATGCACTTCCATGTGCCTAAAAGCCTCTTAAACACCACTATCGTATCTGCCTCCACCACTACCCCTGGCAATATGTTCCAGTCCCCCTTCACAGTGCAGACAACTTGCTTTGCACATCTCCATTCAACTTTTCCCCCTCTCACCTCATAGCTATGCCCTTTAGTGTTGCAGATTTCCACCTGGGAAAAAGGTTGTCTACCCTATCTATGCCTCTCGTAATTTTATATAATTCTATCAATTCTCCCCTGAACCTCTGACGTTCCAGAGAAAACAATCCATGTCTATCCACCCTCTCCCTGTAGCTGAAATCCTCTAATTCAAAACATCAGCGGAGTCAGGGGATATGGTGAGAAGGCAGGAATGGGGTACTGAATGTGGATGATCAGCCATGATCACAGTGAATGGCGGTGCTGGCTCGAAGGGCCGAATGGGCTACTCCTGCACCTATTGTCCATTGTCTATTGTCTATTATCTCTCTGCACCCTCTCCAAAGCCTCCATGTCTTTCCTGTAATGGGGTGACCAAAACTGCACGCAATACTCCAAATGTTCTAAGATAGGCTGTTACCGATGCAAGATCAGATTCCTACAAGTGAGTGAGTGTTTGGGAGAGACTTTGGATAGAATTGATACATGGAGCAGGAGAGAGGAAGAGTGGAATGTCGGAGAATGTAAATGAGTTTGAGTCTTTCCATCTTCCCTCAGCCACAGAAATAAAATAATACTAATACCGTATATTCTGCAGGGGGCAAAAGAATTGATGCAGCATTGCAGTTTCATAATCATTAAATATATTTAATACGTTTTGTAAAGAGATATGTTTTCAAAAGTGCTGGGCAAAGGCCTAAAATTTCCACTCGATAAATTAGTATATCATCGAGTGCTTTCTGCATCGTCCAAGATTGAGGAGGTTCACAGTGCGGGGTGGAGAATGTATAGTCACATCAGTGCTCTGCAGATGTGGAAACACCTGAGGTTGTTCCTCTGCAGCTCATTGACAATGTGGACTGCTTATCGTCTGCAAGAGAAAAGGGAAAATGTTTCATGGTCGCAATGAATGGGGGAAATCTATTCTACCACCCTGAGGTGAAGCTGGAAGGAGAGAGAGTTGAGAGAGATCTATTGTTAACTCTCATCTTCTTATTAACTCCCGTCAGTTGGAGTACTGAGTTTTGAAGTTGGGAGGTCATGTTGCAATTATATAAGACGATGATGTGGCCGCATTTAGAGTATCGTCTTCAGTTCTGGGCACCATGTTATAGGAAAGATGTTGGAAAGCTGGAAAAGATACGCAGAGAAGATTTTTGAGGAAATTGCCGGGACTCGTGGGTCTGAGCTATTGGGAGAGGTTGAGTAGGCTGGGACTCTATTCCCTGGAGCGCAGGAGGATGAGGGGTGATCTTATAGAGGTGTGTAAAATCATGGGAGGAATAGATCGGGTGGATGCACATAGTCTCTTGTCCAGAGTGGGGGAATCAAGAACCAGAGGACATATGTTTAAGGTGAAGGGGAAACATTTTATAGGAATTTGAGAGGTAACCTTTTCACACAAGGGCGGTGGGTGAATGGAACGAGCTGCCTAAGGAGGTAGTTGAAGCAGGGACCATCGCAAAGTTTAAGAAGTAATTAGACGGGTACATGGATGGGACAGGTTTAGGGGGATATGGGCCAAACGCAGGCGTGGGACTAGTGTAGATGGACATGTTGGTCGGTGTGGGCAAGTTGGGCCAAGGGGCCTGTTTCCACACTGTATGACTCTATCTTAGGGTGAGAGGCAAATGCTGGCAGCTCTTCAGTTGTCTCGCCCAACATTGCGACATTCCTTCAGTGGACAGGTATCTGGGTTAGCATGCGGACAGTGTAGAAAGATAGCAAAGCTATGTGTGCATATCTGAGGCAGAATGGGATGAGAAAATTCCCCACTACCAGGGAGGAGAGATGACTGGGAGAAATTGGGTTAGCAGTTAAATGTAGAGTCAAAGATCTGAACAAAAGGCAAAAGGATTGAATTAAGACGTTGAGCCACTGACGAGGAAAAGGGTGAATCTGCCCAGTTCCGGTCACGAGAACTCGATAAAATTTCCTGCGTTCACCTTTTACCTGCCAATGTTGTTGTGATCCTTTTGTCTAATCTTGAGTGTTGTGGGATGGACAAGGCGTAGGATGGTGGGGGCTTTGGATGACACCACGCACAGGTTGTGTCGGCTCTTGTCCTCAATCACCTTCTCAGGGATTGGAAACGTTTCGGTGACTTTGTTTCTCCGGAGCTTGGGCTGGTTCTTGAGACAGGGTTTCATCTCATTGTCCCGTAATCGACCCACACAGAAGATTCCGTCTGTCATGCAAGCTGAAGATATTAATCACTAAATACACTCATTAATTCAATTCTCCTCAGTCCACAAAGCAGTGATAACATTTAGCACACATCCGAGTGTTTTATTAATTTCGTACTAATATTATAGCTTTGGAGGGAAGGCCAGGATTTCATTGCCCATCCTTTATTGCCATGCTGAAGATGGTACTAGACACTAGACAGCCATCTTAAACCACCACAGTAAGGGGAAAGCACACCAATGCCTCTACTTCCTTCGAAGGCTTAGGAAGTTTAGCATGTCCCCGACAACCCTCATCAACTTTGACAGATGCGACATGGAAAGCATTTTATTGGGATGCATCACAGCATGGTTTGGAAACAACTCCATCTAAGCCCCCAAGAAATTGCAGAGGATTGTGGAGACACAGCCCAGACCATCACACAGAGCAACGTCCCTTCCACTGACACCCATCTACAGCTCACGCTGCCTCAGCAAGGCCACCAGCACACAATCAAGGACAAGTCTCACCCCGGTCACTCTCAAGCAAGAGTAAATGACTGCCATGTCTTAGTGAAACTCAGATGATAAAACCATCACTGACATCTCCACCTGGATTTTCCATGGAGCTGGTCTGATTGTCCACTGCAATTTAGGCAGAAGTTTGATAAACTAACATGAATATTCCATGACCAGAGGATACTCATATTTAAGACCTGATATAAAATAAGGTGACCTCGGAAAGCGCCTGGACCCGATGGCATACCCGGTCGTGTTCTAAAAACCTGTGAGGACCAACTGGCTGGAGTTTTTACGGACATTTTCAACCTCTCACTTCTGAGGTCTGAGGTTCCCCACTGCTTTAAAAGGGCATCAATTATACCGGTGACCAAGAAGAGCAAGGTGACGTGCCTCAATGACTATCGACCAGTGGCACTAACGTCGGTGGTGATGAAGTGCTTTGAGAGGTTGATCATGGCGCAAATCAACTCTACCTCGACAAAAACCTGGACCCACTGCAGTTCGCTTACCGCCACAACAGATCAACGGTGGATGCGATCTCCACTCCGCTCTGGACCACTTTGGACAACAAAAACTCCTATGTCAGGCTGTTATTCATTGATTACAGCTCGGCATTTAACACAATCATCCCCTCCAAGCTGGTTACCAAATTCTCAGAACTGGGTCTCTGCGCATCCCTCTGCAATTGGATCCTCGACTTCCTCATTCACAGACCACAGTCTGTCCTTATTGGTGGAAATGTGTCAGCCTCGATAACAGTCAGCACGGGAGCACCTCAAGTCTGCATGTGATCAGCCCCTGCTGTACTCACTCTATACTCATGACTGCGTTGCCGGTCATAGTGCGAACTCCATCATCAAGTTCGCCGATGACACCACTGTTGTGGGACGTATCACTGATGGAGATGAGTCTGAGTATAGATCGACCGTTTGACTAAATGGTGCAAACACAATAACCTGGCTCTCAACACCAGCAAAACCAAGGAACTGATTGTGGACTTTGGAAGGGGTAGGATGGGGACCCATAGTCCCGTTTATATCAACGGGTCGGTGGTGGAGAGGGTCAAGAGCTTCAAATTCCTGGGCGTGCATATCTCTGAAGATCTCACCTGGTCCGAGAATACGGATGCAATTATAAAGAAAGCACATCAGCGCCTCTACTTCCTGAGAAGATTACGGAGAGTCGGGATGTCAAGGAGGACTCTCTCGAACTTCTACAGGTGCACAGTAGAGAGCATGCTGACCGGTTGCATCGTGGCTTGGTTCGGCAACTTGAGCGCCCAGGAGCGGAAAAGACTGCAAAAATTTGTAAACACTGCCCAGTCCATCATCGGCTCTGACCTCCCTACCATCGAGGGGATCTATCGCAGTCGTTGCCTCAAAAAGGCTGGCAGCATCATCAAGGACCCACACCATCCTGGCCACACACTCATCACCCCGCTGCCTTCAGGTAGAAGGTACAGGAGCCTGAAATCTGCAACATCCAGGTTCGGGAACAGCTGCTTCCCCACAGCCATCAGGCTATTAAACTCCACTCAAACAAAATTCTGACCATTAATAGCCCATTGCACTTTATCTGTTTACTTATGTGTGTGTATATATACTATATTCATTGGTATATGGTCACACTGATCTGTTCTGTTCTGTTCTGTATTTATTTATGCCTACTATATTCTGTTGAGCTGAAGCAAAGCAAGAATTTCATTGTCCTATCTGGGACACATGACAATAAACTCTCTTGAAACTTGAATCTTGAATCAGACAAAAAGCTAGAGTAACTCATCGGGTCAGACAGCATCTCTGAAGAAAAGGAATAGGCAGTGTTTCGGATTTAGAGGTGAGCACGTTGAAACATTTAATGGGATAAAGAGCAAAGGGGAGTTCACAGACATGCAGGAGAGTGAATAAGCAGGAAAATAAGGAGAGAGTAAGACTAATAGATTGCTCCCATGGGAGGCAGCACAAATCCTTTGGGTCGAATGGCCTGCTTATTATCTGTGTCATTATCAGTGTAAGAACTTACCTGACATTGAAGATGGTGTGAGGCTGTTTGTTGTGGGTGCGAAAGGAAGATCTAGAGAGGCTAGTGTCAGAAGATTGGGGTCAGATAATGAGGGCTATAATACTAAGAAGTCTCTTCAACTAATGGTCTGTTTAGAATCAACGACTCCAGTGTCATGTGGATGCTGTGATATTGAACCAACTTAATGTTGAGACCAATGACATTCACTAGGGAAGTTCTGGGATATGAGGAGTGAGTAGAAAAGAGATGTAGAATATTGTCCATGACATTGAAAGGTGGAGCACACAGATAGGCCTCATACTACCCAGTCCTGGCCCTCTTTCTCAGCTTTTAATTGTTCAGTAATTCTTAGGTGGACATGTGGACAGTGAAACATCAACAAACACTGGATGTTAAAATTACTCAATTTCTCGAAGAAAATCCCACATGCTACTTCCCTACCTGCTTTTGTTTTGGGGAGTTAAAAATCGCTGATCCTGTCCGGTTTGTGTGTTAGATAATCTAATTCACCTTGGAATATGAGGTTTATGAGAATTATCCCAGGAATGATTGGGTCAACATATGAAGAGCGTTTGAAGGCACTGGGCCTGTACTCGCTGGAATTTCGAAGGATGAGGGGAACCCTTATTGAAATTTACCGAATAGTGAAAGGCCTGTATAGAGTGCATGTGGAGAGGATGTTTCCATTATTGGGAGAGTCTAGGACCAGAGGCCATAGACTCAGAATAAAAAGGGTACCCTTAGTAGGGAGATGAGAAGAAATTTCTTAAGACTGGGGAATCTGTAAAATTCATTGCCACAGATGGCTGTCAAGGCCAAGTCAATGGATATTTTAAAGGTGATTAACAGAATCTTGATTAGTACAGGTGTCGAGGGTTATGGGGCAAAGGCAGGAGAATGGAGTTGAGAGAGAAACATAGATCAGCCACGATTGAATGACTTGATGGGCTGAATGGATGAATTCTGCTCCTTGAACTTATGAATTAGAACCAGGGGCTTTCCTGCAACTGGTCAGCAGACTAAATGGGCAGTTCAAGCCGTCAGGGACAATTGATTCTCTTGACCTTTACCCACTATTTCAGTGATTGACCCTCTGTTGCTTTTCACCTCAAGAAAAATGTTACAAGCTTGTGTGCCACTTACTTCTTCTCCAGCAGCTGCAGTTTGTCTCGCGTTGATCCGCTCTCGAGTTTGAAATCTCCTCCAACATGTTCTCTGCGGCATTAGTCCGCACAAAGGAATTGATATCATTTGGTGGACACACCTTGTTGCGATTGCATCTCAGGGCCATGGACACTTTCCTGATCATCTGTGAGGTGAAGGTATCGTTCAAAGTCTCCTTCGTCACCTTCTGCCCACCTGGAATTAAAGGCTGGACTTCAGAACGATCTTGGGGCTTGACATTGGCCAAGAACTGGAACCTGAGGGAACTCTGGGTCTCAGGCTGCAATCGGCCTGAGCTCCGAATCTGCTCCGTGCTTTTCTGTGACGTGCTGCTTAACGAGTCCCCTCCCTTGGCCTCCTCCTCACTGATCTCGCTCTGCTTGTCAATCTCTTCATAGATATCTGACTGAGATAAAAAATAAATGCAGATTGAAGTTACGGCCGAGATTAAACAATAGCAGTGGGTTTGAAGCAGTTCAGCCCACTAGATCAAAATTATTGCATGCCATGCAATAGCATCACTTGTAACCAAGAAAAGTTAATTACTAAACAGGTTCAAAGTATCTGTCAGTATTGGTGGTGCAGTGGGTATAGCTGCTACCTCACAGTGCCAGAGACCCAGGTTCGATTCTGACAGTAACACCATCCTACACACACTAGGAACAATTTACGCTTATGCCAAGCCAATTAAGCTACAAACCTGTACGTCTTTCGAGTGTGGGAGGAAACAAAAGATCTCGGAGAAAACCCGCGCGGTTAGGGGGAGAACGTACAAACTCCGTACAGACCGCACCCCCATTGTCGGGATCGAACCCGGGTCTCTGGAGCTGTAAGCGCTGTAAGGCAGCAACTATAACGCTGCGCCACCGTGCTGCTTGTGTTTCCTCCAGGTGCTTTGGTTTCCCAAAGACACACCGGCTTATACATTAATTGGCTTCTGTAACTTGCCCCAAGTGGGATAACATAGAACTAGTATGAATAGGTGATTGATGGTCGGCATGGTCAGAAGGGTCTGTTTCCGTGCTGTATCTTTCAACGGCCTGACAGTAAATATATTCCATCTCCCACCTCAAAAAGACTCCAGCCCACCGGTGCCGGACAAATGAAGCCCACCGCGGCCTGGAAGTGGGGGAGCCCACCGAGCCATCCCTGCTCATCCCCCGAAGACCAGGGACGGAGCCGGCGATGACGGTCGTGACGGGAGAGGAGAGAGGCCGGTAGGAGTGGGAACCAGGGTCGGGACTACCGCGCCCTCGATGTCATCCGCAGGAAGCGCCCCCCCCCGGCGAACAAAGGTGGACGGGCAAGGAGAGGACGTTGGTTGCTGGTCGACCATGGGAAGGTGATGGCTGGAGGCATTGCGGCAGCCTGGGGCTTGCCTGAATCGTCCACCGTTCAGAACAACTAGGCCGTGGACTGGACTTGGAAAAAGACGCCAAGCATGGTGCCTCTTGCCTGCGGGCTCAGTAGACTATTTCAGTACAATTGCTAATTGACGGTGGTATGGTGATACTCTACTGGACTGTTTGTAAGAAAATAATTTCACTGTGTGTTTGCACTTCACACATGTGACAATAAAGCCATTGAATCATTGAACATAGGATTAGCCTTACCTTACCACTAAGCCTTATTAAATCATTATAACTAAAACAGAATGAAGATGAGGAGAAATTTCTTTAGTCACAGGGTGGTGAATCTGTGGAATTCATTGCCACAGGAGGCTGTGGAGGCCAAGTCATTGGGAATTGTTAAAGCGGGGATTGATAGATTCTTGATTAGTAAGGGTGTTAAATGTTACGGCGAAAAGGCAGGAGCATGGGGTTGAGAGGGAACGATAGATCAGCCGCGATTGAATGGCAGAGTAGACTCGACGGCCTGAATGGCCTAACTCTGCTCCTATGTCTTATGAACTTAAAACCAAATGTAGGATCATCAGCTGATTTAACACCTACTTCTTTCGGAAGCTTAGTTACAATTTTTTTATTTTTGGAACAGGGATGCCATTGGCATGGATGCTGGTGATCTTTCCTTCTGAACTGCTGTGAGAGAAGCTCAGTTAAGAATACAAGAAAATAAGAGGAATAGGCTACTCAGCCCATCATGCCTGTCCCGCCATTCAATAGTGAAATAGAATAGTGAAAGGCTTGGATAGAGTGGATGTGGAGAGGATGTTTCCACTAGTGGGAGAGTCTAGGACTAGAGGTCACAGCCTCAGAATTAAAGGATGTTCAATTAGGAAGGAGATGAGGAGGAATTTCTTCAGAGGGAGGTGAATCTGTGAATTTCCTTGCCACAGAAGGCTGTGGAGGCCAAATCATTTAAGGAAGATAGATAGATTCTTGATTAGCACAGATGTCAGAGGTTATGGGGAGAAGGCAGGAGAATGGGGTTAGGAGGGAGAGGTAGATGGCGGAGTGGACGATGGGCTAAATGGCCTAAATCTACTTCTATCACTTATGATCTTATGATCCAATGAATATAATCATGGCTGACCTATGCTGGCCTCAACTCTGCCTCTGTGCCAGCCCCATGACTCTCAATTCCGCCTCCTCAATTCCACCTATCTCCACCATAAATATATAGAATTATCTGCCTGCCTTCCACCAGCTTCAGGGGCAGGGAATTCCAGACGTTCACTGTGCAATCATGAGAGCAATAGATCGGGTCGATGCACAGAGTCTCTTGCCCAGAGTAAGGGAATCGAGGACCAGAGGACATAGGTTCAAGGTGAAGGGGAAAAGATTGAATAGGAATCTGAGGGGTAACATTTTCACACAAAGGGTGGTGGGTGTATGGAACAAGCTGCCAGAGGAAGTAGTTGAGACTGGGACTATCACATTTTTAAAAAACAGTTAGACAGGTACATGGATAGGACAGGTTTGGAGGGATATGGACCAAGTGCAGGCAAGTGGGACTAGTGTAGCTGGGACATTGTTGGCAGTGTGGGCGAATTGGGCCGAAGGGCCTGTTTCCACACTGTATCACTCTATGACTTTATGAGAGAGAAAGTTTCTACCCCAGCCATCTTTAATTCTGATTCAGAACAAAGCTTTTCTACACCGAAGTGTAGGTCAACCAAGGGCTTTTGATTGCACTTTTGATATCACTCCTGCTTACTGATACATGCATTTTATTTAAAATCACTCAATCATCGAATCATTAAAGTACAGACCAAGAGTTTGGAGATACAGCATGGATACAGACCCTTCCACACACCGAGTCCATGCCTACTGTCGATTGCCATACACTAGTTTAGACTTTAGACTGTAAAGATACAGCGCGAAAACAGGCCCTTCGGCCCACCGAGTCCGCGCTGACCGGCAATCACCCCATACACTAGGACTAGGCCTACATGAAGGATTAAAAATTTACCAAATCCAATTAACCTGCACGTCTTTGGAGTGTGGGAGGAAACCGCAGCTCCCGGAGGAAACCCACGTGGTCACAGGGTGAACATACTAACTCTACATACGGACAGCACCTGTAGTCAGGATCAAACCAGGTCTCTGGAACTGTGAGGCAGCAACTCTACAGCTGAGCCACCATGCCACCATGTCTGCATCAGTGTCTTGCATTTTCAAAACTGTTGCCATTTTTAAACTGAATTCAAATTCTCCACCTGCCAGTGTGAGATTTGTCCTCCTGTTTTCTACTGCACAGAATTTAATTCAAGCCTCTGGATTTCGAGTGCTGCAATATGCCAGCAACTCTTTGTTTGGAAATTCAATTGCAGAACTCTTGTTTTCCGGGTAATGCAATTGAAAATACTATTTTTTTTTTTAAACACAATAATGGCAATAATGACAAATATGACGCAATAATGTTGTTACAACATATTCCACACTCTGGTAATTTTCTCTTTGCACTACCTGATGTACTTGTGTTTCACTTGATTACAATCATATATGTACGATTTCAGCACGCAAACAATCTCTGTGTCTCGGTACACAGACAATATTGAACCAATACCAGGTTCTAAGTTTGCGTCACACCAGACACACGTTACATTTTGGCAAGACTAACATGGGGAGGACCTACACAGTGAATGGTAGGGATCCGGGGAGTGTTGTAGAGCAGAGGGATCTAGGAGTGCAGGTAGATAGTTCATTGAAAGTGGCATCAGAGGTAGAGAGGGTGGTCAAAAAGACTGTTGGCACAGATGGGACATGTTGGTTGGTGTGGGCAAGTTGAGCTGAAGGGCCTGTTTCTACACTCTATGACTCTGTCGCCAGGAGCAATAATCACTAGTCAAGTCCAAGGCACTGTTGTTCTTCTCAGTTCTGCACAAACTGGGATACCTATCAGCGAGTCACTAACCTTGTATCTCTGGACAACCAGCCTCTGAGCAATAAGCTGAGCCACCCACGACCCAGAACCACACAGCCTCCTGACCCTGTGACCACTCAAACTCAGGCACTGAGCAGCTAATCCCACCTGTCCATGGCGACCAACAATCACCCGTACACTAGTTTTACCCCGCACACTAGGGACAATTTACAGAAGACGAGTAACCTACAAACCCGCGCGTCTTTGCAATGTGAGAGGAAACCGGAGCATCAAGAAAAAACACACGCGGTCACAGGGAGAACGCACAAACTCTGTACAGACAGGACCAGTAGTCAGGATCTAGCCCATGGCTTTTCCCACCATTCATCTTCTGGAGTCAGGAAGTTGGAGGGTATTACTCTCCTGGGTAAAGACACGCGGGTCTGGCTCGCTCTTCCCAGATTCATGGTGTCTCAACGCCCTCGCATCACCCAAACATTGCTGGTCTCCTGATTCCCCCCCCCCCCCCCACCCCACACTCTCACACATTCCTGGTCTGAGACACAACCATGCAACATGGTGGTGTGGTGCCATGTACGTTGGGGAATCCAAAGCTTAATAGCTAATTGAAGACTCCTCGCTTTATCTGCACAGCTCATCCTTTAATGGTCTAAAACCACCATTCTTACTGACAATGATTTATTAATGGCCCCTAACCCAGCCTAATTATGGTTGTGTCCCAATGAGCCTCTATGGTGTTCCAGAATCACTAATAAGCTTAACAAGAGGATGGTCAACCATCACCTTGGATAAAGGGCAGAGGGATGAAAATGATGAGGTCATTCTATGAGGAGCTTGCATGGACTCAAGTGGCCACCTTGCCAACTAGGTACTAATCTAACGGTACTAGAAATCTATGCTTCTCTCTCTCCTTAAATGTAGACAATTCTGCTAAATATCAGCGCCCCCTGTTCACGTTCATAAGTAATAGGGGCAGAATTAGGCCATTCAGCCCATCAAGTCTACTCCACCATTCAACGATGGCTGATCGATCTTTCCCTCTCAACCCCATTCTCCTGCCTTCTCCTCATAACCCAACGCCCATACTAATCAAGAATACATCAATCACCGCCTTAAAATTATCCATTGACTGCCTCCATGGCCTTCTATGGCAAGGAATTCCACAGATTCTCCACTCTCTGACTAAATAAATTCCTCATCTCTTTTCTAAATGTACGTCCTTTTATTCTGAGGCTATGGCCTCTGGTCCTAGACTCTCCCACTAGTGGAAACATCCTCTCCACATCCACTCTATCCAGGCCTTTCATGCTTCGGTAAGTTTCTTTGTCCCTTGATATTTCTTTAAAGATTAGAAAAAAATCCCACAAAATGGAAGAACCTGGTAAAAAGGCTACTCATGCTTACACTGGTCACATTCTCTTTGGGTGAAATAAATGCCGGCTGGGCCCATATCATGGGCTGTACTTTGATCTCCATTGGAAATTTGTTTCTAGGTTGAAGTTGCCCTTCGTCCAGTTGGGCTTCTTGCTGAGCCTGGGCCTCTGGTTGGGATTGGCCCACTTGTTCTTGAATTTCCATTTGGGTCTGGGCCATGGTGTCCAACTGATCCACTGGCTGTGCGTCTAATATTTTATTGTATAGTGCCTGGGATCCTGTGTGTGTCCCCTTCTGTATCTGGGACTCCAGTTGGACCGGGTCTTGGAGCTCCTGCTGAACCAGGCCCTGGGACTCATGATGAACCTGATCTTGGGCTTCATAATGAAAATGGTCATTGGCCTCATGGTCCTGGCCCTCATGCTGATCCAATTCTTGGACCTCACCATGAATTTGGTTTTGGGCCTCATGGTGAGGTTGTTCTTGGCCATGGGTCTCATGCTTGGCCAAGATTTCGACCTGATCGCAAACCTGGTCTTGGGCCTTGTGCAGAAGTTGTTGGGCGCTTGCCTCACCCTGGCCATGGCCCTTAAGCTGCGCCTGAATCCAGGCCTGGTCTTGGTTCTGGGCCTCTGACTGAGGATGGTGCAGGGATTGAGGCTCAACTTGGTCTCCAGACTCCTGGCGAAGATGGTCACAGACCTGAGAATGACCATGGTTCACGGCAATTTTGGCACCGTTTTGGGCCTCATCTTGAAGCTGGTCTTGAATCTGATCGCAGGCTTCAGTATGGATCTCGTCACAGGCTTCTTCATGGGCCTGGCCTCCAGCGCCTACTTGAGTCTGGACACAACTCTCTGACTCAGCCTGATCCAGGGCCTCCCGAAGAGGTTGGTCGAGGTCCTCCAATTGCATCTGGCACTGGGACGGTGACTGGCCTCGGCCTCGGGCCAATGGCTGGGTCTGCTCTTGAAACTCTGCCTGAGACTGATTACAGGCCTTTGCTTGAGACTGGTCATGGGTGTCTGGCCGAGACTTGTCCACAGCTTCCTGATGAACCTTGTCTGAGCTCTCTGACAAAATCTGGGCGCTGACGTCTGACAAAGTCTGCCTTCGAACCTCTTCCTCAGCTTGGAACTCTGGCCGAGCTTGGAGCGTTTGGACAAGTGCCTCTGATTGTGATACTGGTAAAGTCTCAGCATTAGCCTGTGCTTGTGCTTCAGCCGAGATTTCCACTCGGCCTTCTGGCTGCTCCGGCCTCTGGTCCAGTTCCTTCGGTTCTATCTGGGATTGGCTTTGGATTTCCGGGGAGCATTCGGTGCCGAACGCTTTTGGTTCATGATCATGCTCTTCGACAACCAGCACAGCCGAGATTGCCACTGGGCCTTCCGGCTGCTCCGGCCTCAGGTCCAGTTCCTTCCGTTCTATCTGGGATTGGCTTTGTATTCCCGAGGAGCAATCGGTGCCGAAGACTTTTGATTCAGGATCCAGCTCTTCGACCACCGGCCCCGAGTCGACATCTGCGCTGCCCGGAGACAGTTCACTTCTAATCTCCGTGTCCTCTTTCCTCGCTTCGCCTACTTGCTGGCTTGCACTGGAGACTGTTACTGCAACTTGGCTAGTCTAGAAAGAAAAACTTGGCTTTAAACAAATGTCATTTTTAAACATTCAACACACACACAGTCTTGGCAGCCGGTGTCAGCAAACTGTGTGAATGTGCGAAACATGCCTGATGTTTACAGCGTATCATTCATTTTTGCATCAAAGACTCCGAGAGGATGTGGAGGAATCCATTACAATGACACAAGCTCAGGAAGATAATGTATTATAAGATTTATTTCAATAATATTAGGTTAACATGACACCATATAATGCCGCTCCTGATGCCGGAACAGGTCAGTGAATAGCCAGCCCGTGGATGAGGGACCATTTATGTGGTGAGACTTGAGAAGCACCAGGTTTGTTCTTCTTTGAGACAAGGGATAAAAGCAGATTTATTAGAGGTGATCAAAATGATGGAGGGTTTTGAAAAAGTAAGTTAAGAGAAATTGCTTCTAACGGCAGGAGGGTTAGGTAACCAGAGGAAGCAGATTTAAGTCAATTCTTAAAACGCCGTATATCTGTTTCCACTGGTTACTGATCTTCCAGTTTCTGGATTTCTGCCCAGGATTCTTGTTGAGCCTGAACCTCTGGTTACACTGGGCCAGAGTGGAAGTGAAGACGATTCTTTGTAACGTAGTAAGCTGTTGTGATTTGGAAAGCACTCTGTGAAAGAGCAAAAAAACAGCAGAATCAGTAGGAGTTCTCAAAAGGGAGGTGGATATTTCCTTCAATGTAAAGTTTTGTGGGTGAGTGGGACATGTGTGGTTATTTGTGTAGAAAAGTGGACTATTTGTTTAAATGGAAAGAAAGAGAGAGGAGAGGGGGAGAGAGGGGGAGAGGGAGAGAGGGAGAGAGGGAGAGAGGGAGAGAGGGAGAGAGGGAGAGAGGGAGAGAGGGAGAGAGAGAGGGAGAGAGGGAGAGAGGGAGAGAGGGAGAGAGGGAGAGAGGAGAGAGAGAGAGGGAGAGAGGGAGAGAGGGAGAGAGGGAGAGAGGGAGAGAGGGAGAGAGGGAGAGAGGGAGAGAGGGAGAGAGGGAGAGAGGGGGAGAGGGGGAGAGGGGGAGAGGGGGAGAGGGAGAGAGGGAGAGAGGGAGAGAGGGAGAGAGGGAGAGAGAGGAGAGAGAGAGAGAGAGAGAGAGAGAGAGAGAGAGAGAGAGAGAGAGAGAGAGAGAGAGAGAGAGAGAGAGAGAGAGAGAGAAGAGTAAAGGAAAACAAGTTAACATGCAAATATAGCAGATCATGAGGAAGGTAAATGGAATGTATCTTTGTGGTCTAGAAATTGAAGTACAACTGCACTAGGCAATGTGAAGTTGCATCTGGAATGCCTCTTTAAGAATGCATCTGGATTGCCTCTTTAGTCTCTTTAAGGAAGAGGGTTGCAGTTATTCTAGAGAGAGTTCGGAGCAGGGTTTATGCAGGTTGGGGTCTATAGTCATCAAAATTTCGAAAGTAAAAATCCTGTGGAAGCAGAAGGAACCTGAGAATGCTCGACAGAGCTGTTTGGAGTGGATCATGAAAGGAAGCAGAGGGTGGTCGTGGAATGGTGGCGAAGTTGGGCAGGCTCGGGGTGATGTAAAAGAGGTATCTAAAATCAGAAGGAGAATATATAGTCTTTTGCCCAGGGTCGGGAAATCAAAAACTAAAGGACATTGGTTTGATGTGGGATGGGCCAAGATTTAATATGAATGTGAGAGGCAACTTTACCACTCAGGGTGGTGCGTATATAGAAGCCAGACAACCCTAATGACCACAAAACATACTGGATTGTCATAAAACACGAATGTTTCTCAATTTCTTCAGGAGAGGAAATATTTGGGTCTGGTCTTTTATATGATTCTTGAATAGACATGGAGCAAGGACATTCAATTGTGTGTTTGTCTGAGTGTATGCTCCATGTGATGCTGCTGCAACAAGTTCTTCATCGTACCTGTTCTTGCACGTGGGACAATAAACTCAACTTGACTTGACTTCTTCAGAGCCCCCATAAATCATGGCTGTTCAGGCCAAAGGATAACCATTTGCTAACCATTTTTAACTCCCTTTCCCAGTCCCACGCTGACCTTTCTGTCCTGGGCCTCCACCATTGCCAGAGTGAGGCCACAAGCAAACTGGAGGAACATCATCTCATATTCAGCTTGGGCGGCTTACAACCCAATGGTATGGACATTGAATTCTCCAATTTTCATAAGCTCATGTCATAATTTGGCTATTTGGCCCATCCAGTCAACGCCACCATTCATTCATGGCTGATCTATCTTTCCCTCTCAACACGATTCTCCTGCCTTCTCCCCATAACCTTTGACACCCATACTAATTAACTACCCGCTAATCTCTCCTTTCAAAATACGCAATGTCTTGGCCTCCACAGCCACATGAGGCAACGGATTCCACAGGATCGCCAACCTCTGGTGAAGGATATTCCTCCTCATCTCCATTCTAAAATTACGTCTTTTGTCTCACCTTTCTTTCTTATCTCTGGCCTTCGTTCCAATCATCTACCAATCCAAACTCCCCCTACCCCCCCCCCCCTTGTTAATGTCAACCTATTATATGCCATACTTTGTCCTGCCTCTCCCCTTTTCCAGCTTTCTTCTCCCCCCCCTACAATCAGGAAGGGTTTTGATGCAAAACGTCACATATCCATGTTCTCCAGAGATGCTGCCTGACCCAGTGAGTTACTCCAGCACTTTGTGTTTACTTTAAAGGAGGCCCTGCAAAGAGGTAGGAACTCCTTCCACCTGCAATGCAGTGCTGCAGGCTGCCCTGTGAGTTGAGGGATAACTATCAGCCAGAGAATAACCTTCCACAAAACAGCCAGACATCCACGAGGCCTCAGATAGGCTCTGAGTTCAGAAAGAGGCCACAGACAATGCAGCAAACCATCAACACCCTCACCAAGCCACCGTCCCCTCACTCAACAGGAGGGCCCTTTAGACGGTGCTGACATCCAGCACAAGTCACGAGTCAGTCCATGTCTGTCTCAAAACCAATTTACACATCAACAAAGTGAAATAGTTACAGGAGTTGGGGGTATAAGCATCTGCAGCTCCTCTGGTGACTTTGGCTTCACCAAGATCAACGGACAGGGATTCTTCTGGATCTGGGACTCTCCCCGCAGGTTCTTTTCGAGGCATTTCCGCCCTTTAAGAAGAAATTCTTTCTGCTCCTGCCTCTGCCGGATCTCCTGGCGCATCTGCCTGGATGGAGAAACAGCAAGTGAGACTTCTGGTACCAAAACCATGTAATGGTTACCAATCCCCCACCCCATCTAGTGGGCCGCAAGGTGGCCCAGCGGTAGAGTTACTGCCTCACAGCGACAGACCCAGGTTCGATTCTGACTATGGGTGTTGTCTGTATGGAGATTGTACGTTCTCCCCTTGACCTGCGTGGGTTTTCTCCGGGAGCTCCGGTTTCCTCCCACACTCCAGAGACACAGGTTTGCAGGCTAATTGGCTTGGTAAAACTGCAAATTGTCCCTGGTGTGTGTAGGATAGCATTGGTGTGCGGGGATCGCTAGTTGGCGTGGACTCGGTGGGCCGAAGGGCCTGTTTGCACGCTGTATCTCCAAACTAAACTAAACTAAACTAACCACCTCAACATTCCCACCCTTTTGTCCAGGGGAAAATGGGCAATCTTTGCTGGGCAATGGCTGGCCATGATGGGGGCAATAGTCACCTGTAAGCCCACACAATGAGAATGGTTGGGCTCTTTGGCATAGGCCCTCAACCTATCCCTGCATCATCCTGGCACCACGATACCCTTGGTTGGCAGCATCATGCAAGGTCTTGATCCCCCCACCCCTTCCCAACACGAGAGAACTTTGGGGATTACCATGTTGATCTAGCTGAGCTTGACTAATTTGGGTTTGAACATGGAATTGTTTGAGGATATTCCAAGATGACCCAGCTCCCAGCATTAGAACTGGAAACATTTATAGCAGTTGAGCCCCACATTGCTTCTAAATAGAACCAACTCTCTCCTGTAGCTGAATTGAAATGGTCAACTGGGTCAGAGGGGTGACAGTATTGGAAGTACAAGTGAAAGGGTGATTGGAAGAGGGCAATGGAGAGAGTAAAGACACTGGAGAAAAAGTAGTGGCCTTTGAGGGATGGTGCTGGAGGGACCTTGAAGAGATAGATGGTGGAGGGACAGGGAGACGCACAGGGTCCCTTGCCTAGAGTAGGGTAATCGAGGACCAGAGGACATAGGTTTAAGGTGAAGGAGAAAAGATTTAAAAGGAATCTGAGGGGTAACTTCTCCACACAAAGGGTGGTGGGTGTATAGAACGAGCTGCCAGAGGAGGTAGTTGCGGCAGGGACTATTGCAAGGTTTAAGAAACAATTCGACAATTACATGAATAGGACAGGTTTAGAGGGATATGGGCCAAATGTAGGCAAATGGGACTAGTGTAGATGGGACATGTTAGTTGGTGTAGACAAGTTGGGCCAAAGGGCCTGTTTCCACACTGTATGCCTCTGTGACTCTATGAGAGAGTAAGAATGAGAGGTTCTAAAAGAATGGTCGAGGAACCATGGAACAATAGTTGAGAGACACTAGAGAGAGGGTGGAGGGACTGAGGATGGGCAGTTTACTTGAGGAACAATGGACTCTGCTTACAAGTTGAATGAAAACCTACCTGGAACATTCTTCCCGAGCCTTGGAGGCCACTGTTTCTTGGAAAAGGGAATGTTTGCATTTCAAGAACTTCTCATATTTCTCCGATGTGTCATTTGGGTAAATTCTTTTGAAGTTCCCCATGTTTTCGTCTTCGTACTTTTCCATCTGCTCCACCCAGGCGGCTTGGTTGCTTCGTATCTCGTCGGCTCTAAGTTTCAAATGAAAGGAGAGGCGACAATTATTCCTTTTGTTCCTTATACTCAGGGAGAATTGGCGTTGCTTTCAGCAAGCCCACAATTCAGGCTACTCCTCCATCTCTCCCATCCCACCACGGTTCTTTTCATCTTTGAAGCTCCACGCCAATAAATTCACGGGGAACCTCGAAGCCTGAACAGTGGCAGAATGCGGAAGTTTATCCCACTGGGACCAGTTGTGGTGAACAGAAATACAATTGGTGCCAGAGGGTAGCGACATTTTACATGAAGCTTCACTTAAAATGGGTTAAACAGCCTTGTATGATCATTGAGCATAAAAAAACAAAGTGCTGGATTAACTCAGTATCCGGCAGTATTTCTGGAGAAAATATTCAGGCAGCATTTTGGGTCGGAACTCTTGTTCAAAGTCTGAAGAAGGGTCCCACCAGCCCAAAATATTGCCTGACCATGTTCTCCAGAGATGCTGTCAGACCCGCCGAGTTACTCCAGCACTTTTGCGTTTTTTGGGGGGGGGAGGTTTTGCATAAGTTTCCAGCATCTGTAATTCCTTGTGATTCCACTTCAATGATGGATTCTCCTTATTATCTATCCATTCCAGCAACTGGGAAAGTCATTTAGATGCAGGACAGATGAAGTCTCCTGACAATCTTCGTTAAATGAAAACAGCTCTCGGAACTGCCGATCTTTATTAGACCCAACGCTACCGGCACAGCTGTGAGCACAAACATCAGCAAACTCTGGCAATCGGTGGAGTGGGTGGGGGGAGATGACCCAGCTGTGGCTGGAATAACTACAGTTTGGCCCCCGCTTCCTAGTATAAGTCTGGCTCAAACACTTGAGAACTGTGGAAATGGGGGGGTGAGTATATGGCAAAGACATTCGGACAAGTACATGTGTATGAAGATTTAGTTTAGTTTATCTTGTCACGCGTATCAAGGTACAGTGAAAAGCTTCTCTGTTGCGTTTGCTATCCAGTCAGAAAAAAGACTGTACATGATTAAAAAATCAAGTTGTTCACAGTGGTGAGGGCCTGTCCCACTTGGCCATCATTTACTCGACAGGCCGGTAGTGACTGACGTGCGACGGTCGCGCGCGTCATCATGCGTCCGCACAGCCGTCTGGAGCGAGTGACGTCATTTGAAGATAGACACAAAATGCAGGAATAACTCAGCGGAACCGGCCGCATCTCTGGAGAGAAGCAATGGGTGACGTTTCGGGTCGAGACCCTTCTTCAGACTGAAGAAGAGTCTCGACCCGAAACATCATCCATTCCTTCTCTCCAGAGATGCAGCCGGTCCCGCTTAGTTACTCCAGCATTTTGTGTCTATCTCCAATCGTCTTGGCCCCGCTCTGGGAGTAGGAGTGGGGGCGAATCCGGATCCGCAACGGCCGTGAGCCCCAGGCCGAGCTCGTCGATCGTTTGCCTGCTTCTGCTGCTGTTGGAGGTGAGACATTGCGCCGCGCCAGGGTCTTAGGCCTGTCCAACTTTGGCCGTCAGTTACGAGACAGGCCGGTGGCGCACGAAGATTCTGTGCAGGACGAAGTCCACACTCCTCCACACCACTCCATGCGCCTGTCCCGCGCTACTCACGCGCTCCCCACACGCTACCCACACGCTACCCACATGCTACCCACACGCTAGCAGGTCACGTAAATGGCACGCGAATGACGGCCAAGTGGGACAGGCCCTTAAAGTTTATTGTCACGTGTACCGAGCGACAGTGAAATGCTTTCGTCGCGTGGTAACCAGTCAGCGGAAAGACAATACATGATTGCAATCGAGCCATCCACAGTGTACAGATACATGATAAAGGGAATAATGTGAATGACATTTAGTGCTTGATAAAATCCAATTAAAGATAGTTAAATGGTCGCTAATGAGGTAGACGGGATGTCAGGACCGCTCTCTAGTTGGTGATAGGATGACTCAGTTGCCTGCTAACAGCTGGGCTAGAAACTGTCCCTGAATCTGGAGGAGTGTGGTTTCACACTTCTGTACCTCTTGCCTGATGGGAGAGGGGAGAAGTGGGAGTGTCCGGGGTGAGACTGGTCCTTGATTGTGCTAGTGGCCTTGGGTAAGTTTCAATCGAAGGGCCTTTTTCCATGCTGTACGACTCTATGGCTCTATAACAAACTTGAAGAGCTTACTGCAAGGCTGTGTATGAAAGGGAGATCAGGGTCTCCTGTGTGCTCTGTTTCATTGAAACATGGCTCACCCGATTTACTGGAACGTGCTATACCACCTGAAGGTCTCTCGATTTATCCCAATCTTCCAACCTACCTTTATTGTGGACATTGGACATTTTCTCTGTAATGGGCCTGTCCCACTTAGACGACTCTTTAGGCAACTGCCAGGGACTGGTTTAAATGGAATTCACCTATGACACCTGGCGACAACCTACGACAGCAACTACGACAACTTACAACTGCAAAAATTGTCGCCACTGTCGCCGAAAATTTTTCAACATGTTAAAAATGTTGCGGCAGTCGCCTGTAGTCACCCAAAAAAATCACCTCAGTGGGACAGGCCCATAACTGGAACACTCTAAGGCAGTAAAATTATATTCTGCACTTTGGTATTTTTCCCTTTGCACGATCTGTTGTACTTGTGTCTGGTTTGTTTGTTCTCCTATATAATATGATCTGATTCAATGGAATAGCACGCAATCCAACATTTTCCACTGTATCTCGGTACATGTGACAATAATAAACCAATACCAAGTACCAATACTACAGTATATGCTATTTCATTCTCTTGGAACATGTTTGGACCACTGCAAGCTCTTTGGTCTATTCTGAAAGGGGTATAAAGGATGCTCTGTAAGTGCTAAGGTTATTATCATTCAGTATAAAAGGATTCACTATGAAAGGATTCGATTGAATGTGGCAAAATGTCAACCATGCCACCCATCCTCCATCTGTGCATGTGTGGGAAGGAACTGCAGATGCTGGATTTTACCGAAGATAGGCACAAAGTGCTGGCGTAACTCAGTGAGTCAGGCAGCATCTCTGGAGAAAACGTCACCTCTTGCTTCTCTCCAGAGATGCTGCCTGACCCGCTGAGTTACTCCAGCACTTTGTGCCCATCCCCATCCTTGCATCGTGACCCAACATGTGCAAGTCCAATGAATGACCACAGCTTCATCTGAAGGCTCGAGAGAGCTTGACAGAGCTCGGAGTCTCCATCACCCAGCGGTAGGTACCTGTCCTCCCGTGACCGGTAGATGTGAAGCAACCGCTCGTTAGTTCTACGTCTCTCTTCCTCCAAGACTTTCCGCCGGTCGCAGGCGGCAAGATTAATCATGCAGAGTGTATCATAAAGAAGGTTATCCTTCACCTCTTGGTCCAGTTTGGAGTCCGTCGTAAAACTGGGAGAATGATTAACCTAAAATATTAATAATCAAGTATGAACAGAGTGCAACTAGAAACTGTACAAACAAAGAACTGCAGGTGCTGGTTTTTACTAGAGATACAGTAGACACAAAGTGCTGAAGTAACTTGGCGAAACAGGCAGCATCTCTGCAGAAAAAGGATGGGTGACATTTCGGGTCGGGACCCTTCTTCAGACTGAAGATGCTGGTATACAAAATGAAAACACAGAGTGCTGTAGTGACTTAACGGGTCAGGCAGCATCTCTGGAGGACATGGATAGGGGACGTTTCAGGCCAGGACTGATTGTAATGAGGGGGATATAAAGCTGGAAAAGATGGAATACACTTTGTTTTCATTGCGATGTGTTTTTACCTGGAGGCAAAAGAGATCACCGCTGCTGTAGACTGGCACAAAACAAAAGAACTGCTGGAAGAACTCAGCAGGACAGGCAGCATCTGTGGAGGAACAGAACAGTCGATGTCTCGGGTCAAAACCCTGCAGGTGGATTGGGAGAGCAGAGGGGGTACATAGCCAGTATAAAGAGACGGGGGTGAGAGATTGGGCAGGAGGCTTGATGGACCATTAGTGTCTGTGCTTGGACCACAGCTGGGGTGCTGCCTTCCTTTCTGGGCTCCACACTCAAGGAAGGGCACTAAGGAGATTTACTGTAAGGGTCCCAGAAATGATAGAACTTCGGTCCAATGCAGCGTCTGGGGGAGCTGGCACTGCTCTCCCTAGGGCAAAGAAGGCCAAGTGGAAGATTTAATAAAAAGGTTGAAATTCATCCGCACCCACTTTTGGAATGAGGAAATATGACCTAATTTATCACCATAAGCAAATAGGATCCCTAATGAACCAACTGCTACACTGTAAATTGGCAAAGATCCAGCTCGAGAGGCACATACAAAATCTGGTGCTAAATCAGGACTGGGTGGACTCCCGAAAGGTTGAATTTAACACAGTCACCATCTCTCTGCTGTGTCAGCCTGTAAAGGCACAGACTGAGTGGCAGCCAGGCAGAAGCAGAACACATTATTGGCCATAGGGAGAGAGAGAGAGAAAAAAAGCTCCCCGATCCTCTTGAAACGGATACTGAAGTCTGATGCACGCAAAGAGGGACATCTTGTGTGTCAGCGAGGACAGTGGGAGGAGAGGGTGGGAAAGGCAAAGGGTTACAGGCATGTGATTCATCAGGTCCCCAGTTAGAAAAGCAGGGCAGGGTTTGGCTGATGTCTTGGTTGGCACGCTCCCTACGGCAAGTCGCGATGCCACAAGAAATCACTCAGTGACCAGCCGCGGTCATGTTTGTGCAAAAACAGTGGCGCAGCAGGAGTGTTGCTGCCTCACAGCGCCGGGGACCCGGGTTCGATCCTGACTACGGGTGCTGGCTGCACAGTTTGCACATTCTCCCCGTGACTGTGTGGGTTTTCTCCGGGAGGTCCGCTATCATCCCACGCTCCAAAGACGTACAGGTTTGTAGGTGAATTGGCTTCTGTAAATTGCCCCCCAGTATATAGGATAGTACTAGTTTACGGGCGATCACTGGTCGGCGCGGACTCAGTGGGCCAAAGGGCCTGTTTCCATGCTGTATCTCTAAACTTAACTAAACTAAATTTAGCAATTAATAACCTCAATAAACATGCAAAAAAAACTCAAAGTCCAGAGAGCAACCGATGACAGTCCACAGTTTATAGCTGAGATTAATGTTGTGCAGCATTCAAGGGAATGTTGGTTGAAGAACTTGTCCGTCAACCTGGTGGTCACAGTTTTCAGGCTCCTGTATCTTCTTTCCAATGAGGTGAAGGGGGGGGTAGATTTAATAGGAACCCTAACTTTTTTTACACAAAGAGTGGTGGGTATATGGAACGGTGGCGCAGCTGTAGAGTTACTGCCTTACAGCGCCAGAGACCCGAGTTCTATTCTGACTATGGGTGTTTGACTGTACGGAGTTTGTACGTTCTCCCCATGACCCGTGTGTGTGTTTTCTCCGGGTGCTCTGGTTTCCTCCAACACTCCAAGTCGTACAGGTTTGTAGGTTAATTGGCTTGGTAAAATTGTAAATTGTGCCAAGTGTGTGTAGGATAGTGTTGAGGTACGGGGTTCGCTTGTCGTCTTGAACCCGGTGGGCCGAAGGGCCTGTTTCTGCGCTGTATCTCGAAACTAAACTAAACTAAGTTAGGTAGTTGAGGCAGGTAGAGTCACAGAGTGATACAGTGTGGAAACAGGCCCTTCGGCCCAACTTGCCCACACTGGCCAACATGTCCCAGCTACACTAGTCCCACCTGCCTGCGCCTGGTCCATATCCCTCCAAATCTGTCCTATCCATGCACCTGTCCAACTGCATCTTAAATGATGGGATAGTCCCTGCCTCAACTACCTCCTCCTGTTCCATACACCCACCACCCTCTGTGTGAAGAAGTTACCCCTCGGATTACTACTAAATCTTTTCCCCTTCACCTTGAACCTATGTCCTCTGGTCCTCGATTCCCCTACTCTGGGCAAGAGACTGTGCATCTACCTGATCTATTCCTCTCATGATTTTATACACCTCCAGAGGATCACCCCTCATCTTACTGCACTCCAAGGAATAGAGACCCAGCCTATTCAACCTCTCCCTTTAGCTCACATCCTCTAGTCCTGGTAACATCCTTGTAAATCTTTTCTGAACCCTTTCAAGCTTGACAATATCTTTCCTATAACATGGTGCCCAGAACTGAACAAAATATTCTATATGTGGTCTCACCAACGTCATACACAACTGCAATATGACCTCTCAACTTCTATACTCAATACTCTGACTGATGAAGGACAATGTTGCAAAAGCCTTTTTGACCACCTTACCTACCTGCGACTCGACCTTCAAGGAACCATGCACCTGCACTCCTGGATCTCTCTGCTCTACAATACAACCCAGAGGCCTACCATTTACTGTGAAGGTCCAACCTTTGTTAGACGTCCCAAAATGCAACACCTCACACTTCTCTGTATTAAATTCCATCAACCATTCCTCAGCCCACCTGGCCAATCGATCCAGATCCTGCTGTTTTCACACCTATCACAATAGCTGGTACTATCACAACGTTTAAGAAACAGATAGACAGGTACATGGATAGGACAGGTTTGGAGGGATATGGACCAAGCGCGGACGGGTGGGACTAGTGTAGATGGGACATGTTGGTTGGCGTGGACAAGTTGGGCTGAAGGACCTATTTCCACACAGTGTGACTCTATGACTCTATCTGTTTAATATTTACGTATTCCAAAGATGTGCTTACCTCCAGCAGCCAGGGTTTTAGCGTCTGGTCCAGCAAGATGTCAAAGCCAAGGATCTCAAAGCAAGCACTTCCTGACACGTGATTTGGGAAGCATGTGAGGTAGTTGTGTTTCAGGACTGGATACGCTGCCAGAATGGTTTTGATGATGACATCTTCAATACTGTTCCATAGCCTCTCCAGGTCATAGGCATTGTTCTCCATGTATTGGTTAAAGAAGGACAGCTTTCTGCAAGAAACATATTGAAAGGAATCATCAGTTCCAATCTATTGTAAATCATCATTTACCCATCAGATGGCATGGTGGAATGTCTTATATGATAAATCTTCTCACGTCATCATTTGTACTATTGTGGGGAAAAAGAGTCCAGAGTGTTTAATTGACCTCTGTACCAAAATAGAACAGTAAAATTATTTTTTGCAACAGCATAGCAGACCTGTAAATACAAAACTCAATAAATATTGTAATAACAAACAAACTAAAATAGAATGGAGAGAGTGAATGTGAGAGGATGTTTCCAAATAGTGGGAGAGTCTAGGACCAGAGGTCACAGCCTCAGAATAAAAGGACGTTCCTTTGGAAAGGAGATGAGGAGGAATTTCTTTAGTCAGAGCATGGTGAATCTGTGGAATTCATTGCCACAGAAGGCTGTGGAGGCCAAGACACTGGATATTTTTTAAGGCAGAAATAGATCGATTCTTGATTAGTACGGATGTCAGGGGTTATGGGGAGAATGCAGGAGAATGGGGTTGAGAGGGAAAGATAGATCAGCCATTAATTAATGGCGGAGTAGACTGGATGGGCCGAATGGCGTAATTCTTCTCCTATCACTTCTGAATTTATGAAAATAAAAGTTCAAGAAATAAAAAGCCCCAATATAGTACAAAACAATACAAAACAAATGCCCAAAATCTCTCGGGCAACATAGTTTGGTTGAGATGGTGTTTGCAGTGTTCAGTACCCCAATGGTCGTTGAGAAGAAGCAGCTCCTGAAACTATTCCTGAACCTGAAGGTTTGGTTAATTATTGTCACATGTACCAAAATACATTGAAAAAACGTTGCTATCCAGTAAGATCATACTATACGTGAACATAAATAGTTAGCTCTATTTTGGATTTTAGACTTTAGACTTTAGAAATACAGCATGGAAACAGGCCCTACGGCCCACCAAGTCCACACTGACCAGCGATCACCCCAGACACGAGCATTATCTGACACACTGGGGAACCATGTACATTTTTTTTACTGGAGCCCGATTAGCCTACAGACCTGTACACCTTTGGAGTGTGGGAGCAAACCGGAGCACCCGGAGAAAACCCGAGCGGTCGCAGGGAGAACGTGCAAACACCTGACAGAGAGCACTTAAAGTCTGGATTGAACCAGGGTCGCTGGCACTGTAAGGCAGCATCCCTACCGCTACTGTGCCGCCCCTGCTACTGATTAGTAGTCAATCAGTGGAATCCTGAATCCATGATGGACTTTTCAATTTCAATAAAATCAACCTAATTTTATTATTCACATGTTTAACTTACCACTTTGTATCCTAGCCTATTTTGTACAAGATAGAAAAACACATGGACCTTTCAACTAAAGTCCAAAACCTAAAGCCTCATCACACTTTCCTTAATAGAATTGTCGCTCCAGTCTGCAAATTTGTATGAGACAATATTTTGGTACTGGATTTCCAATCTCTTAACATTTAGTTTGAATGTTTTTTTGAGCTTCACTCTCTTGAATGGTTGGGTCCATTGTTTTCTCACAATACTGCAGGCTGAGGAATATTTCAGAAGTTGAAAAGATCCAAAGATTTTTATCTATTTAAGCAGAATATGGAGACATAAGGAACTGCAAATGCTGGAATCTTGCGCAAATCACAAAGTGCTGGAGTAACTCAGCAGGTCAGGCAGCATCTCTGGAGGGAATGGACAGGCAATGTTTCAGGTCGGGACCCTTCTTCTGAATGATTGTAGTCGGAGGGATAAAGCTGCAAAAGAAGTAGTGGCGGGACAAGGCCTTGCAAGTGAGGGGTGCTTTGATCAAACCAGTCTGAAGAAGGGCCCCAACTGGAAGCTTCACCGATCTAGTCCCGTTAGGGAAGTTACCTGACACGCGGAGTGACTCCAGCACCTTGTGAACAGAGGATGGAGTGGTTTTAATTCCACAAGGTCATTGTAAACGTAGGTCTACTCTTTCAGCTGAGGAAGGAGAATACTGGTGGACAGTAGAACTGAAGTCCAACCAGGCAATGGACATAGAGAAGATGTAGGTCACAGCTGCTGATAACCTCAGAGGGTTCAAAGGTGGGCACCAGGAGATGGTGCTGGTAAACACATTGGGTTCAGACTACAGTTCATGGCCCAAGCCATGGCAATGAGGGCTGGGCAAGAGGCCAAGCACCACCCACAGGCAGGGTGGGGGATAAGAATTAGAAATTAGATGGGCAACTCACCTCAGCTGGTTATAGACCTCCTCACAGCCAGCTGACCAGCGGCCTGGGAGCGAGTTGGCTGATAGCCGTCTTAGCTTGGGGCATGGTCAGTGACAAGGAGAGACCTAAAGAGGGGAAGAAAATAAAAGTGTCTTAAAAATAGGGGGCAGCACCGTGGCACAGCTGGGAGAGCTGCTGCCTCGCAGTGCCAGAGACCCGGGTTTAAGCCCTGACCTCAGGTGCTGACTGTGTGGAGTTTGCCCGTGACCGCATGGGATTCCGCGGGTGCTCCAGTTTCCTCCCACATCCCAAAGACGTGCGGGTTTGTAGCTTAATTAGCCTCTGCAAAACTGACCCTATTGCTGCAGGGAGTGGATGAGAGAGAGAGTGGGATAACATTGACCTGGTGTGAACGGGGTGATCGATGGTCGGCGTGGACTTTGTGGGCCAAAGGTGGACGCAAAATACTGGAGTAACTCAGCGGGTCAGGCATTATCTCAGGAGAAAAGGTTCCAGGTCGAGACCCTTCATCAGACCAGACTTGTGGGCCAAAGGGCCTGTTTTCATGCTGTATCTCTAAACTAAACTAAAAATAGTCGGAACAGAGGGAGGTAATGAGTTACAAGGCCTTGACTACACTTCATCTTCCACATGTGCTGGCCTTTATATTGTCCTGGTTCATGCTTCACAATGATAACATTCACTCCGCAACATACAGTCTCACCTTTTACTGCCTTTGATTTCATCCCGGACAAAGTTCTTGCTGTGCTTGTTGATGGAGTAGTTGGTGAGGTGCATGCAAACGTCCTCCTGTGAGCAACACAAGGCAAGGCCATTGGTTTGTCTGTCAAGGGACATCACCCTCAATATTCGCGTCAAACTGTCACCATCTCAAACGATGGCTACCGGACCCGCACAAATGCCACTTAATGCGTCACTGTCAGCATCACTTTGTGCTGCCACGAAGAACAAGTTGACAGGTAGCCAGCCAGGGAATAAAAATGAAGAAAGGGCCACATTTTTAAAGCAATTCTCACACTTAGCACATCCTAAAGCATTCGATGAGACCAACCCCCCCCCCCCCCCCCCATCTTTCTAAACTCCAGCGAGGACAGACCCCGCTGGAGTTTACAAGGATGAGAGGGGTTTCTCATTATAACCCACCGGATAATGAAAGGCCTAGACAGAGTGGGTTTGGAGAGGATAGTGGGAGAGTTTAGGGTCAGATTGTACAGACTCATAATAAAACTATGTATCTTTAGAATGGAGATGAGGAGGAATTTCTTTAGCCAGAGGAGGTGAATCTGTGGAATTCATTGCCATTGCCGCAGGCCAAGTCATTGGGTATTTTTAAAGAGGAGATTGATAGGTTCTTGAATAGTAAGGGTGATATAGGTTACAGGGAGAAGAGACAACACCATGAGTTTGAGAGGAAAGGTCATAAGGTTATAAGTAATAGGAGCAGAATTAGGCCATTCAGCCCATCAGGGGATATGGGGAGGAAGCAGGGATGGGGTACTGAATGTGGATGATCAGCCATGATCACAGTGAATGGCGGTGCTGGCTCGAAGGGTCAAATGGCCTACTCCTGCACCTATTGTCTATTGTTTATTGTCTAAATCTACTCTGCCATTCAATCATGGTTGATCTGTCTCTCCATCCTAACCCCATTCTCCTGCCTTCTCCCCATAACCTCTGACACCCGTCAGGAAACATAGATCAGCCGTCATCAAAAGGAGAAGATTTAATGGGCCGAATGGCCTGATTCTGCTCCTATGTTTTATGGTCTTATACTGCAGATGAAACCTAGAGTCATAGAATCAGACAGCATGGAAGCAGGCTGTATGGCCCAACCCATCCATGCCGACCAATATGCCCCATCTAAGCTAGTCCCAATTGCTTGTGTTTGGCCCATATCCCTCGAATCCTTTCCTATCCCAGTACCTGTCAGATTGTTCCTCTGGAGTGCAGTCACTGAGGTGAATAAACACAGTAGTCAGTTTACTCAAACAAAAACACCAAAGGTAATGTTAACTGCAATGTTGTTTAGGACAGGAAATCCCCTGCTTTTCATTGAATAATTCCATGGGATCTTTTACATCCAAGATCTCATCTGAAAGACAGCACCCCCATCAGTGTAGCATTCCCTCAGTGTGAATACTGTCATATGGTACAGAAGCAGGTCAATCAACCATGCTTCTTTGAAAGCAATCTATTCAATCCATGACCCCATTCCTTCCCCAGAACCATGTAGGTTCATAAGTGATAGGGGCAGAATTTGGCCATTTGGCCCATCAAGTCTACTCTGACATTTAATCTTGGTTAACCTAACTTTCCGTCTCAACCCCATTCTCCTGCCTTCTCCCCATAACCCGACAACCTTTACTAATCAAGAATCTGTCAATCCCCTCCTTAAATATATCCATTGACTTGGCCTCATAGCCTTCTGCGGCAATGAAATCCACAGGTTCACCATCCTCTGACTAAAGAAATTCCTCCTCATCTCCTTTCTGAAGCTACGTCCTTTTATTCTGTGGCTATTACCACTGGTCCTTGACTCTCCCACTAGTGGGAACCAAAGTGGTAAATTGTATTCCTTCAAGTGCATATCCAAATCTCTTTCTATTTTCTATTATTCCTCTTGCGATAGCATCCTCTTTCAGTAGCAGACTGATCTTGACAGACACTGTATACATATGTGTGATTTGGTTTTTGGTTTCAGCTTTAGAGTTAAGAGTATGGAAACAAGCCCTTCGGCCCACCGAGTCCACGCCGACCATCGATCAACCATCCACACTTGTTGTATATTATCTTGCTTTATCATCCACTCCCTGCATGTTCAGAGCAATTAGTTTAGTTTAGTTTACTTTAATATTATTGTCACGTGTAACGAGATACAGTGAAAAGCTTTTTTGTTGCGTGCTATCCAGTTAACGAGAAGACTATTCACAGTTACAATTTAGTCGTTTAGTTGTATACATTTAATGTACCCGTAATATACCCTTTATAAAGGATAAAGGGTATATTATTTAGTGCAGGATAAAGTCCGATAAAGCCCGATTAAAGATTCTTCAAAGGTAAATGTTGCTGTTGAAATAAAGATTTCAGAGAGTGGAGCGATTGTAATGTATGATATACTGTAGGTCCACTTCTGGGACCAGCAAGCAAAGAGTTGCCGGCTTTGGCACCATAGGTTTGACATTTTACAGAGGCCAATTAAACCTGCAAACCCGATAAACGTTGACATGCGGGAGGAAACCGGAATACCCGGAGGAAACCCACGCGGTCACTTGGAGATCGTGCCAAATTCACACAGACGAGGTCAGGATCGAACCCGTGTCTCCGGCACTGTGAGTCAGCGGCTCTACCAACTGTGCCACTGTGCCACGTGTTAGGTCGAGTTGTCGAGTCGGGTTTACTGTCATGTGCACAAGAACGGTGAGGTACAGTACAGCAGCAGCAGCATCACAGCCACACAGACTCCGACAAACACACATAAAAAACAATATATAAATTACAGATGAATCACACGTTAAATTTCTCAAAGGAAGAAGACCATAAAAAAAGGAAAACGCTCTTAAAAAAGTAGTGTTGCAGAAAAACTACAACTTTTTTTTTAGCTGGCCATTTAAAAAAAAAATGTCAATGTGTCACTTACTAAATTCTTTTCAGTGGGTTCAGAATACTTCATGGTAGCAAAACGGATCAAGCCTTCGTCGTAGAAATAAATCCGCAGTGGGTCACAGGAAGTAATTAAGACATAGAGTCTGAGGTCAAACTTGAATCCATCCAAGATGAATGGCTGCACAAGTAGAGGAGGGTTTAGTGAGTTGCAAGGACCAATCATTACTCAATTTCCTTTGAACAGTGTGGCTGCTGTATCCACATTAGTTCCTTTCCTTACGTTTTCCTTGCGTTTTCCACCTTCTCTAACCTCTTGCTGCAGTTCCCCGTAAAGATCACTTTCCCCCAGTCTGAAGAAGGGTCTCGACCCGAAACGTCGCCTATTCCTCCGCTCCATAGATGCTGCCTCACCCGCTGAGTTTCTCCAGCATTTTTGTCTACCTTCCCCTTGTACCACTCTTTTAGTTTTAAACTTACAGCATGGAAACAGACCCTTCAGCTCACCGAGTCCTCGCCGACCATCGATCACCCGTTCACCCTAGTTTAGTTTGGAGATACAGGGTGGAGACATGCCCTTTTGGCCTACCAAGCCCACGCCAACCATCGATCAGCCGTTCACACTACTTTTATGTTATCCCACTTTCTCATCCACTGCGCACACACCCAGGGCAATTTTACAGAGGCCCATTAACCTGCAAACCCACACTTCTTTTGGATGTGGGAGGAAACCCGAGCACCTGGAAGGAACAAAGGAAATTGATACCAGATGATCATATGTAAGGGTGGCTATTCCATCACAAAAGACATCGGTGCCAATGTAAATTCCTGGCACAAGCCTAATGTGCCCTCAACACCCTATTACATTTATGGATTTGGGGCCACCCCTACACCACCCACCACCCCACTCTCACCCTCAAATCCCTCCATTCACTTTATGTCTAAATTTCTATCATCTTACATAGAACACAAAGTGCTGGAATAACTCAGAGGGTCAGGCAACGTTTTGGGTTGGGACCCTTCTACTATCAGTCTGAAGAAGGGTCCCGCACCAAAACATCACCTATCCATGTCCTCCAGTGATGGTGCCTGACCCGCTGAGTTACTCCAGCACTTTGTGTCCTGGGCAATGTTCTAGCATCTGCAGTTCCTTGTGTCACCATTGAGTGAGCCTCAGTTACTGAATAACTTGCGTAGGCAGTTCTAAAAGAAATTACAACCATACAAATAAAAAACTTTCCTTCATTTCAGTTGTAAATGACTGACCGAATATGACTTCTAGTTATAGACCCATCACCCAGAAAACAGCCTCTGTATCTATTCTGTTACTCTCTTAACTATCAGATGTTGAGTTTCTCCAGCATTTTTGTCAACCTTAGATGTTTCAATGAGGTACTATCTGCTGTGTGAGAACTTTAATGAGGATGAGTCCACCAGACTCGGACTATTTTCCTTGGAGTTCCATTCATTTAGGGACCAATGTGCTGTATCCTTTCTCCTCTGTCCCCAAAGCAAATACATCCTTACTTAGGTCTGCAGACCAAAAGTGGACAAGTTGATCCAGGTCAGATCTCACAATGGCCGTGTGTAATCTCAGCTGGACTTGATAGAGTCACAGAGTGGAATCAGGCCCTTCATCTCAACTTGCCCACGCAGACCAATATGCCCCATCTACACTAGTCCCACCTGCCTGTGTTTGGCCCATATCCCTCTAAACCTATCCTATCCATGTACCTGTCTAAATGTTTCTTGAACATTGCGATCGTGCCTGCCTCAATTACCTCAGTAGCTCATTCCATACACCCACCACCCTTTGTGTAAAAAAAGTTTCCCCTCAGGTTACTACTAAATCTCCCCCCCCCCCCCCCCCCCCTCTGGTTCTCTATTTCCCTATTCTGGGCAAAAGACTGTGTTCCTCTCTCTTCCTCCCATGATATTGGACAGATCACCCCTCATTCTCCTGCGCTGCAAGAAATAACACTCTCTAGTTCTCTGCACCCCTTCCAGTTTAACAACATCCTTACTATAGCAGGGTGACCAAAGCTAAACACAATACTCTAAATGTGGCCTCACCAATGACTTATATCTGTAGCATGACCTCCCAACTTCTATACTCATGACCATCCTTCTATACTTTTATATTCCATGACCCCCCCCCCCCCCCCACCCCATATCCCAAGGTCCCTCCGGATGGGGGAATGTTGCCAGATAACTATGTGTCAATTAGCCATGGAAACCCATATTTGATTGCTTCATGAGATCAGGAGTAATCTCCTGCAGAGCTTGCTTAACCGGTTCCAAGTTGTTCTCTTTGGGTTTTTTGGTATCTCTCAAGGGACGGTGCAGTGGCCACAGATGCATGAGATCCCACTGGCAACAATTCACGCAGCAATTATAGGGTTTCATTTTTCATTTGAACCACCTACATTCGCTTATAAATCCTTCTCAGCAGCAAAGTACCTTGGGAATGTAAACCTGGCAGACCATGTCTTCCCCTGGCTTAACATCGCTGGTATTCCGAGTCAAGAAAATTCCGCGTCCCTGACATTCGGAATCGGGTTTGCATATGAACGTCTTGGTTTTCCTGCTTCTACAGTAGGCCACAAAGTCATGGTACCTGCAGCAAGAATCAAGCATCAGAGCCAAGAAACAATCATTCAAAGAAAGTTTAGTACACGTGTCAGGGGTTATGGGGTGGAGGCAGGAGAATGGGGTTGAGAGGGTAAGTTAGATCAGCCACGATTGAATGGCGGAGTAGACTTGATGGGCCGAGTGGCCTAATTCTGCTCAAGGAACCTATAAAAGGCCTGCATTTATTTTATGCCTTTCACAACCACAAGGTATCCTCTAACACTTCAGCCATTGAGATACCCCTAAGGACAGTAACCATTGCATAGAACACAAAATGCCGGAGTAGCTCAGCAGGTCAGGCAGCATTTCTGGAAGACCCAAAATGCGCTCATCCATGCCCGCCAGAGATGTCCTTTAGTGTCAAAGAGTCAAACAGCACGGAAACAGGCCCATCTTTCCCATGCCGTCCCACCTGCCTGCATTTGGCCCATATCCATCAAAACCTTTCCTATCCATGAACTTGACCAAAATCTTTTTTAACGTTGTTGTAGTACCTCCTCTGGCAGCTCGTTCCGTATTCCCACCACCCTGTGTGTGAAAAAGTTCCTATTAATTTCATCTTAAACCTCTGTCCTCTGGTTCTTGGTTCCCTTATTGTAGGTAAAAGACTCTGTGCCTTTACCCTATCTATTCCCCTCATGATCTTATACACCTCTATAAGATCACCTCTTGCGTTCCAAGGAATAAAGTTCTAGTATGCCCAACCTCTCCCTATACCTCAAGCCCTCAAGTCCTGGTAGCATCCTCACAAATCTTCTCTGCCCTCTTTCCAGCTTAATAATATTCTTCCGATACCAGGGTGACCAAAACTAAACACAATATTACAAATGCGGCCTCACCAACATCTTGTACAACTATCACATAACATCTTAAGTTCTATACTCAATACCTTGGGTGATGAAGGACAAAATAAAGCCTTCTTAACTACCCTATCTACTGGTGATGCCATTTCCAAGGAATGATACACCTGCGCTCCAAGATGCCTATGCTCTACAACACTCCGCAGAGCCCTGCAATTCACTGTGTAGGTCTCACCCTTGTTAGACTTCCCAAAAAGCAACACCTCGTGCTTATCTGCATTAAACTCCAAAAAGCATTCCTCAGCCCACTTGCCCAACTGATCAAGATCCTGTTGTAATTTTTGACAACTTTCTTCGCTACGTGCGATACCACCTACTTTGGTGTCATCTGCAAACCTACTAATCATGCCTTCCACATTCCAATCCAAATCGTTGCTATAAACCACAAACAGCAGTGGGCCCACCACCGGTCCCTGAGGCACACCACTTGTCACAGGCCTCCAGTCCAAAAAACAACCTTCCACCATCACCCTCTGCTTCCATCCATAAAGCTAGTTCTCTATCCAGTCAGCTAGCTCCCCCTGGCTCTCATGCGATCTAACCTTCTACCATGCGCGACCTTATCAAATGCCTTGCAGAAGTCATCTCCTTAAACTTACTCAGATGGTAGACACCACGTTTTAGGGAAAATGTTGTAATCTTTTGGATATAGCTTTAACATTCTATTTAAGTTCCTGGCCAGCAAATCCTTCCTGCAGATCTCATTCATCCCAGGAAAATGATTGATTTTCTGTGCAAGGAAAAGAGTTGTTAATCCACATTGCCAATATATCCCGTGTGTGGAAAACACACTTCCGTTATTTTATTTTATGGTTTCTATCCCAAGGGACGTTTGAAGTTTGATGGGGAGTGGTTCCACGGCTTGCGGCAATCCTTGCCAACTCATCAGACATGACTCTTACAATAAGAGAATTTACCATCGAGATGTGCACCACTGTATTACACCCTCCCAGCATTCCAGAGGTACTACAATGTAATTACTAGCAACGACTCTGACTGCCGCACACCAGGGGAGCTGCGGCCAATTTAGTGCCTCTTATGTTCATGCTGAGATTGGGTTATTGAGTATGTCACCGGATGTAAAGCACGTTAGGACGTGGAAGGCTGTGTGGAAGATGGCTGGGTGTGATTTCTTTAAACAAGGGTTGACTATGGATCAAGTGGTGCATTGGCAATTGGTCTAAAACAATTGGAGATCAGGCTCCACGACATGGACTTAGTACACGCTGAGACGCTAATTTACACTGTTCCATGCTCACATGGATGGTCACAAACACACACACACACATAACATGTGCACACACATATGTACGTGCATGCACGCACGCTAGGAAGACATGTACACACTCACATGCGCATGCATGCACACACTCACTCGCACCCACACACAAGCGTACACATGCATGCACGTACATGCACATCCACACACACATAAGCACGCACACATACATGCATGCATGCTCGCACATATGCACGCGCACTCACACACACCCACATACAGACATACACACACACACACGCACAGATGGTCACAAATATATGAAACCGTACTCTTCCAGCTCAAGTGTGCCACCAATTACCGGATAGTTTACCAAAGCCTCGATGTAATGAAAATTAAATGCTGTGTGGGGTTTCACTCTGCTGCAGGCTCTGGGGAGATCACCGGGCCTCCATTGGCTTATTACCTGGTAACGTTTTAGCTCCATGGCTTTGTCCAAAGACACTGAGTAATCACTCCAGCACAGAGTCCATTCCTCATCATCACCAACCTCTTTCAACCCAAATAACGTGGCTGCACGCCGAACTGTAATGGAAACAGTCAATGCCCAGCTCAATAAATCACTTTAAACGGGAGATCAGTAATGTAGACAAGGCAACCATTTCGCGAACACTTGCACGCTGTCTGCCAAGGCCTACTGGATCTTCTGGTCGCTAACCTTTTTAACTCCCCTTCCCATCCCCAACTCTGGGCCTCCTCCATTGCCAGAGTGAAGTTTTCCTCCTGGGTAGCTTACACCCCAATGGAATGAACATTGAATTCTCCCCCACTCCCTCTTTCTTTCCTGTGCCCTGCACACCCCACTGCACACCCATTTCTCCCAAAATCCTGCCCATGTGTCTCCACCTCACCTCTACTTCCACCTACATCCCTTCCTCTGGCTTTCATTCCACTACTCTTCTCTCCTAATCTGACACCCTTTAGTCTCCTCTTCACCTCTAGTCTTTGTCACCTACTCCACCCATCTGCCATTTAACAACCCCCCCCCAAGCCGTATCCATCAGTCATTCACCAGGCTCTGTCCGCCCCCACCTCTCTTTTTCAGCTTCCCCCCCTCACTACAATCGATCTGAAGAAGGGTCCCGACCCGAAATATCATCTATCCATTCCTTCCACACATGCTGCCTAACCCGCTGAGTTCCTCCAGCATTTTGTGCCTTGATCAATAGATTGCCGCTGTCTAGAGAGGAACATTGCAGTAAGGTGCGGAGCTGGGAAACTCAATAACCATAATAACAACTAATGATGTAATTGGCATGGGAGTTTGTCCCATAGATTCCCAGGCAATGTTTTAGATGGCTACAGAGAGTGTGTCCTTATTTAGAAGGTAGTCCTGCTTCAACTCTTTAAACCTCCAAACAGTTTGGTGCACACAACTCACTGAACTTCTTTCTTGAATGAGTACAAAATCCATAGCTATAATTGTAAAGAGGCGTCATAACACACTGTCTTTACTACTGTTTATTCATGATACACATACTTTACTGCCCTAGCTGTTCGTGGTCTGTCACCGGAACTAGAGAGCGAGCACTGGGTGGGAAGGTTGTAATTATACTAGTGATGTGGAGGCGTGGGTTCGAATCCCACTTCTGACACCATGTAAAGAGGCGTCATAACACACTGTGTCTTTACTACTGTTTATTCATGATACACATACTTTACTGCCCTAGCTGTTTGTGGTCTGTCACCAGAACTAGAGAGCGAGCACTGGGTGGGAAGGTTGTAATTATACTAGTGATGTGGGGAGTGGTTAGTAGTGGTGAGGTCACTATGTTAAAGGTACATGCACATGTCATCTACAATAATGAGAGATGTTGAACCTCCCCAATCTTTGCAGGCTTTAGAACTGCTACATTTTCAACGAGGACTAAATTGAAACTGACCGTTCCCGTCGAACAGAAGATACAGAAGCTTGAAAGCCAGATTCAGGAACAGCTTCTTCCCCTCTGCGATCAGGCTTCTGAATGGTTCTTTCATAAGTTAGGGTACTGTCTGATTCACCTCTACCCCATTGCGGACATTGGACTTTGTCTATGGGACTGGTGCCCTACAATGCTGAGAACTAAATTCTGCACTCTGTTTTATCCCCTTTGCTCTACCTATTGTACTTTGAGTTTCTTTTTGCATTTATTTTATCTGATTTGATTTGATAGAATGCAAAGCAAAGCTCTCTTCACTGTACCTTCACATGAGACATTAATAAATCTAAACCCATACCTAAACACATGTCGGGCCAAATGCAGTTGTAAATACTCACCACTGGACTGCTTGCAGTTCGAAAGATTAATCCATATTCATCTGAAACAGGAAAGATACAAAGAGACAGACACAGACACAAGGAGCATTGCTTCAACAATTGCAACAGTGTGCCTCAGTGGTGATTTCAACCTTGTCTTCTTGTCAATGAATTAACCAAGGTCTTCCCCATCCACAATGGTAAAGTCATGGGCAACATACCATCACTGCATGCCTCCTGGAGTTGGCTAACTATTGCCTGGTATTGAAAGGCAGGAAGCATTTTACAACATCTTTCTTTCACCAGAATCGGTATTGGCTTCTATAGTTCCCTGCGTGACAACACGCCTAGTAATTCCTACTTGGAATGCTGCCTCTAGTATAGAAGCACTCTATTTAAATGAAGGTTTATTTGAACTTGAAAATTGTTTTAACTATTAACTAGTAACTGAACTCTCACTCCATGTCGTTATTTATGTCTCTTCCATCTCTGCCCCCTTTGATCCTGAGGGTATTGACTCACAAGCAGTCACTGTGGCGCAGCGGTAGAGTTGCTGCCTTACAGCGAAGACCCGGGTTTGATCCTGACTACCGGTGCTGTCTGCGTAGAGTATCCCCGTGACCTGCGTGGGTTTTCTCCGATATCTTTGGATTCCTCCCACACTCCAAAGACGTACAGGTTTATTGGTTAATTGGCTTGGTAAATGTAAAAATTGTCCCTAGTGGGTGTAGGATAGTGTTAATGTGCGGGGATCACTGGTCAGCACGGACCCGGTGGGCCGAAGGGTCTATTTCAGATGGCTTTAAATAACTCTTCACCTTCCTGATTGAATGCGGTTTCTCCCTTTTTTTCAAGTCATTTTAATTCTACACTACTGTCTTTGATTAAAAGCAGCATTCCTGAATTTTGCTTCAATCTGCTTCGTCCTTGATGCGGGTCAATAGTTTTGGAGTGAGTGTCGGAGGAAGCAAAGGAGTTAAGGCATGTTTTTAATTTGTTATTTTATGTTTCGGTGGCCAACTAATCAAGGTGCCACAAATCAAGGAGCAACTCACTTTATCGTTGCCAATAATTCTGTCCCTCATTTCCCAAACAAATCCATTGTAGCTGGGACATGTTGGCCGGTGTGGGCAAGTTGGGCCGAAGGGCATGTTTCCACACTGTATCACTGTGACTCTAAATCCTTCTCTCTGTGAATACTTAGTGGTGGTCAGATGCAAGGGATCTCTCTCCAGTGCCCAAAGTGATCACACTGCCAAGTCCACCTGAGGAAGGGCAGCTAGTCTCTCCCAGGGTGATATGAGAGAGTTCAAGAGTTCAAGTTCAAGAGAGTTTTATTGTCATGTGTCCCTGATAGGACAATGAAATTCTTGCTTTGCTTTAGCACACCAGAACATAGTAGGCACGAATACTGAACAGATCAGTGTGTCCATATACCTTTGCATAAATATATACACACATGAATAATTAAACTGATAAAGTGCAAATAAACAGATTATTGGCTAATAATGTTCAGAGTTTTGTCCGAGCCGAGTTTAATAGCCTGATGGCTGTGGGGAAGCAGCTGTTCCTGAACCTTAAGGTAGAGATATTTAAGGGGCATCAGAAAGGGGATGTTGGAAGACCACCAGCCAGTTTTCTTTGGTGGATCGGTGCTGGAGAAGTTAGCAGATTCAAATTCCTGGTAATTAACATCTCAGGTTACCTTTCCTGGACCCAGCGCATACATGTAATTCATGAAGAAGGCATGTCAGCACCTCAACTTTCTTTGCATGTTAAGGAGATTTGGCATGTCACCAAATACTCTAATAAAAATCTTGAGATGTATTGTGGAATTTTATCTGAGTGGTTGCATCATGGCCTGGTAGGGCAATTCCAATGCACAAGAACACAAACGGCTGCAGGGATTGGTGGGCACAGCCATCACGGGCACAGCCGACCCTTCCATTGAAACCATCTACATGAGTCTTTGCCTCAAGATTGCGACATCTATCATTGATTCCCCACCATCTGAGCTGTGCCCTCTTCTCAGTGCTACTGTCAGGCAGGAGGTAGAAAAGCCTGAAGTCCTGATGAAGGGTCCCAACCCGAAACATCGCCTATTCTTTTTCTCCTGAGCTGCTGCCTGACCCGCAGAGTTACTCCGGCATTTAGTGTCTATCTTTAATATTGGATCCAGTTGACAGTTATTTACTAGTTACCTCTTTTTCTTCATGATCTTAGCTCGTGCTTTATGGGGATCGCAGGTACTCGAGAGCCCAGTTATGGAAGCATGCTGAGGTGTCTCACATTCCTTCTCCCTGTCATCCTCCTTGTCGCTGGTGTTTGAGGCTCCTGAGTTCCCTTTCTGAAGACCATCCTTTGAAGATCCATGGGGCAACCCCCTCAGAGGATCTTTCATTCTGCTAAAAGACAAGAAAAACTTCTCATGACACTTGTAGCTTCTGAGATGTTGACTGGAATCCATCTTTTGACTTAAGACAGAGAGTGTCCACAGAATTCTTGATGAGCCTCCGTCCAGTTTACTGTTGAACCTACAGGCTGTTCTCAGGGGCATCCAGCTTGCCCAGACACACTGACCACCCCCCCCCCCCTTGTTCACATACTCGAACTCAGGGGCAGGGCCACAGACCAGGGGCCTTGCCAATGTGTCTTCAGAAGAGCATGGGGGAGAGAGGGAAGTGGTTGAGGAAGGGGAGAGACGCAGGGCAAAACAAAAGAACAGCCGGAATTAAAAATGATGAACTAAGAAGAAAAAGCAAACCCAGAAGCAATGGGATTTCTTTCATTTCAATATCAATGGAGAATGGAGGTTTGACCCACCAGAACTTTGACAGTTGAGACGTGGAATGTTAGATTTGAAAGAATGTTTTTGTGCATCTGGAGGTCAGCGTTCCAATCCCCAATGGCTTGGAACCTGTTGCCGGTGCCACCTAATCAGAACAAGGCTGGTGAAACCCTAAGAGGAAGTAAAACTGGTCTCAACCGTTCAGCACAAAGAACAGCAGGTGCTGGAATCTTGCGTAGACAAGGAGGACATGGATAGGTGATATTTCAAGTCAGGGCCGTTGTTCAGTCTGAAGAAAGGCCCCAACCCAAAATGTTGCCTAACTATGTCCTGGAGAGATGCTGCCTGACTTGCGGAGTTACTACTATCTACCTCATTGTAGACCTTTGGACTATCTTTGATCGGACTTTACTGGTTTTATCTTGCACTAAACGTTATTCCCATTATCATGCAATTGAACATGGTGGATGGCTTAATTGTAATCATGTATTGTCTTCCATAGGTTTAAGGTTAGAGGCCAAAAGATTTAATAGGAAGCTGAAGGGGCAACTATTTCACTCAGAGGATGGTGGGTGTATGGAAGAAGCTGCCAGAGGAGGTGCTTGACGCCGGGGCAATGCAACATTTAAAAGACAGTTGGACAGGTACATGGATAGGAAAGGTTTAGAGGGATACGGGCCAAATGTGGCCAAATGCGACTAGCATAGATGAGGTATCTTGGTCGCGTGGACAAGTTGGGCCGAAGGGCCTGTTTCGGTGCTGTCCATCTATTGGTAAATGTTTACCAAGCTCATTTTACATGATTAAATAAAGTGTATGTATAATAACTGCTAAAATAAATAGAATGGCACATTCTCTGCAATGGGTTAATGGGACTATGGTTTGAGAAACTTTAGCATAGAAGAGTTGCTTTGTGACAAAGCGGCAGTGGGAAAAAAGCTGTAGAGGAGAAAGCAAAATAAGAAATGGTGAAGTGAATATTAGTACTGAAGGCTGGGGATTTATTTCTATGTGATGTTTAAGAAGGAACTGCAGATGCTGGAAAAATTGGTAAGGTTTCAATTTTGATCGGTGATGCTCTATACGATGTGATATAGTGTGACATTCTATGGAGCGTAAGGAATAGGGTGACTATCTATGGGGTGGGGTGTATAGATGATGTGGGGATGGGGGGGGGGGGCGGTGCTGAGGGGTGAGGCGGTTGGGTTGATTGAGAGGAAGCTGGGTTGGGTGAAGTGGATTGAGGGAAAGTTAATTGGAGAAGGTCTATGTAATACCGATGGTTGTACTAGTTAGGGTGTAGTTGTAGTTGTAGTTAGTTTAGTAGTAGTATACTTTAGTTAGTTAAGGGATACAGCATCAGAACAGCCTTCCCACCATCGTTCCATACTGTCTAGTAATATCACTATAACTAACTACACTACTAGGACATTCTTAACATTTACCAAGCAACATTAACCTACAACATGCACGTCATTTGAATGTGGGAGGAAACCGGAGCTCCAGAGAAAACCCACACAGATCACAGGGAGAACGTAACAAACTCCGTACAGACAGCACATGTTGTCAGCATCTAGCTATGGGTCTCTGACGCTGTGAGGCAGCAACTCTACCGCTGCGCCACTGTGCCGCCCCCCTGGGACATAATCTGGTAGCTTTAATCATCACCACCACCACTCCCCCCTCCCCTCCCTCTGCCTACCCACCCCTGCCACCTCCCCATCAGAAAACAGTTGCCTCTTTTACCTCTTTATTTAGTGCCTTTAGAGTCTGCTGTAATTCTACCTTGTGGTTCAATAATAACCCTTCCCGGAGAAGGGTTACAGATATTTTTTATATGAAAATAAAAGTAGACGTAAAGGTTTCAATACAACTTTACGTGGTCCAGTCCCTTTTATAGGGAGAGTAACTCATACATCATGTTGGCTTGTGGACTGAATAAATTTTATAGCTCACGGGAACTGCATTCCAAATTGCTGTGTACTCCACACTCACAGAAGGACTGGACACAACTGCAATCTGACTATCAGACGTTAAGATCATCCAAATCCAGGCATGGGTGTACAGTTTGCTAAATTGACAAGTAGTTGAAAGGGACTTGTTTCAAATTTTTGTACAGGGTAAAGCACGTCAATCTAAGCAAAATATCATCCTTGAAACAAATTCTGATGGTGTCATACAGCCTGGAAACAGGCCCTTCGGCCCAACGCCCACACCGACCAACATGCCCCATCTACACTAGTCCCACCTGCCTGCGCTTGACCCATATCCCTCTAAATCTATCTTTATAGAATCATAGTCTTACAACTTGGAAACAGGCCCTTCAGCCCAACTTCCCCACAAGGACCAATTTGTTCCATCTACACCAGTCCCACCTGCCTGCGTTTAAACCCACATCCTTCTATACCTATCATATCCATGTACCTGTCCAAATGTTTTTTGGTAAATCAGAAGCTAAATCTAAACATAAGACTGTGTCACAGAGGGTAGTTTTACCTAAGCTCGTCCAATATGAAAAGTTTAAATTTGCCAGCTATGACACAAGCAACTAATGTGTCCATATCAACATCCACTTAATGGTAAAACAACCCAAAGACCACGGTGGGGGGAGCTGACATTCTTTGATAACCCCAAATTTAAACAAGACACAAAATGCAGCAAATTTTCTGTTTAACAATTATAACATTTAGGTTTAATTTTATTCATTTACATACATTATGTAATTAGGACGGGTGCCAGGGGTTAAGGGGAGAAGGCAGAAGAATGGGGTTGAAAGGGAAAATGGATCAGCCAAGGGAAAATGGATCAGCCATGAGTGAATGGTGGGGTAGACATGATGGGCCAAATGGCCTAATTCTGATCCCATAACGGATGGACATGAATATTATAGGAACTCTATGCATTTTAACTCCTTCTATCTTATAAAACATGGCCACTGGAAACACTGCAGCCGATGACAACCATGATATACAATGCAATCTTTTTCTGTTGCACTTATTCTGGTTTAAAGAAGGTCTCTTAAAAATGTGGTCACATGTCACCTTGCTCAATAATAGCAACGCTTCCCTTCACTCTGGTTAGTCAACCGGGCACTACCAGTCTCATATCACCCGCTTGCTGATGATGTAAAGATTTAATAAGAATAAGAAAGGCAATTTTATTCCCCAAAAGGTGGTGAGTATATGGTGCAAACTGCCAGAGGAGGTATTTGAGCCAGGTACAAAAACAACATTTAAACTGCAATTGGACAGGTACTCGGGGAGGAAAGGTTTAGGGGACGTCAATGTGGTGCAGTGGTAGAGCTGCTGCCTTAGAGCGCCAGAGACGCGGGTTCGATCCTGACAACGGGTGCTGTCTGTGCGGAGTTTGTACGTTTTCCCTGTGACAGCGTGGGTTTTCTACGGGTGCTCCAGTTTCCTCCCGCACTCCAAACACGTACAGGTTTGAAGGCTAAAATGGCTTTGGTAAAATTGCCATTCTGATCCCAATCCTAACCTGTTTTCAAAACTGCATGCTATTCACATTCAATCAAATAAAAGAATCAGGGCGAGGAAAAACCTCACTGAGGTCAGCGAAAAGGGCATAAGAAAATAGTCCAGTAAGTCTCAGGATTATTTTCCAGGCTAAATATGTTTGCAGGGCATTAACTTTTGGCTCCTCACTGCCTGTGCTTCTTTAGAGAATAAACACTCAATAAATGCACCTGTTCCTAAAGCTCTCGGAAGTCATTAACTCATCATAAGAGTCCTGTTCCTTAGGTACACATGTACCAAGAATAAAAGGAAATGTCCCCAGTCTAACAGGATCTGACATTGGCAATTCAAACATTGGAGGTTGGTTTAAAAAGACCTAGAAACAAAAGCTACTCTTCGTAAAAGTGACCCTGAAACTTGAATTGTTATAAAAAATCCAGTTGGCTCACTCACATCTTTTAATCATTCGCTTTACTATATCCTCAATGACTTACAGGCAAGTTTCACCCAGGGTTACTGTGTGAGGACAGGTTCTAAGCACTGAGTTTGGATATCCTTGAGTAGAGACGGCCGAGTGATAATATTAAGGTGTTTTTAATGGGTAAAACAATGAAATTAGGTTGATTGAGATAAGCTATTTCCTCTGGTAGGTGAGTCCTGGATAAAGGAGTTGGAGTTCAGATTTAGTTGGAGCCAGGCCATTAAACAACAGGGACACTTCAAAGAAAGGTGAATGTCTGGATCCCCCCCAAAAGCTGTGAGGTTGGGAGTTCCATATTTCCATTATCAGTGTTTCCTTACAACATAGAACAGCACTGTCAGAGTGAGGGCAATTGGAGGAACTACTTGGTTTTGCTACAGCATGGTCAGCATGGGGAGTAGAACATCGCGCAGGACAACACAGGAACTGGCCCTCAGTCCACAATGTCTGTGCCAAACATGAAGCCTGGCCCAACTGATCCCTTCTGCCTGCATGCGATCCAAATCCCTCCGTTCCCTGGACTTCCATGTGCCAATCTAAAAGCTCTTAAAGGGGCTCATGTTGTCGACCTCCCCGTGGTGAGCCCTGTCAACTGACCTCAGTCAGGTGAACGACAACAAACAGAGACAGCAGCAGCGCCGCAGCTTGGCGCCATTTTTAGGGTGGGCACCGACAGATGTCGAACCGGATGGCATCACCCTGCTGCAGACTTCTGCTGCCTCAAAGAAGAAGAAGAAAGCTCTTAAATGCCACTATTGTATCTGCCTCCACTACCATCCCTGGCAATGCGTTCCAGGCCTCCCACCACCCTCTGTGTAAAAAACTTGCCCCTCCATTGAACCCTGCCCCCCTCTCAACTTGTAGCTATGCCCTCTAATGTTCAACATTTCCACCCTGGCTCTCTGAATTCTCTGCACAAATGATCAATGACATTGCAAATGTCCTCTCAAGAAAGTTCCAAAACACCATGCGGATCCCACCTCTCAACCTCCACCACCGTAAAGCACGACACATCAGCGTGTTGAATACCTGCCTCCTGATATGTCACCTATAGCTCTTGCTGGCACACATACGAAATTCATGAAGAACGTTGCCTTGTCCAGGATTGTGAGAAATGGAGAGGCAGCAAGTGCCCCGTTGGTTCACATCTTCATCCCCTATGTCACCACAGCAGCACTTTATGATGTCACAGTGGGGTGACCTCAAACTAACCAGGGACACCACAGTGAATGTAAACAGCAACGTACAAGCCCCCATAGTAATAGCTGCAACTCTACCATGGTTCTTGGAACCAATCTTCACCCGCACCCCACCCCACCCCACAATCTACATGGTTTAAAGAAATTCCATTTAGCATCATCACATCCTGAGTAACACTCCCTTCTCGCCATTTCTTGGCAAGGTCCTTCATTTTGCAACATTGGGTTTTTCCATCAAGTTTTGTCATTAATTTAAACATGTCTTCGTAACCTTCTGGTCTTCAATTTCCATAATTCCCACTTAATCAATTAGATAAATTGGTATGCATGTAAACTGAAGACTTGAAAGGTATGTTTTGTTTCATTGACACCCCAATGATCAAAGAACTACACCCCGGTCACTCCCTCTCCCATCGGGCAAAAGGTACAGAAGTGTGAAAACGCACTCCTCCAGATTCAGGGACAGTTTCTTCCCAGCTGTTATCAGGCAACTGAACCATCCTATCACCAACTAGAGAGCCACCCTGAACTACTGTCTACCTCATTGGAGACCCTCAGACTATCTTTGACTGGCCTGATCTTGCACTAAACGTTATTCCCTTTATCATGTATCTGTACACTGTGAGTGGCTAGACTGTAATCATGTATTGTCTTTCCGCTGACTGGTTAGCACGCAACAAAAGCTTTTCACTGTACCTCAGTACATGTGACAGTAAACTGAACTCAACTCAACTAGCTGCTCAGACTGCACATTCATTCAACAAAATACCGTGGAGAGTCAACCGAGGTCGCCATGCTGTATTTTGGGAATTAGTCCATCACATTCCAAATAACGTGAATGGGAGTATCTAAAACAGTCATTGTGAAATATTTTTCGATATGGTGGTGGGTGTATGGAACAAGCTGCCAGAGGAGGTAGTTGAGGCTGGGACGTTTAAGAAACAGTTAGACAGGTACATGGATAAGACAAGTTTGGAAAGATATGAACCAAGCGCAGGCAGGTGGGACTAGTGTAGCTGGGACATGTTGGCCGGTGTGGGCAAGTTGGGCCGAAGGGCCTGTTTCCACACTGTATCACACAATCTCTCTCTTTCTCTCTCTCTCTCTCTCTCTCTCTTTCTATCTCTCTCTATGACTTGCACCTCTCCAGATTAGTTTAGTTTATTGTGGTGGGCAGGTGGAACTAGTGAAGGATAATGTTAGTGTATGGGGTGATCGCATGTCGGTGCAGACTTGGTGGGCTGAAGGGCCTGTTACCAAGCTGTATCTCCAAAGTCTAATGTCTAAACTCTCTGAAAGCCTGTATATATTTACTAACCATAGATTCTTTTAGAAATCAACTGTGATAGAAATGAATAGAAAATGTAATTAACAGTGAAAAATGATTCCTTTTATAGCATGTAGCACATTTTTCATTACAGTTTCCATTTTAATTTATGAACCCACTTTAATACCTTTGCTCAAATAAGGCAATAAATGTTCCCTATCTTTTATCAAGGTAATGCTGATAGGATTCAAACTAAAATGTCTTAAAGGTACCAAAATGCTCTGGCAATGCCCTGTACATAAAGGTGTACATATGTGTCCAGCCACCGGGTTTAATCATATTTGTGATGCAGCGATCCTGAGCAGAACACAACGTGTTGGAGGAACTCAGCGGGTCAGGCAGCGTCTGTGGAGGAAATGTATTAGTTTAGTCTAGCCTGGATAGAGTGGATGTGGAGAGGATGTTTCCACTAGTGGAAGAGTCCAGGACCAGAGGTCACAGCCTCAGAATAAAAGGACGTTCCTTTAGGAAGAAGATGAGGAGGAATTCCTTTAGTCAGAGGGTGGTGAATCTGTGGAATTCATTGCCACAGAAGGCTGTGGTGGCCGTGTCAATGGATATTTTTAAGGCAGAGATAGTTTCTGGATTAGTGCGGGTGTCAGGGGTTATGGGGAGAAGGCAGGTGAATGGGGTTAGGAGGGAGATATAGATCAGCCATAATTGAATGGCGGAGTAGACTTGATGGGCCGAATGGCCTAATTCTGATCATCACTTATGAACTTTAGTTTAGTTTATTGTTATTGTCAAGTGTATCGAGTGAAGAGCTTTTGTTTGCGTACCATTCAGTAAAAAAAAAGACTGGACATGAATACAATCAAGGCGTCCACAGTGCAAAAACAAAGGATGAAGGGTACAAACGTTATTGGCAAGAGGTCCGATAAAGTGCGATTAATGAAAGTCCAGAAGTCTCCAATGAGGTAGACGGGAGGTCAGGACTGCACTGTAGCTGATGAGAGGATCGTTCACTTGCCTGATAACAGCTGGGAAGAAACTGTTCCTGAATCAGAAGGTGTGTGTTTTCAAACTTCTGCACCTCCTGCCTGATGGGAGAGTGGGGAAGAGGGAGTGACCAGGGTGAGACTAGACAGGCTAAGATACCCTTCTTCAGACAGGATGGTCTGAGAGATGGTGTTCATCCATGGGTCAAGGGGTAGGTATGAGGAGGTGTCCGACAGCTGGTGCCTGGCCTCATCACAGTAGAGGTCAGCCCACCAGACTACAATGGCAACTCCTTTGTCAGCGGGTTGGATGCTAATACTGGGATTGTTACTGAGTGAGTGGAGGTACACGGTTTGGGTCTTCTACAACCTCAGAAAGCTCCGAAATACATTGCAACCAATGCAAAAAATCATTTGAGGTATAGTCATTGTTGTGTTATAGGCAATATGGCACCCAATTGTGACACAAAGGATGCTGTCACATGCAGCAATGGGATCGTGACAACATTAACTGCATTTAATAGGGTTGGTTGATGGATAAATACATGGTACACAACAAAGGCTTTGTCCCACCCACATCTCTCTTTGCCAGATTCCCCACCATCCCCCTTGTATAATCACTCAGAAGAAGAGTAGCAAGGTGGCGCAGCGGTAGAGTTGCTGCCTTACAGCGCCAGGGACACAGGTTCGATCCTGACTACGGGTGCTGTCTGTACGGAGTTTGTACGTTCTCCCCGTGACCGCATGGGCTTTCTCTGGGTGCTCCAGAAAATGTCCTCCCACACTCCAAAGACGTGCAGGTTTGTACGTTGTTGAGCTTGGGTACAACTATAAATTGTCCCTAGTGTGGAAGACTAGTATAATGGTGATCGCTGGTTGGTGAGGACTCGGTGGGCTGTAGGGCCTGGTTATGCACTGTATCTCTAAAGACTAAAGCAGGGGTTCCCAACCTTTTTTGTCAAATAAAAGTCTTATTTCACTTATTTATGAACAGCTAATAATGAACAGAACCAAACACTGTCAGTCAATGAGAAATGTACAAATCCAGAATCAACAAATGTACCCCCTGGGTGGGTGAAAGTTACCCCCTGGGAGTACATTTACCCCAGGTTGGGAATCCTTGGTCTAAAGGGTCCCAACCTAAAACATCATCTGTCCAAGTTCCTTTCCCCGATGCTGCCTGGCCCACTCGAGTTGGATCAAAGGATCATCAGAGGAATGGAATTAGGCCATTCGGCCCATCGAGTCTGCTCCACATTTAGTCTCGCACTTTGTGTTTCCCTCATGATTCCAGCAACTGCAGTTCCTTGTGCCAGCCAAGAGATCTGTTTGGAAAAGTGCTGTGGAATCCTTAATGTGCACAAAACAATTCAGATGAGAGCGTAACATCTCAGCTGAAAGGTGAGCACAGGAGCATGAGCGATGGCCAGCTTAGTTTTTATGCCCTTGAAATAGCATCCATCCACATCCTTCTGACCCACAAGCACAGTACATAGATCTATTTGCGAAACACTTTAACTCCCCCTCCCATTCCCACACTGACCTTTCTGTCCTGGGCCTCCTCCATTGTCAGAGTGAGGCCCAATGCAGATTGGAGGAACAGCATCTCATATTTCGCTTGGGCAGCTTGCACCCCAAGCGGTATGAACATTGACGTCGCTAACTTCAAGTAAACCTTGTTTTCCCTCTCTCTCCATCCCTCCCCCATCCAAGTTCTCCCACCAGTCTAGTCTGACTGTCCCTCCTGATTAACTTTTATTTTTGAATGCCTCGTTGTCACCTTCTCCTATCTAACAATGATAACTACATTTTCCTTGGGCTTCGTCCCCTTTGCTCTCTCGTTTTCACACCTTACCCTTCCATATCTCTGTGTCTCCCTCTCCCCTGACTCTCAGAAAGAAGGTCTCGACCCAAAACGTTATCCATTTCTACCATCCAGCGATGCTGCCTGTCCTATTGAGTTTTTCCAGCATTTTGTGTCTATCTTCGGTGTAAACCAGCATCTGCAGTTCCCTCCTATACATAGATCCCATGTTGTGTGTGAATATTGACACCAGTTTTATAGCTCAGAGCAGCTTGGACCTGTACACTGTATCAAATTGATCGAGACCACACGAGCAGCGCCAACTGGATAATGATTACAAATGGAAACTATGATGGAATTTTCCACCCCTTAAGGCAAGGGCCCACCATGTTGTCCCTTTACCGCGACATAAAAACTAGCTCGCTGTCGAGCAGAGATGTGACGTGGCAATTCGTTTCCCTCGAGATCAACGAGCAGCGAGGTGGAACAACTGTAAAGGCCACGTTGTAAAGAGACTGGAAAAATACATTCCAAGATTGCAACGGCAATGAATGGAATTGTTATTGTGGCTTCTGAATTAGTTGTCCGTGGCAATATTTGGCAGGAGCGAGCACTGCTTCAGTCCTGGGGCCATCACCAAGCTCTTGTGCAGCATTTGTGGACGGGTCGGTTGCCATCAAACACAGAGAAGCCAATGATTCAGATTCAACTGGTTCAGTTTCTTCAACTGTCTGCTTATGATCTACTGAGCTTCCTTGGTGGGTCGATGTGGGCATGGAATCATAAAGCCTCCGGCTCATGGACGGGTGGAAACCTACAACTGGCTTTGCTTCTTTCTGTGTTTGTGTGTGTGCATGCATGTTCTTTCTGTGTGTGTGTGTGTGTGTGTGTGCGCATATGTGTGTGTGTGTGTGTGTGTGTGTGTGTGTGTGTGTGTGTGTGTGTGTGTGTGTGTGTGTGTGTGTGTGTGTGCAAGCATGTTCTTTCTGTGTGTGCATGTGTGTGTGCATATGTGTGTGTGTGTGTGTGTGCACGCATGATCTTTCTGTGTGTGCATGTGTGTGTGTGCGCATATGTGTGTGTGTGTGTGTGTGTGTGTGTGTGTGTGTGTGTGTGTGTGTGTGTGTGTGTGTGTGTGTGTGTGTGTGTGTGAGCACATGTGTGTGTGCATGCATTTTGTGTGCATGTGTGTGTACCCGTGTGTGTGTGTTTGACGGTGTGTGTGCGTTTGCCCATGTTTGTGTGCATGTGCATGTTGGTTGTGTGTGCATGTCTGTTTGCATGTGTATGAGTGTGAGCATTTGTGTGTCCATGTGCATGTGTCCATGTGTGTGTGCATGTGCACCCGTGTGTGTGCACATGTGCAGATGCATGTGCACATGTATAAACTAGAAGAACCCCCAAAACCTTCCAAGTGCAATAGCAACACACCTTTAAGACCAGAAGCTTGTAATATCTGTAAAACATTGTGCATTGCCAAACAGTGAATTTTACTGAAGACAAAGCAGACTTTATTGGACATCTAAAATTTACAGACCACATAGAGGACTGAGGTGCAAAGTCACCTTAATTCAGTGAAAGAATCAGCTTGTTTTTCGAGAAACAGTTTGCTTTTAACACTTTACGGTGTGGAAATTTACCAAGAAAATCTGTACTTGAGAAACTCAGCAGGTGAGGCAGCATCTATGGAGCGAAGGAAATGGGCAACTGAAGAAGGGTCTCGACCCGAAGTGTTGCTTCTTTCCTACGCTACATAGATGCTGCCTCACCCGCTGAGTTTCTCCAGCATTTTTGTCTACCTTCGATTTTCCAGCATCTGCAGTTCCTTCTTAACAAGAATATGTACTTGAAATGAGTTTGATCTGAAGAGAAATCCCCAAATTTGAGAGCAGTTTTAAAAGTCTCTGGCATTGTCCCAGTGGTTAATAAACCAGTGCATGACTGTGGGAAGCCTTGGCTTCAGAGTAACATTCCTGCCTTGGAAAGGAAGTTGAGCATACTTTGCAGAGCCAAAAGCCTTGAACCTAATCTGGTTGACTGTGCAATGCAGTATTGTTAGAAGCATTCTGGAGATGAGATTTTAAACCAAGCATCTACCTGCCTTATTAGTTTAGTTTAGTTTAAACATAGAAAATAGGTGCAGGAGTAGGCCATTCAGCCCTTCGAGCTAGCCATCAATATCCCCATATCCCTTGATTCCGTTAGCCCATTGCGTTAGCTAAATCTGGCTCTCTCATGAAAACATCCAGTGAATTGGCCTCCACTGCCTTCTGTGTCAGAGAATTCCACAGATTGCACAACTCTTTTGGGTGACGTTTAGAAATACAGCGTGGAAACAGGCATTTCGGCCCACCGAGTCCAGGCCGCCCAGCAATCACCCGCAATATTACTTCTATCTAACACACTAGGGACAATTTACAGAAGCCAATTAACCTAACAAACCTGTACGTCTTTGGAGTGTGGTAGGAAACCGGAGCACCCGGAGAAAACCCACATGGTCACGGGGAGAACGTACTAACTCCGTACAGACAGCACCCATGGTCAGGATCGAACCTGGGTCTCTGGCGCTGTGAGGCTGCAACTGCTCACCACCGTGCCGCTCTGAAGGCTGATGAAGCAGCAACTCACTTGCACGTTTTCAGTCAAGGCACTGCACTTAGTGCTTTCCCTCCACATTGGAGTATCGCAACGCTGTCTGGGTGATCATTTTATTTATTTATTTATTTTCTGGGACTAATGCAGCACAACCAAGTCCAGGAATGGGTGACGTATCGGGTCAAGACCCTCCTTCAGACAGTCTGAAGAAGGGCCTTGACCCAAAACATCACCCATTCCTTCTCTCCAGAGATGCTGCCTGTCCCGCTGAGTTATCCAGCATTTTGTATCTATCTGTACAACTTCAACTCAGATTTCTTCAAATAAATGTGGGGTTTTTTCGTGAGGGGACTGTTCAACCTGTGAAGTGTTTCAAAAGATATCAACCCATTACAGATTTACCTTGTCCAGCACTGTCAGGAAATAAATTGTTATGGCCCTTACACTCTGGCTCATTTCAAATGGATGCCGTGATTGTCACTATCTAGATGGCAGGTTTACCTCTCGGAGGGTGGGGGAGGGGTGACGCTCCCTGTATTAGTTGACACGGAGAACGCCTGTACTTGCAGCATTGTCAGGCTGTGACAGTGCCTGCTTCTGCCTGTCAGCCCTTTAATTGCTAGAAGCTGTAGATCAGTCTAATAGCCACGTTTTTCACAGAGCGAACATCTCCCTTTTGCAATCAATTTGGAGAAAAAGCAGCCATAATGCTTCATCACTGTCGGGAGATGGTGCCTTTACCTGATTTGTAACCTGCCTTTAACTCTGAGCTATATTCCTTTCAGCCGAGCAAATTGCCTTAAAAGCCTAGAACAGAATCTTCCCAGTTGACAATAATATTTTACCAACAAGTCCCTCCGTCCCCCCCACCCTACGGTTCTTCTCTCTCCCCCCCCCCCCCCCCCCCCCCCCCCCAATCCCTTCTCTCCATAATTCCCTCCCAGTGGATCAGCTGCTATGTTTCACATATTGGATTTACATTATATTGGGAATAATAGCGGATGTCAGCAAAATAATAAAATATCAGCAAAGCACATTGGAATACCAAGAATCACAATGGCATCAGTGACTAAAGTCTATAAAAATGCTAATCCAGTGCACAATAAAAATAGAGGGGGAAAATGGTACATTGGACAAAGATCTAAAGCAGAGCTATTTTATAGCATGGCTGTTCCAATCGACTATCTAAACGCTTGTAAAAGATGATCAAATTAGAACTGGATAGTGTTGGTTGTGACACCACTCATTAACCCAGCTCCAAGATTTATTTTTCAGAGACAGAGTTTTATCAAGAGTCTGAAGAAGGGTTCCCACCCAAATGTCACCTGCTCCTTTTCTCCAGAAATGCTGCCTGACCCGCTGAGTTGCTCCAGCACTTCGTGTCTAAGCCTTGGTGTAAACCAGCATCTGCAGTTCCTCCCTACACCAAGTTTATTTAAATCGAGGCACAAGGAACTGGAATCTTGAGCTAAACACAAAGTGCTGGAGGAATGCAGCGGGCCGGACAGCATCTGTGGAGGGAAGGCTGTGGAGGCCAAGTCAGTGGATATTTTTAAGGCAGAGAGAGATAGATTCTTCATTAGTACAGGTGACAGAGGTTATGGGGAGAAGGCAGGAGAATGGGGTTAGGAGGGAGAAATAGAGCAGTCTTGATTGAATAACGAAGTAGACGATGGATGGGCTGAATGGCCTAATTGTACTCCTTTCAGATGACCTTATGCCATTATGAATGGACAGGCAACGTTTTCGGTTAGCACCCTTCTTCAGACTTCAGGAGAAATCATCAGGGATTCTTGAGTCTGAAAAACCGCCCGACCCGAAACATCGCCAGTCCATTCGCTCCCCACATGCTGCCCAACAAAGCAGAGCCTATATCGATGACTCAGGAAAGATGGAGTCCACAATGACCACAAGGGAGATGTTTTATCCATACCGAAGTAAGGAATCATTGAAAACTGATGACAATGTCTAGTCTAGTTTAGTTTAATTTAGTTCAGTTTATTGTCACCTGTAATGAGGTACAGTGAA
>CM075986.1:7083765-7166022 GCA_038087875.1 Malacoraja senta
TAGAGATATTTACAGATAAGAGGCTTTTAGATAGGTGCATGGATATGCAGAGACAGGAGGGATATAGATCACATCAGTTTAACTTGGCACCATGTTCGGCACGGGCAGTGTGGGCCAAAGGGCCTGTTTCTGTGCTGTGCTCTTCCGGGTTCTTAAACAGACCATCTTTTTCCCTGCAGCAACGTCGAGAGTTCAACAGCATGTCTTTCTTTACAAAGCACCAAAGGTATGACAGATACCACAGAAATGGTCAATTAAAAAGAAAACATTGGAAACACTCAGTAGTCAGGCAGCATCTGTGGAGGAGGAATTGAGTTGATGCTTCAGATTGGCCAGCTTTCATCAGACATCATCATCGTTGAATACATTAACGACGCAGTGGTGCTGGTTTCCAACGGGAACGGTGACGGACGCACCACACATCTCTGTCCTGCAGTTCCCGCTGACTTCCGCCGCTGGAAGTACAGGATTTTGGTGTGTGTGTGCTTTATCAACATTCCTTACAATGCTATGTACCACAGTGATCGCAACTTCTACTGAAGTGTGGATGGCCGTTGGCTTGCTAGGAGCTCATCCACCCTTTGACTGGTCTTGTTTTTGGTCCTGCTGGGGGTGCACAGCCTCCTCCTCACCTGGCAAACCAGGTGGGGGGAGACTGTTTAGTCGCCGACTATCCGACCATGGAGCAGGGAGCACGGGATTACATGGTACCCGTGGCGGGGGGAACTCCCCCCGGACCTGACCTGAACTGTTTCCATTTTCTTTCGGATTTCTAAAGTTCTTGGAAATGTCCGTCCTCTGCAAGCAGAAACATTATCTTGGTGGGGAAAGTCAGCAGAGTGTTGATACTGGTTTGGTAACCCAGATACTCACACTATTCATCTGCGACCGTGCATTAATATCGCACCACATTCCCAGAATTCCGCAAGATGGCATCCAAGCCAGGTAACCCACCGCGTGCTGGTCCCTGAAGCAGATCTGCAATCACTCGTTACAATCGCTGCACTACTCATTTAAGCCTCCACTCTATTGCAGACACTGGGACTATCTTTAATCGGACATTATCTTGCACTAAATGTTATTCCCTTTATCCTGTATCTGTACGCTGCAGATGGCTCAACATCTCCAGATTCAGGGACAGTTTAGTCCCAGCTGTTATGAGGCAACTGAACCATCCTACCAGCAACTAGAGAGGAGTGCTGAACTACTATCTACCTCATTGGACACTCTAGGACAATTGATCAGTCTTCACTGGCTTTATCTTGCACTACACGTTATTCCCTTTACAATGTTACTGTACACTGTGGATGGCTCAGTTGTAATCATGTATAGTCTTTCCACTGACTGGATAGCACGGTACAAAAAGCTTCTCACTGTACTGAGGTACTGTGACAACAAACTAAACTAAACTCATCGAATACATCTGGAATGAAAAACAATCGTCAGTACTGGTGATCACAAAACTGGATTATTTCAAAGACCCGAATGGCTCATTAACGCCCAGATGGGAAAGAAATGAATCCAAGGATGTAGCCAATATTGGCTCTCTGCAAGACCAAGCAAATCCCACTCCGCTAACTCATCCTATAGTTCTGCAATGTTGAATCTGCCTGCTCAACAGAGTGATATCTACAAACCTGCAACTCGGAAAATCAGGAGTCCTTTGCCAAGCGGTTGACGTCATTTAGGGATGGGATGCTTCAGGAATCCTAGCATTGTCCCCCACAGTTTGGAAGCCATTCGGCCCACCATCTACATGTTGGCCCTTTGAAAGGGAGTGACAATTCGTCCCCCTGCCCCGCATCCTCCTAAATTGGATTGCAAATCTTTCCAATTTATAATCTGGCTCTTGTTTTGAAGGCTACTGGTGTTACAGCTTCCACCACACGTTTCAGTAATGTAATCACACAGCAACTGGCTGCTTATGAAACATTCTCTTCCCCTCTCTGGCTCATTTCCAGTGATGGTATCTATCTCCTGGTTATCTGCCCGCTGCCAATGGAAACAATTCCAACTCTTTCAAAACCTTGTGATTTTTACAATATCAAAACTCTTTTCTTGATTCCAACCCTTCAATTATTATCGAAGGTAGACACAAAATGCTGGAGTAACTCAGCAGGTGAGGCAGCATCTATGGAGAGAGGTTTCGGGTCGAGACCCTTCTTCAATTATTATTTTCCTCATCTCCACCTCCGTGTCCTCCCCCTGACCATTCCCCAAATCTGCTTCAACCCAACCATCATCATCTCGCAAAAATAGACACAAAATGGCTGGAGTGTCTCAGCGGGTCAGGTGACGTTTCGGGTCGGAACCCTTCTTCAGACTCAACAAAACCTGAAACGCCACCTATTCCTTTTTTCCCAGAGATGCTGCCTGACCCTCTGAGCTATTCCAGCATTTTGTGTCTATCATCAGTATAGACCAGCATCTACAGTTCCTTCCTACACATCATCCTCTTATCCTTCGCTCCATTCCCTCCTCTCTCTCTCTCTCTTTCTCTCTCTTCATTTCTCCTCTCCCCAATTTCTCTCAATTTCACCCGACTCCATTCCCTACTAAAAAACAATCTAATGTTTTTGACCGAACAGGCCTATAAATACTTGCTGCTCCGGGCAGACCTGGTGTAACAGGAGAGTGTGGACCATGTGTGTTGAGAGCTCAGGAGTCGAGCCCTGGAGCAGCCAACGTGTCTCCACACTGACCCCTGGTGGCCAGCAATGATCGCATATTCAGCAGATTCATTGCAGGTCACGTCAGGCGCACTTCCCATATATGATCACCAACGTCCTAAGTAGCAAAAACCATTCCATTTTGTCTGTCATAATTCAGTCTATACATGTCCACTGTAGCCTGTGCAAAGACTGGTTTCCGGCCTCCCGAAATTCAGCGAGGTTTTCTGTTCTTAGTCGTTCCAACAGTATCCTCCAGTAAAATGCGATCTATCCTTGTATGTATCTGAGGCAGAGCATGGTTGAGTGGATATTTCAATGGTTCCTTTATTATCACGTGTGCCAAGGTACAGTGAGATTATTTCCTTTTGCAAACAGATCAGTAACATTATTGCCATAAATAAGTACAGGCAGCAGAAAGTGATAGAAACAAGGAACTGCAGATGCTGGCTTACTAAAAAAGGACACCAAGTGCTGGAGTAACTCAGCGAGTCAGGCAGCATCTCTGGAGACACATGTTTTGGGTTGGGTCTCTTCTCCAGACGGTCAGGTAAAGGCCTCTTGGCCAAATGAAGTAGCCCCTACAACTGTATACTGTCTACTGTCTCCGCCTTCCTTTCTCCCCCCCCACATCAGTCAGAAAAAGGGTCTTGACCCGAAATGTCGCCTACTCCTTTTCTCCATTGATGCTGCCTCACCCGCTGAGTTTCTCCAGCATTTTTTGTCTACTTTGCCCCGACAACTGCGATTCATCGGAATCAGAACATCTCCCCGCCTGGTACCAGTCACATCATCTTCTCGGAGAAGCTGAAATGTAAAATAAAGGTAGAGCTGCTGACCCTCAGCACAAGAGTCCCAGATTCAATCCTGACCTCAGGCACTGTCTATGTGAAGTTTGTTCATAAGTTCATAGGTTCTAAGAGCAGAATTCGGCCCATCAAGTTTATTCCACCATTCAATCATGGCTAATCTACCTTTCCCTCTCAACCCCATTCTCCTGCCTTCCCCTCATAACCCCTGACACACTTACTAATCTAGAATCTGTCAAATTCCGCCTTAAAAATATCCATTGACTTGGCCTCCACAGTCGTCTGTGGCAATAAATTCCACAGATTCACCACCCTCTGACTAAAGAAATCCCTTCTCATCTCCTTTCATGTTTGCACGTTCTCCCTGTGACCGCATGGGTTTCCTCCAGGTGCTTCAGTTTCCTCATACTTTGCAAAGACGTGCTGGTTTGTAGCTGAATTGGCCCCCTGTAAATTGCCCGTAGAGTGTAGGGAGTGGGCGAGAAGGTATGATAACATTGAACTAGTGTGGACTGGTGATTGATGGTCGGCGTGGGGTCGTTGCGAGTCTGTAGAATTCTCTGCCTCAGAGGGCGGTGGAGGCCGGTTCTCTGGATACTTTCAAGAGAGAGTTAAATAGGGCTCTTAAAGATAACGGAGTCAGGGGATATGGGGAAAAGGCAGGAACGGGGATGATCAGCCATGATCACATTGAACGGTGGTGCTGGCTCAAAGGGCCAAATGGCCTATTCCTGCACCTATTGTCTATTGTTGGGCCGAAGGAACCGTTTCCATGCTGTATCTTTCAATCAATCAATCAATCAATCAATTAAGCCAAGTTAGGTGATGGATGGTATGGATGAACAAAATGTTATTAAGCTCAATCAACTTTTTAATATTTTTCCTGTTCCCCACCATCAGATTCGGCGGTAAAATCTTCTGTGCTATCATATGTTAGAAATAAAACATTCAGGTTAAACTAAATGAGCAGAATGACTCGATTGCTATCATGTATAGTCTTTCCACTGACTGGTTAGCACTCAACAAAAAAAAATTGTCACTGTACATCGGTACACGTGACAATAAACTAAACTACATCGCCATGGTGAACAACCACCCAGCCATTTTCCAACATATTGCACATAGATTTCCCAAAGATTAATGGGAATTAATGTAGGGCAAAGGTGAAACTCAATACTGTCCCTGATGTTCTTGAATTGTCTTTGTTTCTATCCCATCCAAGTCTAACAACTATGAACTCTTCCATCAATAAACCACATGTGATCCATGTCTCTCTTTTCCCTGCATATCCACGCGCCTCTCTACAATCCTCTTAAACACCACTTTTGTGTCTGTCTCCACCACCAACCCGGAAGCACGTTCCAGGCACCCACCACTCTCTGTGTAAAAAAAATTAACTTGCCCCGCATGTCTCCTTTAAAATTTGCCCCTCGCACCATGAACTCTGCCCTCTAGTTTTGTTTCGTTTAGTTTAGAGATACAGCGCGGAAACAGGCCCTTCAGTCCATCGGGTCCGCGCCGACCAGCGATCCTCGCACATGAACACGATCCTACGCCCACTAGGGACAATTTTTACATTTACCAAGCCAATTAACCTACAAACCTGTAAGTCTTTGGAGTGTGGGAGGAAACTGAAGATCCCGGAGAAAACCCACGCAGGTCACGGGGAGAACGTACAAACTCCGTATAGGCAGAACCCGCAGTCAGGATCGAACCCGGGTCTCTGGCGCTGCATTCGCTGTAAGGCAGCGACTCTACCGCTGAGACACCGTGCCGCCCGGTTCTTTGATATTTTCATGCTGGGAGAAAGCTTCTGACTGTCTACTCCAGGTATGCTCTCATTATATATGAGTTAGATAGAGCTCTAGGGGCTAGTGGAATCAAGGGATATGGGGAGAAGGCAGGCACGGGTTATTGATTGGGGACGATGAGCCAAGATCACAATGAATGGCGGTGCTAGCTCAAAGGGCCGAATAGCCTCATCCTGCACCTATTTTCTTTGTTTCTATATGCTTCAATTAGGTCTCTTCCCAACCTCCAGGGTTCCAGAGAAAACAATCCAAGTCTGTCTGACCTCTCCTTGCAGCTAACACCTTCTCATCCAGGTAGCATTGTGTAATCGATGATGCCATTAGCAACAGGTTGTTGCTGTGTGATGTCGTTACCTGATGATAACAGTAACAGGTTTTGCTGCACTATGGTTGTGGACTACATGGGCGATTATCAGGGTATAATCTCATTCAGACCTGCAATAATATCACCATCACCATATGACTGGAGTCTGATATAGTCATAGAGTCATACAGTGTGAAAACAGACCCTTCGGCCCAACTTGTCCACACTGAACAACATGTCCCAGCTACACTAATCCCACCTGCCTGTGTTTGGCCCATATCCCTCTAAACCCGTCCTATCCATGTACCTGTCCAAAATGTTTCTTAAACGTTGCCATGGTATCTGCCTCAACTACTTCCTCCGGCAGCTTGTTCCACACACCCACCACCCTTTGTGTGAAAAAGTTACCCCTCAAGTTTCTATTAAATCTTCCACCCCTCACCTTCAACCTATGTCCTCTGGTTCTCGATTCCCCTCCTCTGGGCAAGAGACTGTGCATCTACCCGATCTATTCCTCTCATGATTTTGTACACCTCTATAAGATCCTCTATAATATCTCTGTAGCCTACATGATGTCTCAGGTTACTAGTGCTTAGCTTAGTTTGGAGATGCAGCATGGAAACAGGCCCATCGGCCCACTGAGTCCGCACCGACTATTGATCACCCGTTCACACTAGTTCTATGTCAGCCCACTTTCTCATCCACTTCCTATACACTGGGGCAATTTATGCAGAGGCCAATTAACCTACAAACCCACGCATCATTGGGATGTGGGGAGGAAACCAGAGCACCCGGATGAAACCCAGGCGGTCACCAGGCAGGGAGAACGTGCAAACTTCACACAGACAGCACCCGAGGTCAGGATTGAACTCTGGTCTCTGGCACTGTGAGGCACCAGCCCTACCAGCTATGTCACTGTGCCACCCAGTGTCTGTTGTGTTACCCAGGTGATGACACAATCATTTATGGCAAGTGTTATATTTCACTATGAATTGGTGATATCACGTGATGATTAGTGATTTGGATTCAGGAATCTGCAGAGATAGGGTCGGAAGTTGTGACCTTCTGTAGAAGCCTGTCCTCTACAATAAATAACAGAGATAGGGAAGGAGACAAGTGGTGCTGCAGATGCTGAAATCCAGAGCAAAAAATAAACTGCTAGAAGAACTCAAAGTGTCACGGAACATACCGTATAGAGAATATAGAACAGTACAGCACAGGAAGAGGCCCTTCGGCCCACAATGTCCTTGCCAAACTCGATGCCAAGTTAAACAAAGCTTTTCACTGGACCTCGGTACACGTGACAATAAACTAAACTCAAACTAATCTCGTCCACCAGTCATGATTCATAACCCTCCATAACTCGGTATCCGTGTGCCTGTCTAAAAACGTCTTAAAAACCTGTGGAGGCAGAGATAGGGTCAACATTTTAGGTAGATACCTTGCATCGGGAGCCAGATAGGGAAGGATTTGAAACAAGGATGAGAACTTTAATGTGAAGCCATTCTTAAGTCAGCAAGCCCACAGGTAATGTTGAAAGAGACTTGGTGTAATGATCTACTGCACCTCATCTAGTGTATCCGCTGTTCCAGGTGTAGACTCCTGTATATCGGTGCGAACAAGCGCTGGCTCGGCGATCGTTTCGCTGAACACCTCCGCTTGGTCCGCCTTAACCTACCTGATGTCCCGGTTCCTCAACACTTTAACTCCCCCTCCCATTCCCACACTGGGCCTCCTCCATTGTCAGAGTGAGGCCCAGCGCAAATTGGAGGAACAGCACATCATATTTCGCCTGGGTAGCTTACACCCTAGTGGTATGAACATTGACTTCTCTAACTTCAAGTAGCCCTTGCTTTCCCTCTCTCTCCATCCCCCCCCCTTCCCTCTCCCACCAGTCTTACTGTCTCCGACTACATTTTATCTCTGTACAGCCCAGTCCCTGACATCAGTCTGAAGAAAGGTCTCGACTCGAAACGTCACCCATTGCTTCTCTCTAGAGATACTGCCTGTCCCGCTGAGTTACTCCAGCGTTTTGTGTCTACCTTGGTGCAATGAGGCAGCAGGCATTCAGATGACACTGTTTACAGAGAGGGGAAGCAGAGAGGCCGGCCAAGAACGCCTGTGGGTAATGAAGACATGGTGAGATTGTCAGTAACAGAGACAGGGGTGGACCAAGGAAATTGAGGGGCGGCATGGTGGCGCAACGGTAGATTTACAGCCTTACAACGCCAAAGACTCAGGTTCGATCCTGATTACAGGTGCTGTCTGCACAGAGTTTGTACATTCTCCAAGTGGGTTTTCTCCGGGTGCTCCAATTTCCTCCCACGTTCCAAAGACGTGCAGGATTGTGGGTTAATTGGCTTCTGTACATTGCCCCTAGTGTGTAAATGTTAAAATAGAACTGGTGTAAGGGTGATCATTGGACAGCACGGACGCGGTGGGCTGAAGGGCCTGTTTTCACATTGTATACCCAAACACTAAAGGATGTTTATAGAGCTGCTGAATTTAGGATTCAGAATCCTAAAAGGCTGTGAAGGCCAAGTCAGTGGATATATTTAAGGTAGAGATTGATTAGTACGGGTGTTAAGGTTATGGGGAGAAGGCGGGAGAATGGGGTTCGGAGGGAGAGATAGATCGGCCATGATTGAATGGCAGAGTGGACTTGATGGGCCGAATGGCCTAATTCTGCTCCTATCACTTATGACGTTATGAACTTAGGACCCACGAGAGTTGGTATGTCCTATTTACGTGATGCTCAAAAAAAAACATTTGTTTTTCTTTTTTTCTCTTTCTCTTTTCTCTTCTTAGGGCCTATTTCTTAACTCTTTTTCTTTTTGTTTTTAATTTCGCTCTCATAGGGTCTTCGTCCTTTTTTGTTGTTACATTTTCTACGCTTTTCTACACTTGCACTTTTTCCTTCACTTTCTTCTCTCTTTCAATCTTTTCTTTCTTTAGTGTAAAAAAATAAATAAAGGGAGTACATTAATTGTAAGAAGATATAAATGACGAGTATTAATGTATGTGGCTGTGATGTAATGTACTTCTAATAAATAAAAATTTAAAAAAAAAAAAAAAAAAAAAAAAAAAAAATGAACTTAGGACCCACAAAGAAGAGGCAGGGCGGAGGGGGATTCTCCCTGGTGTATTCTATACTACCGAGCACCATCAGACAGAGAGCTGTAGTACAATAAATATGCATGCAGCATAGAGCCATGAATCAGAGAATTACAGACCAGCTAGGGGAGGAGGTTCAATTGTAGAGGAAATGCTCGAAGGCATTTTATGAGAGCCAATCAATATTCATCTAGAAAGCAGAAGGATAGTCTCTTGGATATAAAAGCGGGGTGTCATGCCTCATCAATCTACTGGAATTCCCACAACAGGGAAGCTGAAACGATAAATGGGTGATGTCCAAGAAGTATGATTTTGTGTGTAGGGAGGAACTGCAGATGCTGGTTTACACCAAAGATAGACACAAAATGCTGCAGGAACTCAACGGATCGGGCAGCAACTCTGGAGAAAAGGAATAGTTGACATTTGAACCCTGAAGAAGGGTCTCGACCCAAAATGTCACCTATTCCTTTTCAACGGAGATGCTGAGTTACTCCATCATTTTGTTGCCCATCTTGACCAAGTGTTCCCAACCTGGGGTAAATTTACCCCCAGGGGGTAAATTCCAAGGGGTAAATTTTGCCTATTGATTCTTGACTCTTGAAAGAATCAACTCAGACTCGTGCCCTGGATTACAATAAGGCAAATCTGCTCTGCCACGTGAGTGCTAAAGACTGCAGCACATTATTTCATGGGGGGGGGGTGACTCTCAATGCTCTCACTAATATTTATCATCACTAATTTATCATCAACGGGGCGGCACAGTGGTGCAGCGGTAGAGTTGCTGCTCTACAGCGCCAGAGATCTGGGTTTGATCCCGACCACGGGTGCTGTGTGTACGGAGTTCCTACCTTCTCCCTGTGACCTGCGTGAGTTTTCTCCGGGAGCGCCGGTTTCCTCCCACGCTCTAAAGACGTACAGGGTTGTTCGTTAACTGGCTTAATAATAACTGCACTGTGTCGTGGCAACAGAGCTACTGCCTTAAAGTGCAAGGGACCCGGGTTCGATCCTCACTATGGGTGCTGTCTGTATGGAGTTTGTATGTTCCCCCTGAGACCTGCAAGGGTTGTCTCTGAGCTCTTCGGTTTTCTCCCATATGCCAAAGACGTACAGGTTTGTAGGTTAATTGGCTTGGTATAAACGTAAAATTGTCCCTAGTGTTAGTGTGCGGGAATGCTGGGCGGCGTGGACTTGATGGGCCGATGGGTCTGTTTCCGCGCTGTATCTCTAAAACTAAAAACGAAAGCTAATAAACAATTATCCAATTTTTTTTCATCACAATGCCGCCATGTGGGACCTTGTGTACAAATTAGCCACCATGGCTCGAGATTGCAACAGTAACTGCACTTGAGGAGGTACATAATTTACTGTAAAGGCGTTTCAGATGTTGTGAACGCCGGTCTTTATTTAGCTCCCACTGCACCTGACATCAGCTTGCAGCAGAGAGCTGCTCTCTAATCTGATAGGGAGATGGTCTTTTTTTTTACAGTGGGCAATGTGTTGTCTATTTAGAGACACTGGTAAATTACTTACAGGAATTGAACAACTCTCTTGCTAATAAAAACTGTGGAAACGAAAGCTGAATCAGCATTGTCATGGGCTGTTTCACAGAGAATAGCTGATGATTACAAACCTTTATAGTACTCGTGGATGATGTGGAGAGATGCTTACTTTGAGAACGTCACAAAATTATCAGTAAATACTGCTGGGAGCAACTCAGAAGTTCAACGATATAATTTCCATTTGTTTCCTTTCAAAGCTTTTTTGCCGCTCAGTTTGAAATACTGTCAGGGATGGGAAGCAGGCCCATCGTCCATTCAGGCATCAAAGGATCAGATCCACTGTCAATGGGGAAATGAAGAGATATTTGCATTTAAATAGCACCTTTCAAGACATGGCAAGTGCTCTTCAGTCACAAACTCTTTGAATCACTTCCCTCTGGAAGGCGACTCCGGACTGTCAAAGCCGCCACAGCCAGACATAAAAACAGTTTTTTCCCATGAGTAGTAGCTCTACTCAATAACCAAAAATCTGTAGCCTCTTTTTGCTCTGGTATTTTATTTAATTCACATGTTTAATCAATAATGTTTTATTATTCATGTTTTATGTGTCATTCCTAACTGTCACTGTATGTCGTTTTCACTTGCGGGCGGAGCACCAAGGCAAATTCCTTGTATGTGAATACTTGGCCAATAAACTTATTCATTCATTCATTCATTCATTCAAACATCATCCCTAATGTAGCAGAATATCCCAAGACACTTTAAGGAAGTAAAAAAATCAAACAGATTTGACACAGCTACAAAAGGACATAATACATTGGCTGACAAAAGATTAGGTAAGAGAGAGATAGAGAGGAATATGGAGGAATTCCCAGACCTCAGAACACACAGATTTGTAGACACGAGCACCAATGGTGGAAAGTATAATATTAAGGCAGCACAAAAAAACATTAGGTGTCTTAACACTCTGGAATGTAAACATCAGGGAAATATCTCTGGGAAAGTAGTGAAGGAAATATTAAATTTGGAAGGTAGACACAAAATGCTGGAGTAACTCAGCGGGTCAGGCAGCATCTCTGGAGAGAAGGAATGCGTGATATTTTGGGTCGAGACCCTTCTTCAAACTCTATTGTTTATAACTTAGAAGAGTGGGACAGAAGGAATGGATTCAAACTGGTATCCAAACACTCAACATGTTCAATAACATAGGACACAGCAGCCTGCTTCATAAGGTCATGTGATAGGAGTAGAATTCGGCTATTCGGCCAATCATGTCTACTCTGCCATTTAATCATGGCTGATCTATCTTTCCCTCCTAACCCCATTCTCCTGCCTTCTCCCCATAACTCCTGACACCCATACTATCAAGAATCTATCTATCTCTGCCTTAAAAATATCCATTGCCTTGGCCTCCACAGCCTTCTTTGGCAAATAATTCCACAGATTCACCACTTTCAGTCTAAAGAAATTCCCCCATCTCCTTCCTAAAGGAACGTCCTTCTTCAGACTGGAGAAGGATCTCGACCCGAAACGTCGCCCATTCCTTCTATCCAGAGATGCTGCCTGACCCGCTGAGTTACTACAGCACTTGAAGTTTTTTCAAGTCTCCATAACAGGAGATGAATGCAAAACCTCTTGACTCAAGGGTAAGTGTTCTATCTACTGAAGCTCAGCTGGATTTAAGGCAAGTAGATAAACAATAGCTTCACATAAGTAGATATTAGAGCTGTGTGTATTTTATAACATGTGGGGCCACAAGTTATATCTAATCCAACGCTCCTGTTAGGCCATGAAATAAATTTTAAAAATCGTTTGAAATCAAGACTCCCACGGTTTCCTAAATTCCTCGATCCCAAAGTCCATAAACATGTGCACATGCATCTAATTAAAGTGATTTACAGGCAGCGTTGGTTAAAAAGGAAATTATGTGGTTATATATCATAGTTAGTGTCAGTCTTTATTATGCCATATTTCCTTTGTATGAGAACACAAGAGGATCTGTTAATCAGCAAAGGACGGAAAAATAGGTAAAGAAATAAGTGGAAAAAATAGCTGAAGGATTTTTTTGATCGGAAAATGGTGCTCAAGGTTGAGACCACAGGAGTGCATGCAATCTGAGGCATATTACCCCTGATAAACTTTGCACAAAACTGTATTGGAACCATCTGGTCACCAGATTCAGGCCAGCTCACATCAGCATCATAGTTAAATGATTTAGGATTACTTTTAATATATATTTATTGTATGTTTTTTTATTCCAACTTACTCCTTCCCTCTATATTTTCACGTACTTTGGTCAGCATCTCATGGCCTGAAGCCAAATGTCATTCTCTACTCAACAGTCAGCAGAGATTTGCACAGTGGTGCAGCGAGTAGAGCTGCTGCCTCACAGCGTCAGAAACCCAGAGACCAGGTTTGTTCCTGACTGCGTGACGGGTGCTGGTTGTGTGGAGTTTGCCCATCGCATTCTCCCTGTGACAGCGTGGGCTTCCTCAAGTGCTCCGGTTTCCTCCCACTTCCCGATGGTGTGCAGGTTTGTAGGTTAATTAGCCCTCTGTAAAAATGCCTCCTAATGTGTCGGGAGTGGAAGTGGAAGTGGGAAAGTGCAGGTCCAGTGCAGACTGAAAATGGGTGCCAGAGATTTCAGTCTAAATCACAGCAGGATTCATGGCAGACATAGAGACACAAGGATGTGCAGATGCTCGATTCTTGCATAGAACGCAAAGTGTAGGAGTAACTCTGTGAGTCAGGCAACATCTCTGGAGGACGTGAATAGGCGATATTTTGGATCTGGACCCTTCTTCAGACTTCTTCATGTAATATGAAACATTCGGTGGCAATAGACAATAGGTGCAGGAGTAGGCCATTCGGCCCTTCAAGCCAGCACCGCCATTCAATGTGATCATGGCTGACCATCCACAATCAGTACCCCGTTCCTGCCTTCTCCCCATATCCCCTGACTCCGCTATCTTTAAGAGCTCTATCTAACTCTCTCTTAAAAGCATCCAGAGAGCAGGCCTGCACAGCCTTCTGAGGCAGAGAATTCCACAGACTCACAACTCTCTGTGTGAAAAGGTTTTTCCTCATCTCGGTTCTAAATGGCTCACCCCTTATTCTTAAACTGTGTCCCCCTTTATATGTAGCAAAGAATGGATACAGTCTGATCTACAACTGTTGGGTGAAGATAATTGTGTACGAAGGAACTGCAGATGTCCGTTTAAAAAAAAATATATATATATATATATATATATACACAAAAAGCTGGAGTAACTCAGCAGGTCAGGCAACATCTCTGGGGAAAAGGAATAGGTGATTTTTGGGTCGAGACCCTTCTTCAGACTGAGAGTGAGGGGAAAGGGAAACAAGAGATATAGATGATAATATAGAGATGATAGCGAGGTGAAGATGATTCTTGTCATGCTCATTCATAGTTTCTGAGCTTCGCAAGCAGCTTAATTGCTCTTAAGAAGATGATGGTGAGTCACCTTCTTGATGACCACAGTCCATATTGTACAGGACCCAGTGATATACTTCCAGATCTGGCTGCGGTACTTCTTTATCCGATTTACCTTTAATTCCCGCTTTTTCCTTCTTTGCTTTTCTGCACCTGTAGCTCTGCCAAAGAGGTAAAGACCAGGAAATTATGATGACTGTGTCTCACCTCTTTTGTGAAAAGCAATTTAAAGGGATGTCCTAAGTAGTTTAGTTTAGTTGAAAGATACAGCATGGAAACGGGCCCTTCGACCCACCGAGCAACGCTGACCAACAATCACCCATACCATAGCACTATCCTTCACACCTGGCCCTGGGACAATTTACAGAAGCCAATTGACCTCCAAACCTGCACGTCTTTGGAATGTGGAAGGAAACCAAAGCACCTGGAGAAAACCCACGCAGTCACAGGGAGATCGAACAAACTCCGTCGAGACAGGACCTGTAGCCAGGATCGATCCCGGGTCTCTGGTGCTGTGAGGCAGCAAATCAACCACTGCGCCACCATGCCACCCAGGTCCTTGTGAGGTCTTTGAAATAATAATGGGTTTTGACAAGGTGGACAGAAACAGAATGTTTCCACTTCTAGGAAGTGTTAACTAGAAAGTATTAATCGCCCCTAACCTGTGACATCAGATTTTATAAATAGTGGGGTTAATGTAGCCATCTTCAATACCTCCAGGTACAATTCCATGTGTAGGAAGGAACTGCAGATGCTGGTTTAAACCGAAGATAGACACAAAGTGCTGGGGTAACTCAGCGGGACAGGCAGCATCTCTGGAGAGAAGGGATGGGTGAAGAAGGGTCGAGACTCTTCTTCAGACTCCAGTCTTGACCCGAAACATCACCCATTTCCTTATTTCCAGAGATACTGCCTCGCTGAGTTTCTCCAGCATTTTGTGTCTATCTTCAGTGTAAACCAGCATCTGCAGTTCCTTCCTACACAATTATATACATATATTGTTTCCCATCTTTTCTGCCTAGGCTGATTTATCAAATTGTCTTATTCTGCAGGCTGCCCAAGGCCTAACCTGCTGACAATTATCAGCTCTCATATTCCCATTTCAACTCTGGGTTTGGTTTCACTTCAGGAATAAACACCTCAAATTAAAACGGTGCTGACCTCTTTAATTCCCAGTAGGGATGGAGAGGGGAGCAGTAGCGCAGTGGAGGCTGCCGGGTGTTGTAGTCCACATGGCCTGGGTCTGCGTAGGCTCTGTAGGCGAGAGGCCGACGCGGAGACTACAGCCCCCAGCGTGCCTTGCGGCAACAAGCCTGGCAGGTGGGTTTGTGACGCAGTCAGCATTGGCTACACGGGGAAACTTTTTGATGACTGAAAGCATAACCTGGGCCGGCGCAGAAAAGTTGGTATCTTATTTTTTTCCCCCTCCATCTCCTTTTAATCTTTTAGCTCCTTTATTTCTGCTATCGTCGTGTGCAGCTGCGTATTAAAAACAATTTGCTTTCACTTTCAGTTCTAATCCTGGTGAGAGTCAGGTCCTTCCACACGTCTCAACTCGGTAAGGTTGGAATTGCCGCACTCTGTTCAATGTTCTTTACTCGTGTTTGATGCAGTTAATGATCATGTCAGTGAGATAGAGGGAAAGAGAAGGAAGTGGGAGAAGGAAGGGAGGGGGAGAGAGAGGAAGGGGGAGAGAGAGGGGGAAGGGGAGAGAGGGGGAAGGGAGAGAGAGAGAGAGAGAAGGGAAGGATTGTGGTCCCTTCCACAAATCCGTTCATTGCAGTTACCAGGGGTGTGGTAACTGGAGATTTGGGGAGGGGGATTGGAGATGGCATTGGGTGGTTTTGGGGGGGGGGGGAGACTGGAGATTGGAAGGGAAAGACTGGAGGAGGTGATTGGAGGGGGGAGGGGTGATTAGAAATGGATGGGAGAGGGGTGGTGACTAAATATGCGGGTTAGTGGGAGACGACATGGGGAGGGGACTCGATGAGAATGGGTGGGTGGTGACTAGAGATGAGGGAGGGGTGACTGGAGATGAGGGAGGGGTGACTGGAGATGAGGGAGGGGTGACTGGAGATGGAGGGCTTTCCAGATGTTCAAGTGACTGGAGTTTACCATTTAAGGTAATTATAAGGGGGGGAAAAAAGGCCTGGTGGGTTGCTGTATTAAGAATTTCTTTGTACCCGAATATAGAACAGAGCAGCACAGGAACAAGCCCTTCAGCCCACGATGCCTGTGTCAAACACGATGCCAAAATAGGCTAGTTTAGATTAGTTTATGTTTATGAAAGAACTGTAGATGCTGGTAAAATCTAAGGTAGGCACAAAATGCTGGAGTTTCTCTGGCATTTTGTGTCCACCTTAGATTAGTTTATCATTGTCTTGTGTACTGAGGTACAGTAAAAAGCTGTTTGTTGCATGCTATCCAGTCAGCAAAAAAATGATGAATGATTATAATCAAGCAGTCCACAGTGTACACATACAGGATAAAGATTATAATGTTTAGTGCAAGATAAAGTCCAGTAAAGTCTGATTAAAGATTTGTAGAAAGGAACTACAGATGCTGGTTTACACCAAAGATAGACGTGTAACTCAGCGGGACAAACAGCATCTCTGGCGAGAAGGAATGGGTGACATTTCGGGTTAAGACCCTTCAGACTCAATCTAATTCTGTCTATCTGATTCGAGATAGTTCAAAGAGCTCCAATGAGGTCAATGGGATGTAAGGTGAGAGGACAGTTTAGTTCATGGATGTTATTCATCCAATATTCAGTTCATGGGTAGTATCAATATGCTAATTGCCTCTGAAGTTCGATTTATCCCCCCCTCCCCCCCCCTAACACTCAGTAAGCGTTATGGCGATAATATCACTGACTACAGAAAAAATGATTTACTAGCTCTATTATTTCCAATTTGTATTAAATTGACTGCTCCCTAGATTTCCGACATTAAAATAACATGTGGTGTGCAGGTTTAGTGAAGCACTGTATATAAATATCAAAGCCATGTGCATTACAGGTGCTATGGGATATCTGCTCGTCAATGTGTGTTGGAGAAAACACAATAGTTCACCTCCATCTGGGGATTTCTGCTATTTGATTGAGTTCTCGGCATAAACTCTTAACACCCTTTCTTCCTCTCACCATCTTAATATATGGAAAATAACAAATCTGGGGAACCAACTTTTTTAATTGAGTTGTTTCCGAGTCACACCCGAAATTCATTCTGGTGTTTTTTTAAAGTATTTTCCCAATAGGCCAGTTGCCATGGAGACCCCTGGATATAGTCTTCATCTCTGTAGTGATACAAAATGGTATCCACACTGCAAGGATATTCCATTGCTTGCGGAACACTTTTTGGATAAGGTAGAAGCTACATAACAGGACGTTTTCCTTGTGCACACAAGGAACTGCAGGCGCAGGTTTACCAAAAAAGAGACAAAGTGCTGGAGTAACTCAACAGGTCAGGCAGAAGAACATGGATAGGTGACGTTACAGGTCTGAAGAAGGGTCCTTAGACTTTAGAGTGATTCAATGTGGAAACAGGCCCTTAGTCCATGCCGATCAACACCCCCCCCCCCCCGTACACTAACACTGCTGCACACTCGGGACAATTTACAATCTTACCAAAGCCAATTAACCTACAAACCTGCACGTCTATGGAATGTGGGAGGAAACCGGAGCACCCGGAGAAAACCCATACGGTCATAGCGAGAACATGCAAACTCTGCACAGACAACACCCGTTGTCAGGATCGAACCCGGGCCTCTGGCGTTGTAAAGCAGCAACATTACTCCAAAACCACACTTCCATGGTATCTATTGATGCTGCCTGACCTGTGGAGTAATCCCAGCACTTTCTGTCTTTATAAGATGTTTTTTTTCTTTTTTTTAACTCGAATTCTCAAGTCGGTAGCATTTGTCGGTTGCTAAATGCAATTTATTTCTGTGCTTTCTCAGACCGCTCACAATGAACGAAGATCCAGAACATGACAACTCGTCGATGTATTCCAGCACCTTTGCCCAGGTTATCTTCGTCAATGTGGAAAAACTGTACATGACCAACATTCCAGTAAAATGTAACTACACACTGACACCCAAGATCGCATCTCATAAGAAGGATTGGATTGGAATTTTCAAGGTAGGAATTTTTTTCCGAATGTATGTTGGGGTGAGGTGTGACAAAAGGAAGAGTGTCACAGTATGCATGCTCATAGTTTAGTTAGGGACACAGCGTGGAAACAGGCCCTTCGGCCGACCGGGTCCGCACCGACCAGCGATCCCGTCACATTAACGCTGTCCTACACACACTAGGGACAATATACATTTATACCAAGCCAATTAACCTACAAACCTGTACATCTATGGAGTGTGGGGGGAAACTGAAGATCTTGGAGAAAACCCACGCAGGGCACGGGGAGAACGTACAAGCTCCGTACAGATAAGCACCCGTGGTCAAGATCGAACCCGGGACTGGGTCACTGGCACTGAAAGGCAACCACTTCTACCGCTGTGCTACCCATTGTCTTATACTTATTAACGAAAAGAAAACCGGCGAAGATGTGACCAGAGGGAGAACGTGCAAACTCCACACAGGCAGCAGTGGAGGTCAGAATTATATGCTGGGTCTCTGACGCTGTGAGGCAGCTCCAGTATTTCATAAGTTCACAAGTAGTAGGAGTAGAATTAGGCCATTCGACCCATCAAGTCTACTCCAAAACTCAATCATGTCTGATCTCTCTTTCCCTCATAACCCCATTCTCCTGCCTTATCCTCATAACCTAGCAATGTTACAAAATTTTGAGATTTAAAAAATAAAGTCTGCAATTTATCCCATCAGATAAAGCATAAAAAGAAGTTTAATTTGACACCCAATTCACTTTCATATCTTCAGTATTAAAGAAGTTATGGCCATTTTCATACTCGGAAATTAGCATCTTGTTCCCTATTGCTTTTCCATTGACTTAACACAAAAGCTGTGATCGAGGACAGTCAAAAGCCCATAACTTTCTTAAAAATTAAGATAACTGAAAGAAATTTTCAGTTATTATAGATTGAAGCATTATGAAACAAATATGAAACAATCTTACTTAGAAGACATGAAAGTAAAGCATATAATTAGTTAGTTACGGAATTGTAGCTAATTACAAAATTCAATTACTAGATCTAAACATCTATCAATTTCTTAAGAATAGATTAACATTTTTAAATAGCCTAAGTGTCCAAATAACATTCACACAATAATTCACAATATAACATAATTTTTAAATCTCATTTTCATGAATTTACAGGCCAAATGGAAGGAATTGAATGTTTAATACCTGTAAATTAATGGGGATTTAATTCATCTTGTGAGTGAGAATTTCTGGAACGCGATCTTTTGGAACGTTCATTTGCGGTGAATTTAACCCCGTATTGGCATGAAAAATACTGCTGTTAATTCGGGGAATAAAATCACCGTGTCGCATGAAAAAATGTGAATTAAAGGCTTCTTAAGAAGCACTTTTATACATTTAAAGAAAGCACTTTCGTTTACCTGTCCTGTGTGTGAAATCCGTCCCCGTTATCGGCGTTGACGCTTCAGGAGCTGATTTTAAAATAACTCTAGCGCTGACATTGACGATTTAATAAAAATAAAAAACACACAAAACGCCGGTAGGAACGATTCATCAGCCAGCGCTTGTACTCCAACAAAATATTAACTAGGACAAGGAAGGAGAAACCCGCGTTTTAACCCCGCCCCCCCTTAAAGGCGCCAAAATCGCGCACACGGCCAGTGGCAGAATTACAGCGCGGCTGAAGGTAAGTTTTGTAACATACCTACATAACCCCTGATACCTGTACTAATCCAGAATCTATCAATCTCCACATTAAAAATATCCATTGATGGCCTCCACTGCCTACTGTGTGAATTAATTCCACAGATTCACCATCCTCTGACTACATAAATTCCTCCTCATCTCCTTTCTAAGGGTACACCCTTTTATTATGAGCCTTTGGCCACTAGTGGAAACATCCTCGCCACATCCACTCTGTCCAGGCCTTTTACTATTCGGGAAGTTTCAATGAGGTGCCCTCTCATCCTTCTAAACTCCAGCGAGTACTGGCCCAGTGCCGTCAAAGGCTGATCATATGTTAACCCAATCAGCCCTGGGATCATTCTCGTGAACCTCCTCTGGACCCTCAACAATGTCAGCACATCCTTCCTCGGATATGGGGCCCAAAACTGCTCGCAGTCTTCCAAGTGTTTTGCTTTTGTATCATTTCTAGAAGTGGTGTGTTTTGGATGAGCAGCTACCACTACACTGACCTTCCAGTTTGTAACATGAGACGGGTAGCAGTCAATGTGTACACAGCCACCTCCTGTACACAGCAACGTGATAACCACTGAACAAAGTCTGTTTCAGTGCTGGGCAATCTATGATTCGGTGACCTTTCTGTTTGCTATTTCTGTTCTGAACCTTCTGAGTTGGCAATGAAAATATCCTTGCTTGGTACAGTGGTAGAGTTCCTGCCTTACAGTGCCAGAGACCCAGGTTCGATCCTGTCTGCTGTCTGTACAGAGTTTGTACGTTCTCCCTGTGACCTGCGTGGGTTTTCTCCCGGTGCTCTGGTTTCCTCCCACACTCCAAAGACGTTGGTTAATTGGCTTCGGTAAAATTGTAAATTGTCCCTAGTGTACGGGAATGCTGGTCGGCACGGACTCGGTCTAGTTCCGCTCTGTATCTCTAAACTACACTAATTCAATCTTTTTTGATTTGAGAGAATAAACTTTCCACCGATGCATTTCCATAGTTGTTTGGTGAGGTCAGTTTATTGTTCTTTATTGATCTTTGCCTGCAGGTTGGATGGAGCACAGCCCGAGATTACCACACTTTTGTTTGGGCACCTCTCCCAAAGTGGGACAGTCTTGTGGAGCGGCAACAACAAGTGACATTTGAGGGTAAGAACTTTCAAAGTCTCCAATCTCGCCAGAGTACAGTCTAGCCTCATTATTACAGACATCTTTACAATGGATATTGGATGTAACAGAACATTCTCACAGTAATGGTAGATGCCTGGAACATGCTGTCAAAGATGGTGGCGGAGGCAGATATGATAGTGGCATTTTAGAGGGATTTACATAGGCACATGGATATGCAGGGAATGGAAGTATATGGATGGACTGCAGGCAGCGGCGATTAGTGTAGGAAGGAACTGCAGCTGCTGGTTTGAAAAGAAGATAGACACAAAAAGCTCCAGCATTTTTGTCTACCTTCGATTTTTCCAGCATCTGCAGTTCTTTCTTAAACGTAAAGAGAGAGGATTTCGTTTGCACCCTTGTTTTGAAGATTTTAATGAATCTTGTGATGGAGACCATAACCAATAAAACGAATTATGCAAACGTCTGTTTTTTTTCCCCCCAGCTTATTATCTTCCAAAGGATGCAAATGACTTCTACCAGTTTTGCTACGTCACGCAGAAGGGTGAGATCCGTGGGGCCAGCACACCCTTTGGTTTCAGGCTAACAGGCCACAGCACCCCTGAACAGCTGGACAGTGACTCTGCTCAAGAGATGCTCATCATCACTACACAAGTGAGATATTTCTTTCAAAGCACACCCTCCTTTTCTCAGTTGTCCACGTAGGCTCAGTGGCGCAGCGGGGGGAGCCGCTGCCTCACAGCGCCAAGAGTTCCGGGTTTGATTCCGAATAGTGAAAGGGCTGTAACGAGTAGATGTGGAGAGGATGTTTCCACTTGTGGGAGAGTCTAGGACCAGAGGGTTTTATCGAGGGCCATGACCTGCGTAGGTTTTCTCTGGGTGCTCTTGTTTCATCGCACACTCCAAAGACCTGCAGATTTGTAGGCTAATTGGCTTTGGTAAAATTGTAAATTGTGCCTAATGTGTGTAGGATAATGTTAGTGTGCAGGGATCGCTGGTCGGTGTGGACTCGGTGGATCGAAGGGCCTGTTTCCGTGCTGTATCTCTAAACTAAATTAAATGTATTTTAATGGAATTGTGGGCGGTAATCTAACTGGTATCAGGAGTTGGCTGTGACGCCAGAGGCGAGGAACTGTGAAATGCCAGTGTTTCTGCTGCTCCTGCCTCTTGCAACGATTAAAATTGTATTGCTCTTCGGGTTGATTTCGATATAGTTCAACTTTTCACAAGTCTCCTGGCAAGCACTGCTGAGGTTTGCTGGATGGGTTTTAAGAGGCAGGGATTTATATTTTGAAATTTTCCAAAAGTTAGGTGAGGCTGCAGGGTTTCTTGGTGTGACTGTGAGCTGCGGTTACACTTTTATCTAGGAATCTAAGTTGCAAATGTTTTAAATCAGTAATGCTCATAAAAGCGAGCTATGGTCTGCTTTTCCTTTATCTGTGACCCCCGAGTATGCGTTCTACTGCCAGATGTTATTAGGCAGTCCGTTCACCGTCCAGCACTCTGGAATGCTGACAGTGCTGTTCCTCACTGCCTTTTTTTCTTGCTCCAATAAAAAAAAAGACCTGGGAATGCTGGAATGTTATGGGGGGGTGGGGGTGGGGGGGGGGGCATTCTTATCTCCAATTTCCATACTGCTAGCTGAACAGCCCCTTTAAAATGGGATGAAATGGAGCTGTGAGTCTGGCTCATCCCTGACAGCAAAACACCGTCCACTTTGCAACAGACACGGTGGTGCAGCGGTAGAGTTGCTGCCTCACAGTGTCAGTAGACCCAGGTTCCATCCTCACCACGGAGTTTGTTCGTTCTCCCCGTGACCGCGTGGGTTTTCTCCGAGATCTTCGATTTCCTCCCACACTCCAAAGACGTGCAGGTTTGAAGATCTGCAGATACTGGTTTAAATCGAAGGTAGACACAAAATGCTGGAGTAACTCAGCGGGTCAGGCAGCATCTCTGGAGAGGAATAGGTAGCTTTCCTTCTCTCCAGAGATGCTGCCTGACCCGCTGAGTGACTCCACAATTTTGTGTCTAACAGGTTTGTAGGTTAATTGGCTTGGTATAAGTGTAAATTGTCCTTAGTGTGTGTAGAATAGTGTTAATGTGCGGGGATCGCTGGTCGAGGTATACTCGGTGGGCCGAAGGGCATGTTTCCACACTGTATCTCTAAACTAAACTCCACTAAACTAAAACAGACCCGAAGACCCGGTGTGAAACTGAAAGTCAGGGTGTACGTAAGAGCAAAATGTAGGAACAGCAGTAAATCACTCAAGTCTGTTCAATGTGCTCATGGCTGATGTACCTCCGGCTTCATCTGCATCAGTGTCCTCAGGATTCCTCAATTTATTAATATTTCAGAAATATATCTACTTGTTTAAAATACCTCTACGCTCGAACCTTCTCGATTCTCCAAGGTAGAGTACCGCCCTCTGTGAGGAAAATGTTCCAATGCACCTCACCAAGCAGAAAGTTCCACACTCCCACGAGCTTGGGTGAAAACATATATTGGCTGGGAATAGTCCGGGGTAAAGCATTAAATTAGCTAGATACTTAGCAGGAAGTTATTAAGTAATAATTTTAAGGAATGAGAGTTGGCTTGCAAACAGAGCATGTAGCAGCGCTAGATCTTAGTAAACTAGTCTTAGTTTTATGCATGGTGAATTATTTTCTGTGAGTCTCTGCACTTAATTACTGGAAAGTTAGATCAATAATAAGCAATTATTACTTCAGTGCAGGCATCAAACAGGAAAACCCAATGTCAAGAAAGTGTCCCAACCTGAAACTTTGCCTGTCCCTTCCCTTCACAGGTGCTGCCTGACCCGCGGAATTCCTCCAGCACACAATACTCCAGGTGTGGTCTCACTAGGGCCCTGTACAACTGCAGAAGGACCTCTTTGCTCCTTTACTTAACTCCTCTTGTTATGAAGGTCAACATGCCACTAGATTTCTTCACTGTACAGGGCCCTGGTGAGACCACACCTGGAGTATTGTGTGCAGTTTTGGTCTCCAAATTTGAGGAAGTACATTCTTGCAATTGAGGGAGTGCTGCATAGGTTCACGAGGTTAATTCCCGGGATGGCGGGACTGTCATATGTTGAAAGAATGGAGCGACTGGGCTTGTATACACTGGAATTTAGAAGGATGAGAGGGAATCTTATTGAAACCTATAAGATTATTAAGGGATTGGACACGCTAGAGGCAGGAAACATGCTCCCGATGTTGGAGTCTAGAACCAGGGGCCACAGTTTAAGAATAAGGGGTAGGCCATTTAGAACGGAGATGATGAAAAACGTTTTCACCCAGAGAGTTGTGAATCTGTGGAATTCTCTGCCTCAGAGGCAGTGGAGGCCAATTCTCTGGCTGCTTTCAAGAGAGAGTTAGATAGCTCTCTGAAAGATAGTGGAGAATAGGGATATGGGGAGAAGGCAGGAACGGGGTACTGATTGTGGAAGATCAGCCATGATCACAGTGAATGGCCTACTCCTGCACCTATTGTCTATTGTTAGCTTGAGTAACTCTGGTTTTGAGAGAGGCCTCTGAAACATCTGCCTTCTCCCCTCTTCTCCAGTCTGCCTGACATTTTGTCTCCTATTTTTTTAATTCCTCCTGCAACAGGAGAAACAAGAAGAAACGGAAAGAGAGAAAATTGAGCTGAAGGAGAACAATCTGAAGTTGATAGTGGAAAATGCCACCTTGAAGGAAAAGATCAAAGAGCTTGAAACACAGGCAGAGAAGGAAAAGGAGGAACATTTTACAGCACTGGAGATAAATAAGGTACAGTCACTCCAAATGGGTTGCTTAACCTTGCTGAATTTCTCTCAAATATCCATCCTGTTCATTCTATTAAGTTAGATGTTGACAGGACTTGAAGGCCTGAGCCATAGGGAGATGTTGGGCAAACTGGGACTTTATTCCTTGGAGTGCAGGAGGTCAAGAGATGATCTTACAGAGGGTGTATAGGGTCATGAGGGGGATCGATCGGGTAACTGCACATAGTCTTTTAGCCAGGGTGGGGGAATCAAGAAGGGGAGGACACAGGTTTAAGGTGAGAGGGGAAACATTTAATGGGAACCTTTTCACACAGAGGGTTATGCGTATACGGAACGAACTGCCAGAGGCGGTAGTCGAGGCAGGCACTCTAACAACATTTAAAAAAACATTTGGACAGGTACATGCGTAGGAAAGGTATAGAGGGATATGGGACTAACACAGGTGAATGGCACTTGCTTACAGTATGTGGGCATTTTGGTCGGCATGGATGAGTTGGGCTGAAGGGCATGTTTCCATGTTGTATGACTATGCCTCTACTCTAGGACGATGGGAATGTGTCAGAGGATTAGATCCAGGCCATTTGGGAGCAAACAAAAACAAAAACAGATGTGTGAATTCTGAAATAAATATTCCTTCAAGTCGGGTAGCATCTGTGTGTTTTGTGTTATAGTTCCAGGTGTTTAGCTGATGGTATGTTGATATCATTCTTAGTGTGGACATGATTACTTTTGCATTCTCTCCATCGTACACCTCGCCTCGCCCCCCCCCCCCCCCCCCCCCCCTCACCCACTTACATTTCTTGTCCACAACAGAAGGAGGTGACAGCACTTGAAAAGCAAACACTGGAACAGAAGGTGAAGAGCGAGTTGGAAATGAAAGCCCAGAATGAAAAGGCAGAGCACCTGAGAAAGGATCTGACTGAGAAGCAGACTGCATGTTTCAACTTGCAGAAGGAACACAAGGTAAACTTGCAATGTCACTTGATGCCATCTATAAAGGTAACAATTTCAGACTCCCTGGAATCTACTCACTGGCTTCAGAATTGTTCATTAGGCTTGGAATTTGCAAATACAGGCACTCCCGGATTTGCACAACCTCGCACTTGCGAAAACAATTCTTTAAGCCGGCTGCGTTATATCTGAGTGCGCTCGTACCTTCGCATGCGGCTGTTTCCGCAAGCCAGTCAGCTGTCCTCATGGATGCTTCATCCACGGTCTCCGCCTTGGAGCTCCCCCCACCCCGGGGTCTCCGCCCTGGAGCTCCTCCCCCCATGGTCTCCGCCTTGGAGCTCCTCCCCCCGTGGTCTCCGCCTTGGAGCTCCTCCCCCCGTGGTCTCCGCCCTGGAGCTCCCCTGTGGTCTCTGCCTCGCGAGCTCCTCCATCCCCCCCATGGTCTCCGCCCTGGAGCTCCCCTGTGGTCTCCGCGATGAATAGTAAATTTACTGTGTGCTGTAGCACTTCCGTTTCTGACTTGCACAAGGATCCGCAGAAGTCGCGGAGTGTCTATGTCTAATTACATGGGGTGGCACAGCTGGTACATGGGGTGGCACAGCTGGTGGAGCCGCTTCCCCACATCACTGGAGGCCCGGTGGTGCAGACCTGAACTTGGGTGCTGTCTGTGTCGAGTTTGCACGTTCTCCCTGTGACCACGTGGGTTTCCTCTGGGTACACCGGTTTCACACCACATCCCAAAGATGTGTGGGTTTGTAGGTTAATTGGCCTCCATTAATTGTCCCTAATGCGTGGGGAGTGGGTGTAACAGAGGACTAATGTGTGAACATGTGAATAATGGGATGCATGGACTCAGTGGGCCGAAGGGCATTTCCATGCTGTATCTCTGAGCCTTCCATCAACCTTCCATTGCCTGTACTTATTGCCCCCGCAGTTGTGGAAGTATCAAGCTGGCCCTTTGAGCCCCTGGTCCCACTGTTATTGAATAGTGCCTGAGGATTTAGGCAGTGATTTGGGCAGAACGTTGCTATGTGCTTATCAGCTCCGCTTCCTTTCCTCTCTAAGAGCTTGCTGGCAAAGATGGAGACATCACAAGCGTCTCTTGAGCAACTGAAGCAGAAACATGAGAAAGCTGTGGAGAAGCTGAAACAACTCCAGCAAGAAAGCAAGCGTCTCAAAGTGGAAATCAGTGCAAAGGAGACAGAGTTGACAAGGTAAACGGGGGAGGGTGTTCATTGTTCTAGCACCTTTCACTGTGTGGGGACATCTCACAGTATGTGCAGACAATGAGGGGCTGTTACAATATAGAGGGAGCTCCACAGAGGAAGATAACCACTGCGACCAATGGCTTGCTTTATCAGAAAGACACAAAATACTGGAGTAACTCAGCGGGACAGGCAGCATCTCTGGATAGAAGGAATGGATGACGTTTCGGGTTGAGACTGAGAGTTGGGGGAGTGGGAGACACCGGGATAAGTAAGGGTAAAGGGCCTGTCCCACTTACGCGATTTTTTTCGACAACTTGCCGTCACCTGTCATAGCCGCATAAGGTCGCCGAAGATTTTCAACATGCTGAAAATCCAGCAGCGACCAGAAAAAGGTACGACTCTTTGGGCGACTACTCACGACCATACAATTGCGTAAGTGGGACAGGCCCTTTAGGTGTGTCAGCACTAATTGAATGATAAACATGGCCCAGACCTTTGTGACTGCTTAGAAAGTACATTCAAGCAGAGGTGTGATTCCTCATTCTTTCCTGGATGTGCGCCTCAGAAAATTGGACTCTGGTCTCTTGGGTGAACTGCTTGTGAACCCACAATCTTGTTGGCATCACTGACTCACAGTCAATGCCTGTGGTAAATGTAGAACGCAAAGCGCTGGAATGACTCAGCAGGTCAGGCAGCATCCATGGAGGACATGGACAGGTAATGTTTTATGTCGGGTCCCTCAATGGTTCCATGGCATCAGTGAAATTCTGCTCTAAGGAGAAAAATATGCCACTCTAATCTGGTCTGATCCCTGTGTGACTCCAAGCTCCCAACGAGGTTGACTTTTAACTCCCCTCCCCCCTTGCTCTCCCCCGCATCTTCAGAGGAATTAAACCAGACACACTATTGCTGGGATCTAGACTCTTTGAATAGATGTTCAGCTTTGGTTGAGTTTGGGTTGCACTGGCCCAAAGTGGAATCAGATGGAAAACATTAGGTGTGAATGGCAGTATTCAACAAATAATTGTGAATGTTTTGCATTTTATGCAAACAGAATTTGGCAAAATGTATTTTGACTTTTATATATTTTGGGCTCTTTGATTTGCAGTTTGACAGAAGTAAAGAATAAGACTGCGAATGAGTTGAAAGTTGCACAGGAGAACCTCGAACTAGTTCGGGTAAGGCCATTAACACCCGGGCACTGGCTTGTGTTGACAGCCTGCTGAGTGTGGGGGAGATTGTGGGAACATTTACTGAGACAGATGGTTATAACATAGCAAGAGATGGAGATGGGATAGACAGTGAGAACCTTCCCTGAACACATCTGTTCCCAGTGGGATCTCCCACTTCCAAGTTCCCTTCTGCAGGATGCAAGGAAAATGGGAATTTTGTTCCAACAGCATCCTGGAAAACCAGCAAGAGTTAATCTTGGGAAATGAAGAAAAGATGCACGATGTACTAGCCCTATTCTGATCATGTCAGAATAATAATTTCAGAACCCTTTGTCCTGCCCCCTCCTCTCTTCCAGCTCCCCCCACCCCCACCCCCCTTCCCCCAGTCAATCAGTCTGAAGATGAGTCCCGACTTGAAACATCATCTTTCCACGTTCTCCAGAGATGCTGCCTGACCCGCTGAGTTACTCAGCATTTTTTAATATATTTTTTTATTAGAAGCAATTGTACAAAGATAAAACATTCGGGATGTAAAATTACACAATTATTGTACAGCTTCATTTTTAACCTTATAACCTAAACTATAAAAATGAAAAAAGAAAACAAGAAAGGAAAAAGGAAAAAAGTGAAAAGATAGATCGAAAAAGAACAAAAAAAAGACCCCTAAACTACCAGTGTGGCAGAAAGATATAGAAATAAGAAAAAAGAAAGAGAAAGGTGATATACCTTGCCCCTCGTCTCCCCCCCCCCCCCGCCCACCTCACCCAACCCAGCATCGGATTTAAATTTACATTTGTGTTGCACCATGCTATTCTTGTAAGAATTCGGTGAAGGCTGTCCATGTCTTGAGAAATTGATCTGTTTTTTCCGCCAAGACAAGCCTAATGTTTTCCAAATGTAGTGTCTCGGACACTACTCAGCATTTTGTGCCCTTGTCTGTAAATTGTCCCTCGAGTGTGGGTGAGCAGTGGATTCTGAATGGGGAATGTGGATGGAATAGGTTACAGGGAAAACTTACAAAGAATGAGGTTGCTCTGCCTTGATGGACAGAAATGGCCACCACCCGTGCTATCAGGAAATGTTGTTGGAGATTTCCTAGCAACCGTCGTAAGATCATAAGACAAAGGAGCAGAATTGGGCCATTTGGCCCATCGAATCTACTCCATCATTCAAACATGGCTGATCTATATTTCTCTCTCGACCTTTCTCCCTCTTCCTTCTCCCAGTAACTTAAAACACCCTTACTAATCAAGAACCTATCTATCTCCACTTTGAAAACACACAAAGACGGCCTCCACCGCTGTCTATAGCAATGAAGTTTTGTTTTGTAATCAATGCCTACTATGTTCTGCGTGCTGAAGCAAAGCAAGAATTTCATTGTCCTATCAGGGACACATGACAATAAACTCACTTGACTTGACTTGACTTGACTTGAATTCCACAGATTCACTACCCTCTGGCTAAAGAAACTGGTTTAGTTCAGGGATGCAGCACGGAAACAGGCCCTTCAGCCCACCAGGCCCGCACCGACCAGCAATTCCCGCACATTAACGCTATCGACACCAGGGCTAGTTTACATTTATACCAAGCCAATTAACCTACAAACCTGTGGAGTGTGGGAGGAAACCCACGCAGCACATGGGGAGAACGTGCAAACTCCGTACAGATGAGTACCCGTAATCAGGATTGAACCCGGGTCTCTAACACTTTAAGGCAGCATCTCCACTGCTGCACCACCGTGCCACCCAAACAATTTTTTCTCATCTCCTTTCTAAAGGTACGTCCTTTTATTCTGAGGCTGTGCCCTTTGGGCCTAGACTCTCTGCATTACACCATCAGGCTCTTGAACAGTGCACAACTCTAACCTCCACACCTGCCACACTTACACACCTTACAGTTAAACATTTCTACCAACTTGCCCAACAGGAGTCTACCAGCTCCAGGTTAATTCCAGTGTCCTTGTTTTATTTTCTGCCGTTTCAATAATTGTCGTTCTTTCCCATTTCTGCTTGCTCGCCAGTTTGACGTCGAAACCCAAAAAAAAGAAAACGAGAAGTTGAAGGAGAATCTGAAGAAGTTGGCGGAAGTGCAGAGCCTGCAGCAGGAGTGTGTGGCGGAGATCAGTCGCCTGCGCCAAGCCCTGAGCAAGTCTGAGGAGCTGAAGGCTTCCAACGCCAAAGCTATAGAACAGGTACCTGCAACCCCAGCTCGTCACTCCCCTAACACCGTCCCTTCTGTGTCCTTTGCTGCTTCCTCTCTCTCCTTGTCACCTCATTCATGAGGGGAATAGATCGGGTAGACGCACAGAGACTCTTGCCCAGAGTAAAGGAATCAGTAGTCAATGAGTGATCAATGATCGGTGCGTTCTCAGTGGGCCGAAGGGCCTGTTTCCATGCTGTATCTCTTAACAAAACTAAGCACTAGAAAGCTGAGATGCCATGTCGGCTATGTCCAGCGATCCCCGCACATTAACGCTGTCTACACACAGTAAGGAAAATGTATAGGATCTTCTAGCGGTGTACAAAATCATGAGAGGAATGGATTGGGTAGATGCACAGAGGTGCTTACCCAGACTAGGGGAATCGAGAACCAGAGGAGAAAGGTTTATGGTGATGGGGGGGGAAAGAGTTAATAGGAACCTGAGGGGTATCTTTTTCACACAAACGGTGGTGGTGTATGGAACTAGCTACCGGAGGAGGTATTTGAGGCAGGTACATCCATAAGAAACATTCACACAGGTATATGGATAGTGGGATATGGGCCAAATGCAGGCAGTTGGGGCGAGTGTAGATGAGACATATTGGCCGGTGTGGGCAAGTTGGGCCGAAGGACCTGTTTTTCATGCTGTATTACTCTGTGACCTTCTCGCACAATCACCTTTTCCACTCTATCCATGTTAGAACATAGAAGAGTATAGCACAGAAACGGGCCCTTCAGCCCACAATGTCCATGCTGAACATTATGCCAGGTTAAAGTAATCTCCTCTGCCTCACATGATCCATATCCCTCCATTCCCTGAGTATCCACATGCCTAAATGAAAGCTTCTTCACTGCTAGAATCGTATATGCCTCCACCGCCATCCCTGGCAGTGCATTCTGGGTACCCACTGCCCTCTGTGTCATTTTTGTTAATTTGCCCCTTATAATTTTCCTTCTCACCCTCAAGCTATGCTGTGTAGTTTTAGTTTTTAGTTTTAGAGATACAGCGCGGAAACAGGCCCTTCAGCCCACCAGGTCCGCATTGACCAGCGATCCCCGCACATTAACACTATCCTACACCCGCTAGGGACAATTTTTACATTTACCAAGCCAATTTACCTACAAACCTGTACATCTTTGGAGGGCGGGAGGAAACCGAAGATCTCGGAGAAAACCCACGCAGGTAATGGAGAGAACGTGCAAACTCCATACAGACAGCACCCGTAGTCGCGATCGAACCCGGGTCTCCGGCGCTGCATTCGCTGTAAGGCAGCAACTCTACCGCTGTGCCACCGTGACCGCCCTATCAAATGTTGTCTGGGTCTGTACTCGCTGGAGTTTAGAAGGATGAGGGGGGACCTCTTTGACATTACCGAATAGTGAAAGGCCTGGATTGAGTGAATGTGGAGAGGATATTTCCACAAGTGGGAGAATCTAGGACCAGAGGGCACAGCCGCAGAATAAAAGGACATGGCTTTAAAAAGGAGATGGGGAGGAATTTCTTTAATCAGAGGGTGGTGAATCTGTGGAATTCATTGCCACAGACGGCTGTGGAGGCCAATGTCAGTGGGTATTTTTAAAGTGGAGATTGACATGTTCTTGGTTAGTAAGGGTGTTGGGTTCAGGGGAGAAGACAGGAGAATTGGGGTTGAGAGGGAAAGTTTGAATGGCGGAGTAGACTCGATGGGCCGAATGGCCTAATTCTGCTCCTCTGACTGGTAACCTCTGTTCTTGTTCGCACCGACAGCTCCAGGAGCAGGTGGAGAAGCTCCAGCGGTGCCTGAAGGAGATGGAGGAGAAGGTGGAGGAGTCCCGGCAGCAACAAGCTCAGACCCGGGAGGAGCTGAGAGCAGCACAGGCCGGTCAGCAGCAGAGTGAGAAGAAGCTGTCTGAGGCCCAGCAGGAGATCCAGCACTGGAAAAGCAAGTTTGAAACGGTCGACCAAATCTTTTCAAAGAAAGAGGTAATGATGCCGGATAACCACTTCAAAATATGTCCACGAGTTGTTTAATGTAGCTGGTAAAGGAAATCAAGAGTTCACTGAAAGTATCCAATCTCCTTGAAGTTTTGGTAGCAACTCCTTGCATTTGTCTCGCGCTTTTATACAGTTCTAGAACTGTGCATGTGGGCAGTATCATACGGGAACTGTATAGTTTGTCCAATCTCTCTCTATGTAGCTTTAGGAGATTAGATTAGAGAGATACAGCGCAGAAATAGGCCCGTCTGCCTACCGAGCATGCGCCGACCAGCGATCCCTGTTAGACTGGCACACACAACACACAAGGGACAATTTACAATTTTTACTCCAGTCAGTTAACCTACAAGCTTGCACGTCTTTGAAATGTATAAATGAAACCAGAGCACCCAGGGAAAGCACACGCAGTCACGGTGAACATACAAACTCCATACAGACAGCATCCATTGTCAAAATCGATCCTGGGTCTCTGGTGCTGTAAGGCAGCAGCTCTACCACTGCACTGCCGTGCCATCTCCCAGGTTGTCCATCATCCTGCCTCATATCAATAGGTGTGCTGGTTACTAGGCCAATTGCCGATAGTAAATTGCCCCAAGTATGTGTGTGTGGACAGCATGAGAATCAAGAGAACCTTAGAAAAGTACAGCACAGGAACAGGTCCATTGGCCCACAGTGCCTGTGCCCAACACAATGCCAGGATAACCTAATCTAATTTCCCATTAGAATTTCCCATTCTAATTTCATCTGCATATCCAAGTGACTGTTCCACACTGTCTTGTGCAATAACAAATGGAAAGAGTGTTCAAAGATCGTGGTCCGTTCTCGTTAGCTGTCGAGTATCGGGGGGGGATCCTGAATACTTTAGCAAAACACCTAAGCAATAGCAGGCATCTCGAGGCAAAGGAATGGTTCCACCAAAGCTGCGTCAGCAACGTTCTCCAAATCCATCGTCAGAATGCCAGCGCTCCCTTCCCCAGATCAATGTCAGCGATGTAATTTGTGGTTGGGCTGCTCCACTAGAAGGCCATACAATTATTGTGTAAGATAGACAAAAAAAATACTGGAGTAACTCGGCGGGTCAGGCAGTGTCTCTGCAGAGAAGGAATGTGTAATATTTCGGGTTGAGAGCCTTCCTCAGAATCAATTCTTCTGGCTGACACCAAGTTCCACAGTGTCTGCTCCCAAGATGAGGTTTCCATATGAGGGCATCCGAGATGCCCTCAATCTTTAGTGAACATGGTTCACCCCCCCCCCCCCCCCCCCGGCTGTTATAGATGGATCCCTGACCCACAACTCTTCTGTGTCCCGGGAGTTCTGCTCTCACTCCCTCTCCCCCTCCCCCCCAGATGCACTGAGTACAGAGTTCCCCTGGTCCCTGCCGTTCACCCACCAGCCTCCACATCCAACACATCATCTTCTGACGTTTCCGTCACCTCCAATGTGATCCCACCACTAATCACATCTCCACCTCTCCACCCCTTTCTGCCTTCTGCAGAGACAGCTCCCCCCATAATCCCCTTTTTTCGTTCATCCCTTCCTACCCAAACCGCCTCCATCCAGGGACCCCGACAGTCTTTCCAGGTGAGACCGAGGTCCGCATGCTCTCCCTAGAACCTCACCTGCAGCATTGAGTGTTGCTGTACCCCGAGACTCGCCGATCGTTTCGCCGAACACTCGCCTGCAGTCCGCCAAGGCCTACCGGATCTCCCAATTGCTCACCGCTTCAGCTCCCTTTCCCATTCCCACTCTGACCTTTCTGTCCTGGGCCTCCTCCATTGCTGGTGAGGCCACATATTGGAGGAACAGCACCTCTTATTTCGCTTGGGTAGCTTGCAATCCAGCAGTATAAATGTTGAATTCTCTAAATGTAGCTAACTTCTACAAACACTGCTCTCCCCCTCCTCTCCTGGCCCCACCCCACCCCCTTTCCACCCCTATCTCTACTAAAGGTCCACTAACCAGTTCCACAATTGACCACTGCATCCCTTTGTGCTCACGCCGTCTCTAGCCAACAAACAGCCTATCAGGGAACCTCCCTACCTTGGGTCATCTATAGCCGGCCCCGATTTGCCGATTTATCCTTGTTTTTTTACGCTCCCAGATTCTTCTCCCATTCTCCCCCCCCCATCAACAATCCGACTGGTCCCCACCCAAAGCGTCACCTATCCATCTTCTCAAAAGCTGCCTGACTCACTGAGTTACTCCAGCACTTTGTGTCTATCTTGAAATTGACACCCTGCTCTAATGTTTAATGTGGAAGAGAGATCCCAGGTGGACAGAAAACACATCCAAGATGTTCTCAAAGCCTCCTGATAAAATTGTTAACATTGTCTTCAACTCATGGGAAACCCAGCCCTGAACCACTCGAAATGGAGTGGGTGATTCCAGGATTGGCACTGAATATGTGTGGGAAGGAGCTGCAGATTGCTGGTTTAAACTGAAGGTGGGCACAAAAAGCTGGAGTAACTCAGCGGGTCAGACAGCATCTCTGGAGAAAAGGAATAGGTGACGTTTTGGGTCGAGACCTTTCTTCAGACTGATCAGATCGGATTAGTGCTTCTTCACACTGAGTATGTGGGCAATTGAAGTGCATAGAGGCCAAGCACTTACAGCGTAGGGAACACTTAGCATCCCTGGCACCAACCATTAGTACTTGCCCCTGTGTCAGAATGAGTAAAATATACCAGTCAAAATATATACGTCAAATATATATGTCTAAATAAACACCAGGCTCAGGAGTGGAAGCAAGTCATCCTTGATGCTGATGGACTACCTTTCAAAAAGGACTGAAAGATACACAATACTGACCAATAGTTGGCCTTTTATTGATGTGTAAATCTGCAATTCCTGAAGGTAAGTTGTTCCATTGGTTCATATTACATGCACGGCCTTGCATCTGAAGCCAATACGTTACTTGCTGGGTGGCTGATATTATAGATTTATGTCTGTTTGCTGAAGAATCTGCGTCTGGTAAGCCACACGAGGGATTTCTTCATTTCCTCTCCCTGTCTAAGCCACAGTGTGCTCAAAATAGTTTCCAGCATGGGTCTGAGTCACACTTGCTGTGTGATGGTTTGAGCTTTTTCATGATATCACTGAATCCATCATCTAGTTGCAGCTCCGAATGTATTTTGGGCTAGGTTGATGAACTCCCAAGTGCGTGGCTACGAAAAGTCAGTAAGTAAGTTTGCAATCTTAAAATAAGTTCAACTTTAGTTGGCCTGCGGTGTAGTGCATGTGATTCTAAGTCAATAGTACATCTACTTTTAAGAAATCTTGTTGATTGATTAGGACTGATGCTGTGCGGTACAGTCTTAGCCACAGTGAATATTGAAACAGGAACTGCAGAGGCTGGTTTACACAAAAGGACACAATGTGCCGAGGTAATTCTGCGGGTCAGGCAGCATCTCTGGAAAAACGTGGATAGGTGATGTTTCAGGTCTGAAGGATGGTCCCGACCTGAAATGTTACCTATCCACGTTCTCCAGAGATGCTGCCTGGCCCACTTTGTGTCCATATCAAGTGAATATCTTGAACTTTATATAGAACTTTATCCAGAACAGAGCACAATATAAATTTTGTTACCGTGGTTTATTTCTCTGTCTTATTCACATTGGTGTGTTGGATTCTTAGTACAAATGCATTAACTAACTGAAATGATCATTTGATAGCCTTGCATTCTGCTTGCTGTCATGGTGGGTGGCTTCCTACGTGTACAGGTTTCAGGTGCCATTGATTCCTGCCTTTCTACCATGAACTCTGCAACTCCACCCTGTGATGTCATGGTTTGGTTTCATCATGCTGGTCATACACAAACTATCTGCTTGTTATGGTGACCTTGCCGTCCAATTAATTCCTCTCCCCTCGGTTTCCTGCCATTTCAGCTCAATGCTTTTGTACAGACCCTTATCAAAACTCTGAGGAGGGGAAACAAACCGTGGTATAAAAATAAATTCCAAAGTTCTTTCTTCTCGCCATCCTGACCAGTTGCCAACAATGCCATGAGTCATAGAGTGATACAGCATGGAAACAGGCCCTTCGGCCCTACTTGCCCATGCCAGCCAACATGCCCCATCTACACTGGTCACATCTACCTGTCCTTTCGATGTACCTGTCTAAATACTTCTTACACATTGTGACAGTACCTGCTGCGACTATCTCCTCTGGCAGTTCGTTTCATACACCCACCACCCTATGTGTAAAAAAAAAAAGTTACCCCTCAGATGCCTATTTAATCTTTGCCCCCCCCCCCCCCCCCCCACCACCTTGAATTTCCCCCTCGCCTCAAAATGACTCCTGTCCAAGACTAGAGATGTGCCAACTCCTCCCTCATTACACGTGACCGGGGTCCGTACGTCTTTGTGGCTTGTTCAGGTGTTGGGGCAGAGACCCGTCACACCTGTTCACGAGCATGCACAACCTTTGCTTCCATCCCTCATTCCCATCATTAACGGGCGAGGCCTGGGTTGTCCTTGCTGGAAATGGACACAAATTGCTTGAGTAACTCAGTGGGACAGGCAGCATCTCTGAAGAGAAGGAGTGGGTGACGTTTCGGGGCGAGACCCTTCTTCAGACCCTTGCTAGAAGCCTAGCTGAGTACAGGCGCCAGAACAGATAACTGGGTCACATCAGCTGTAAAGACCAGCGAGTTCCAACAAGCCCAACTCTCAGACCAGGATGGTTAGAGTATCCTAAATTTATCCAAGCTCGCGCATCCTTGCCATTGTGGGAGGCAGAAATAACTGCAGGATCGTCACAGTGGCGCACGGTTGCTGCCTCACAGCACCAGAGACCCGGGTCTGATCCCAACTACGGGTGCTGTCTGTACGGAGTTTTACGTTCTCCCCGTGACCGTGTTCGTTTTCTCCGGATGCTCCAGTTTCAAAGACTTAGTTTGTAGGTTAATTAGCTTCGGTAAAGATTGTAAATTGTCCCTAGTCTGTGTAGGATAGTGCAAGTGTACAGGGTGATCGCCGGTCGGCGCAGACCTGGTGGGTCGAAGGGCCTGTTTCTATGCTGTATCTCTAAACTAAACCCTTGGGCTAAAATTGGGGCATTAAGCTACTCTAGGGGGTGATATCCGCAACCTCAGGAAGTAACGTAAAGTGTGTGTAATGTGATCTCGCCTACATACAGGCCTCCATGACAGGTGTAAGGGGAACATTGAACCCGCACACATGTCAGACTTTGGTCAGAATCGCCATCCCCTGCCCCATATAACTCACTGAGAGTATTAAGTTCATAAGTGATAGGAGCAGAATTAGCCCATCAAGTCTACTCTGCCATTCAATCATGGCTGATCTATCTTTCCCTCTCAACCCCATTCTTCTGCCTTCTCCCCATAACCCCTGCCTTCTCCCCATAACCCCATTGCCGTGTCTCAGTGGTGCCCGGCTGCGTCCAGGGCATTTTCTGCGGTGCGCTGCCTTCTGGGTAACCACCACCGCCATTGCCGGCTTGTTGCGCGATCATACAATCTGATATTACAATCTGCCTTGATTGCACTAGGGACTGAGTGCTGAATTGTTTAGGTAAGTCGCCTATTGCCTAAGTCGGGGAGTGTCTGTATAGCACCAACTTGGGTCTATCATCCAGGCAAGAGAGTGCATCAGTAAGTTCCACATTAAAGAAGGGTCTCGGCCTGAAACGTCGTCCATTCCTTCTCTCCAGAGATGCTGCCTGTCCCGGTGAGTTACTCCAGCATGTTGTGTCTATCTACGTTAAAGCATACACCTTTTGGCTGAGCCTCAAGACTCCCCATTGCCACACATAATACATTGTCTATAGAAGCCCTCCTAAGACTGTAGTTATGTATCCATGTGTGTGTGTTGTGCTTATAGGCTTGTGCTGAGGGGGGCATCACTGCAAACCATCACATCCAGAAGGAGATTGCAAGTTTAAAGGCTAAACTGCTGACAGGAAAGTCTTGCTATGTACAAAAGTACAAGGAGTGCCAGAGACTGCATAAACAGATCGACAAGTTGAAAGCATTGTTGGTAGGTAGCTAGGATCTTTGTCTGAGAGTAAGCAGCCTACCTGAGAGCTCCAGGGGGAAACCACAGTCCAGTTTTATTTTAAACATGCCTTTTATATGCAAAATGAAATTGTAGTAACAGCTAGAGTTAGATTTGAGATCAGATGTTCAGTGAGTCTGCCAATTCTGGGACTTGCTCGCAATATCGAGTCCAAGATCTCAGGAATACTGCTGTTAATTACAACGATTTCAGGTGATTTTTATTTTGTGCTCATTTTTGGGCTTCTTCAGAGGGGCCAGTGGAGAGTAAATTCTTCTACACATTAATATTGGAAACCCTGGCCTTGCCATGCATGAAAGGGGAGCCTTTCCTGTGCTGTTTATACCCGTTGTTCAACCAGTGGGGCCACTTTGATCAGATTTGTCCTCGATATGTGACAATAAAGTATCATTGATCCACGTGGGTTTCCTCCGGGTACTCCGGTTTCCACCCAAGTCCCAAAGACAGCCTGTTTGCTGGTTAATTGGCCTCTGCAAATTGGCCCTGCAGTGTAGCAAATGGATGAGAAAGTGGGATAGCATAGAACTAGTGTGAACAGGCGATCGATGGTCGGCATGGATTCTATGGGTTAAGGATACTGTTTCCATGCTGAATCTCTCAACTAAACTAAAATGACTGAGATTACCAAAACATGGTGTATTTTTGTATACCATGTTGCCATAATAGGGGGCACAGTGGCGCAGCGGTAGAGTTCCTGCTTACAGCACCTGAACCCGGGTTCAATCCTGACTACGGGTTCTGTCTATATGGAGTTTGTACATTCTCCCCATGACCGCGTGAGTTTTCTCCGGGATCTCCGGTTTCCTCCCGCTCTCCAAAGACGTGCAAGTTTGTAGGTTAATTGGCTTTGGTAATATTGTCCCTAGTGTGTGTAGGATAGTATGAGTGTGCGAGGATCACTGGTCGACACGGACTCAGTGGGCCAAAGGGCCAGTTTCCGCACTATATCTCGAAACTAAATTAAAAATGAATTGGATCCAGAATTTGGTGACACCATCTATTCTAAATTCAATTGGAGCTAGAACTAACGTGGAATTAGTATTTAATTTCTGTGACCAACTTTGCCATTGACACAGCCAGTTGGTCTTGGCATCTGCCACCTCATGGGAAGATTTTAGTGAGACCTCTAACCTCCTCTCCCTGCCTCACAACTTACTGAATTATTTTCGATTGTATGAAGACATTTTATCGCAAGCTCTTTCTTGCATTTCCAAAAATAAAATCCAGTATCTGTTTTCTGTGCAACAGGAAGACAAGAACAACTGCAGCTCTCCACTCAAGGAGATTGTTGAGATCACGGAAAACGCAGAGACAGGTAGAGAAATGGAAAAATGTAGAAACAAGGAACTGCAGATGCTGGTTTATATTAAGGAGAGACACAAAAAGCTGGAGTAACTCAGCGGGTCAGGCAGCATCTCCGGAGGAAAAGGATAGGTGGCGATTTGGGTCGGGACTCTTCTTCAGACTGGAATGAAATGGGATGATCAGTGGGGGAAGAGAGAAAGACTTAATTAATTATTTCAAATAAGTTGCCTTCAGTGTGAAGCATGTCTACAAATTTCAGTACATTATCTTAGATAAATTGGCCAGGTTAAGATTTCCAGGATTCAAAATAACGACAGATTTTAATGCCTGTGTGTGTGCGTGTCTGTGTGCGTGTCTGTGTGTGTGTCTCTGTGTGTGTGTGTCTGTGTCTGAGTGAATAGACAGCTGTGCCGAAATACTGTTGTGGTAATCCAGTCTGACAAAGTAACTCAACCCGAAGCATCACCTATTCCTTTTCTCCAGTCTGACTTCTTCTGCCTGACCCGCTGGGTTACGCCAGCTTGTTGTGTCTTGTCTTCATGTTGTAGCTGTGGTACTTAGCTCACTGATGACCCCTGATGCAGAAGCCTGGCACTGCAGTATTGCACAGCTCTGTCAGTTCTCTGTGCAATGCCTGATCCATTTTGGGACTCGGGCTGCAGGCCTGCAAATACCGCAAGCATGGGTGTCACAGTGCCACAGCTGGCAGAGCGACCGCCTCACAGCTACAGTGGCCCAGGTTCAATTCTGACCATCAGTGCTGCCACGTGGGTTTCCCCTGGGTGCTCTGGTTTCCTGGTTCAGTGATGCTGATGGACAACATGCCAGAAGGATCTTTAATCTCCAATATATTTTAAAATCTCGCCTAAAATACGGCAGCTCCAGTGATGCCTTCCCTGCCTTTCTGACATTGTATCAGCTCAAGAAACGGCACGGTGGCACAGTGGTAGAGTTGCTGCCTTACAGCACCAAAGACCCGGTTTCGATCCTGACCACTGGAGCTATCTGTACGGAGTTTGCACATTCTCCTTGTGACCACGTGGGTTTCCTCCGGGATCTCCGGTTTCCTCCCGCATTGCAAAGAATGCAGGTTTGTAGGTTAATTGGCTTCTGTAAATTGTCCCCAGTGCGTCAGGTAGAACTGCTGACAGAACTGATGTGTGATCGCGTGCTTAGTGGGCCGAAGGGCCTGTTTCCAAGCTGTATCTCTAAACTAAACGGGTGTAGTGTGTGGAGCAATGAGATAGATCATGGCTGACGTAATGTTCCCACCTGCTCCCTACTAATACCCAATCCACCTAATCATGGGTTCCTGTAGTCTTAGAAGCTTCAAATACACATATTAAAACTGGGTAGAGAATGCCAAAGGTCCACAATCATTTTGCGAGAATGTTTGCAAAAGACAGATTAAAAATGACCAAATTTGCAGTAGATTTGCACATGCTAGAGTGGCCGTCTGTCGCGTTGTAAGCGTATACTCTACAAACTGTCTCCTGGTCTTTGTTTCTTTACCCTGTGCTTTCTGTCCCATGAGAAGAAGCGAGTTCAGTGGGGTTGACTGTGCAACAGCCAGGGACTGAGTTAGCTGAAATAAGGACAAAGCGTGGCGACAGGTTGGAGGCTGTGGTGAGTGACGATTTATAAATGAGATGCTGAGTTCACACTGGTTAGTGGTATCTTTGTCCGTAAGACAAATGCTCCTAAGCGCCGATGCAGCCTCGAGACACAGAACGTGGCCATTCGGCCCTTTCATATTTAGGCTCCTTTGGAAGAGTTTTCTAATTAGTTTCTCCCCAACCCATGGGGAGAAGAATGGGATTAGGGGGAGAATGCAGGAGAATGGGGTTAGGAGGGAGAGATAGATCAGCCATGATTGAATGGCAGAGTAGACTTGATGGGCCGAATGGCCTAATTCTACTCGTATCACTCATGACCTCATCTCCAATCCTAGCACTTGGCTGGCTGGATGCCCTACAAATTTGCCATTATCAGCCATTTTATTTTTGTCTGTTCTTTTTTAATCTGCTGCTGTCGTCCTTTAAACAAGGTGCTCCAGATCCCTGCCACTCGTTGCTTTTAATTGATAAACTTCTCCTTGTTCCTCCTCTGTTCTTTGAGGCTTACCTGAAATCTTTACCCCCGGTTATTGATCCATTGGCCGGTGGGAATGGCTTTTCACTCTCGTGTCTTTGTGAACGTTGTGAACTTCACATTGGACCAAGTGTTTCACGTGGCCTGCACAGCGAGACTGTGAAAGAGCTGCCTGAATGGACTGGCTGCCGTTCAGGTCCCCATTGATCACAACTCTGTGCCAGGCTCTCTCCAGAAGAGAAAGATGCACCACCGCGCCAGACTGCTCACACAGGGTGCAGGTATTTGAGACATTTGCAACCTCCGAGTGACTCTGCGTGGGTTTCCCCTCCGGGTGCTCCGGTTTCCTCCCACACTCCAAAGACGTACAGGTTTGTAGGTTAATCGGCTTCGGTAGAAGTTGTGAATTGTCCCCAGTGTGTGGGATCGTGTTGGTGTACGGGAATCGCTGGGCGGGGCGGACTCTGTGGGCCGAAGGGCATGTGTCTGCTCTGTCTCTCTAAACTAAACGAAGGCGACACACCATCGTGCCTTGGAAATGTCTCACCGTCACATCATTGTGCCTGGAATTAAATCCTTTAATCCCTCCCCATCAGCGCTGAGCACACCTCCCCTGGCAGGGCCGCACTGGTCAAGGATGTTGACCACCCCCACTGACCCCTTCACCAGGGCAATACGGGACACGTATTAAATAGCCGCCTTATCAGTGATACCCGCAAGCTGAAGATGAATAAACTGTTTATTTTAGTAGTTATTAGTAAACTGTACATTTGGACTCAAAATAACTACACAGTGTAAATGTCAACCTAGTCGTCACAATGAGCGGTAGAGTTGCTGCCTTACAGCGCCAGGAACCCGAGTTCAATCCTGACTGCAGGTGCTGTCTGTACGGAGTTTGTACATTCTCCCTGGGACTGCGTGGGTTTTCTCTGGGTGCTCCCGTTTCCTTCCATATCCCAATGACGTGCGTCCCAATGACATGCGGGTTTATTGGCCCTCTGTAAATTGCTCCTACAATGTAGGATCTGAAAGTGGGGTAACATAGAACTGGTATAAACGGGTGATCGATGGTTGGCGTGGGCTCGGTGGGCCGAAGAGCCTGTTTCCATGCTGTATCCTTCGATCAATAGTCAAAAGGTAAGAAAGTGTTTTGAGTTGGAAGGTGCAGAGAAGATTTACGAGGATGTTGCCAGGATTAGAGGGTCTGAGCTATAGGGAGAGGTTGAGTAGGCTGGGTCTCTATTCCATGAAGTGCTGGAGCATGAGGTGTGATCTTATAGAGGTGTATAAAATCATGAGAGGAAAAGTTCAGGTAAATGCACAGAGTCTCTTGCTGAGAGGAGGTGAATCGAGGACATAGGTTTAAGGTGAAGGGGAAATGATTCAACAGGAATCTGACGGGCACCTTTTTCACACAAAGGGTGGTGGGTGTATGGAACAAGCTGCCAGAGGAGGTAGTTGTGGCAAGGACTATCCCAACATTTAAGAAACAGACAGGTACATGGATAGGACAGGTTTGGAGGGATATTGGCCAAATGTGGGCTGGTGTAGCTGGGACATGTTGACCGGTTTGGGCAAGTTGGGCTGAAGGGCCTGTTTCCATGCTGTATCACTCTATGGCTTCAAGTGCTTGCATTTGACATTGACTGAAAGTAACTGAACGACTTGTCATTTCAGCGCTAATAAAAGTGCAGGTCTACTGGGAATGATCGGGCATGTTGTGATTTTGGATTTAGACTAGATTTTATAAATGTTATTAAAATGCACAGGTGCAACTGCCCTTGGGAATTGTCAGAAGGTGATTAATCCTTTGTATTTCATTGGTTTTCTGTTGTTTGTTCATGTCGCCAGTGTTCCTCCAGGATTGAGTACCATCAATAACACTTTTTAACGAGGTCAACGATTTTCAGGTACTCAACAGTGAAGCAAAGTTTGACATTGAGCAGCATCAGGTGTTCGCTGCATGACCAGAAAATGTGGTCAAAGAGTGCGATTCGGAAGTAGTCAGAGAGAAAGATGGGTTTTAGCAGGGCCAAGCATGTGCACTTGTGAGAACATGAATCAAAACATTCAATAGTCCATAAGACTTTATTGTCCTATGTTTAGCCTAGTTTAGAGATGGATGTGAAAATAGGCCCTTCAGCCCACCGAGTCCGTGCCAACCATAGTTCTATCCTACACACTAGGGATAATTTAATGTTTAATGTTTCATGTGTCATTCCTAACTGTCACCGTTGTCCCTTGCGGGCGGAGCACCAAGGCAAATTCCTTGTATGTGAATACTTGGCCAATAAACTTATTCATTCAAACGCTAATTAACCTACAAATCTGCACGTCTTTTGACTGTGGGAGGAAAATGGAGCACAGGGAGAACGTACAAACTCCGTACAGACAGCACCCGCAGTCAGGATCAAACTTGGGTCTCTTGCACAGTAAGGTAGCAACTCTACTGCTGCGCCACCATGCCAGCCTTGTGCCTAGATACAGATTGTTTTGCATACAATCCAGTAAAATCATACTATGCACAGCACAATCACACACAAGTACAAGAGTTTAGTTTCTTATTGTCACGTGTACCGAGATACAATGAAAAACTTTTGTTCGCGTGCTATCCAGTAAAAGACAATGCATTAATACAGTCAAGCTGTCTAGAGTGCAAAGATAAAGGATAAAAGGTAGACAAAAAATGCTGGAGAAACTCAGCGGGTGTGGCAGCATCTATGGAGAGAAGGAATAGGCGACGTTTCGGGTTGAGACCCTTCCTCAGACTGATGTCGGGGGGGCGGGCAGGAAAAAGAAAGGAAGAGGCGGAGACAGTAGGCTTAGTGGGAGAGCTGGGAAGGGGGAGGGGAAGGAGAGAGAAAGTAAGGGCTATCTAAAATTAGAGAAGTCAATGTTCATACCGCTAGGGTGTAAACTACCCAAGCGAAATATGAGGTGTTGTTCCTCCAATTTGCACTGGGCCTCACTCTGGCCATGGAGAAGGCCCAGGACAGGTAAACGGTACAACATTTAGTGCAAAGATATAACATTGAAGTCTGGGAAAATCTAATTAACGAAAGTCCAAAGTTCCAATGAGGTAGATGGGAAGTCAGGACTGCGCTCTAGCTGATGGTAGGACTTGTTCAATGAAAACAGCTGATTTCTTCAGGCACCTTGCATTTCAAGCGGGGGGGGAGGGGCGGGGGTTACATGCTTGAAAACAGCGGTTAATTCAAAGACATGTAAATTACACACATACATGACTATGTTGCCAGCAGTAAATATTTGAGTGCGTTATTCCGAAAATATGGGGGCGTAAATCAGGCTTTAGTATTAAAGGAAGAAACGAGTTATTTCAAAAATCAAACGTGTAGAACACGTGACACCTGCATACAAAGAGATGCCACGTTCCTGGGCCATCGTTCACCTTTCAAGTTCTTTAAAATATCAAATCTTATCTTGGCCTTAATGGCATATAAAATTTTTAAGAGATCGGACAGGCTAGATGCAGGAAAAATGTTCCCCATGTTGGGGGGGGGGGGGAGTCCAGAACCAGGGGTCACAGTTTAAGAATAAGGGGCAGGCCATTTAGGACTGATATGAGGAAAAGCGTTTCCACCCAGAGAGTTGTGAATCTGTGGAATTCTCTGCCACAGAAGGCAGTGGAGGCCAATTCACTGGATGTATTCAAGAGAGAGTTGGATATAACTCGGGGCTAACGGAATCAAGGGATATGGGGAGAAAGCAGGAACAGGGAACTGATTGTGGATGATCAGCCATGATCATATTGAATGGCAGTGTTGGCTCGATGGGCCGAATGGCCTACTCCTGCACCTATTGTCTATGTTGTCCTGGTTGGTGGCACTGGGTTGATGATGTAGACCTGTCACTGCTATGGAGGACACCGACAGACCTAACACTTGTGCTGTTGAATAAGGAACTCCTGCTCGGATGTCAAAGATTTGATGCAATTGTGTCCTTGTGAATCACTGCAATGAAGTGAAATGCTGCTGCTCCTTTTGTAGATTAGGTACACAAGCATTGAACGCGAGCTGGAAGACAAGGCCCAAATCGTGGACATTCGAACCATGGAGGTGACTGCGTTACAAGAGGAGATCAAGGTGTGTGCTGTCGGTCTTGTCGTCAGAGTTGTGTCTATTTTATTTCAGTTTTTAGTTTTAGAGATACAGCGCGGAAACGGGCCCTTCGTCCCACCGATCCCCGCACATCAACACTATCCTACACACACTTTTACATTTACACCAAGCCAATGAATCTGCAAACCCGGGTCTCTGGCACTGTAAGTGTTGTAAGGCAGCAGCTCTATCGCTGCGCCACCATGCTGCCCTATGTCGGTACCTCCAGTATCCAGGTGGGTGCATCTAACATGGTTGGACATCCCAAGGTTTAATAAATGTACTAGCAAAGCAAAAATGGAGAGCCTTGGCCAAGTGCCCAGATCTTTGCCAATGAGATTGAGTTAAGTTTATTGTCACAGGAGCATTTGTTGCATGCTAACCAGTTAATAGAAAAACAATAAGTTTTCAGTTTTGATTTTTTTGTCACATGTACCGAGGTACAGTGAAAATCTTTTGTAGCCGTGCTATCCAGTCAGCAGGAAGACTATACATTATTACAATCGAGTCATCCACAATGTACAGACACATGATAAATGGAATCATGTTTTGTGCAAGGTAAAGCCAGTAAAGTCCAAACAAAGATGGATATAGTCCAAGGGTCAATGAGGTAGATATTAGTTCAGGACTGCTCTCTAGTTTTTGGTAAGATGGTTATTAGAATATTAGGATAGATATTCTGCAGTGTTTTCTCGTAGGATGGAATGATGACGGGGTCCAGGAGGCATTAGACCAGAACGTGAATAAATGCAGAGACCTGGGAGGGTCAGATGGTTGGGGAGGTTTTGGAGACAGAAAACTGAGGTGCTTGGAGAGTGCGAAACAGAATAATAGAATTTGTAGACACCAGGAACTGCAGATCCTGGTTTACAATAAAAATAAATGAAGTGCTGGATTAACACAGCCGGTCAGGCAGCATGTCTGGAGGTCTTGGATAAGTGATGTTTTGGGTCAGGTCTAAAGAAGGTTCCTAACCTTTGCAACGTTGCCTATCCATGTACTCCAGAGATGCTGCCTGACCCGCAGAGTTGCTCCATTGTAATCCAGCATCTGCAGTTCCTTTGTGACCCTTTTTATGAGGAATTGGAGGTGGTGTAACCAGGTCCGTGTGAGGTGTTGTCTCGACATGACCAAAAGCTTGGTGCACTGTATCACTGCTTGTTCATATGCCAAGGACTTTACAAAGTGCATTCTGCTCAAGAGTCTGTGGTGAGCTTCTGATCACAGGTAGGACATTGGTAGCAGCAGGTAGCAACAATAGAGCTACTGCCTCACAGCGCCAGAGACCCAGGTTTGATCCATGACTGCGGGTGCTGTCTGTACGGAGTTTGTACGTTCTCCCCATGACCTGCATGGGTTTTCTCCGAGATCTTCGGTTTCCTCCCACACTCCAAAGACTTACAGGTTAACTGGCTTGATATAAATGTGCAATTGTCCCCAGTGTGTGTCGGATAGTGTTAGTGTGCGGGAATCGCAGGTCGGCGCGAACTCAGTGGGCCAAAGGGCCTGTTTCCGCGCTGTATCTCTGTACTAAACTGCAACCAATAAATAATTTGATTTCTGTTCACAGAAGCTGAATAGGAAGATTGATGAAATGAGGTTCAATTCAAACCATCAGAGTGGAACTTTTAAATTAGAGCATCCTAACCCCTACACCTTGAGTGTACCTAAGGTTCATGCTGCTCATTCTGGGCTCCTGTTTGGCAACCCGTACTCTGAGTGCGGTAAGTGGTCTAAAGTTTAGCATTAATTTTGCCTGTGTTGTTGCGTGTGTGATGTAGGCTCAAGCTTACTTTGCTGTTAACTTCTATTATACACAGCCTTTCTTAATGTGGGAAAGAATAACAAATCTTCTGAAACTTATCAGAGAAGAGAAGTTAGCTTTGCAAAGAGAAAGGAGTTTGCACGTTCTCCCTGTGACATTGCGTGGTTCCTCTGGGTGCTCCAGTTACCTCCCATGTCCCAAAGACATGCGGGTGTGTAGGTTGACTGGCCCTCTGTAGATTGCACCTGGTGATGAGAATGAGAGATAACATGGAACTAGTGAGAATAGGTGTCGGCGTGGACTTAGTGGGCCAGAGGACCTGTTTCCATGCTGTATCTTTTTTTAAATTGTTGTGATGTTCATGAAAGAGTTTGAAGAATGTTTGAGGAGGGAATCATAAGAAGTTGGTACTTGGGCAACTCGGGAAAGAGCTCAACTGGCAAGATGGAGGTGGAGGTGACCAGGGCACCTCAAGGAAGGTTGCACCTTGGTTATCAGCTGTAGCTAAGGGGAGGTCTTGCAGGGATCTGAAGGTGGAGTAAATGTTTTGAAACCATTGGAGATCAAGTGATTGGTGAGCAGATTTTTATGGTAGCAATTTTGTGACAGCAGAGCTTTGGATGAGGGATGGGAAGTGCTGGGAGTTGGGTAGTTTGCACGGAGAGGGTGGGATTAGAGGAATCTGAGGATCAGAAAAGCATGGAAGCACATCAGCACCAAGCGGCTCAGGCAGGAGCAGAGACACCATGCCAGACGTGAGGAAATGGTCACCAAAGCACCATGAGTGGTATCCTGGTCAACAGATGACTTTTTGACATTAGAGGTTTAGTGAGAATGTTCACGCACGATTTTTCTTACCTTTCTGAAAATTGCTGTGTCCATTTGTATCGTTTGTGCCTCTTAACCTGAGATGGATGGGACAGGTTTAGAAAGATATGGGCCAAACCCAGGCAGATGGGACTAGTGCAGATGGGACATGTTGGTCGTTGTGGGCAAGTCGAGGGCCCGTTTCCACGCAATTTCACTCTTTGACTCCACGGATTTCATGTTTAAATAATCAGTGTTAAGAATAAATTTAAGAATGCATATGGAATGGTTGCTTTCATAGGTTTGAGTATTGAGTATAAAAGTTAGGATGTCATGATGCAGTACTTTAGGCCACATTTGGAGTATTGGGAGCAGTTCTGGTGGTCACACCATTCCAGGAAGGATGTAGAGGCTTTGGAAAGGGTGCAGAGGAGGTTTACCAGAATGATGTCTTGATTAGGGGAGTATTAGCTACAGGGGTTGGACAGACTTGGATTGGTTTCTCTGGAATGCCTGATAGAAAGGCCTGATTGAAATATATAGAATTGAGAGGCATAGATATGGTCTGTTTCCCGGTGTGGAAAAAATAAATACGAGAGTGCATAGCTTTAAGGTGAGAGGGTCAAAGTGTAAAGGTGGGCAAGGTTTGTACACATGGTGGTGAGTGACTGGAATGCACTGCCAGGGGTGGTGGTGGAAGCAGGTACCTCAGAGGTATTTGAAATACTTTGGATTGGCATATGGATGTGCAGAAATCTGAGGGATATGCGTTAAGTGCAGGTAGATAGGTGATCGTCTTGGTATCACAGACATTGTTGTCCAATGGTCCTGTTCTTGTGCTGTACTGTTCCACAAAATATAAACCGAACAAGCTTCATAACCAAACGAGTTCAAAGCCACAGCTATAGACCCGTGTGCACGGGATCACCTTGAATGGTTGCGGAGATGTTCACCAATTCACTTGTATTTCTACCTGCATGTTGTACCTGATGTCTGAAACTTAATGAGGGGTGTGTGTGTCTCTGTTTCTGCGCATGTGCGCCTGTATGTCTGTATGTGTGTCTCTGTGTTTGCGTGTGTCTCTCTGCATGTGTATGGTTGTGTGGATGTGCATGTGTGTGTCTGTCTCCATGTGTCTGTATGCCTGTGTGGACATGTGTCTGTGCGCGTGCGCATGTGTATCTGTGTGTGCGCGCGCGCATGTGTATCTGTGTGTGTGTGCGCGCGCATGTGTGTTTCTGTGCACGTCTGTCTGTGTGCGCGCGGGTGTGGCGCATGTGTGTCTATGTCTGTGTGCGCATGTGTGTCTGTCTGTGTGTACGTGTGTGTGTGCATGTGAGCCTGTTTGTGTGTGTGTGGTGTCTGTCTATGTGGCTGGTGATGTGTGTGCGTGTTTCTTTCTCCACCTCAAGCAGGGCTAGGGAGATGGGGCTCACCTGCACGATAGAGAGGGGAACAAAAGGCGGAAGTAATGTCGGAGTTACATGTAAAGACAGCACCAGCCCAGGGAGTCACCCGGCAGTGACGGGACCAGGCACCAGAGGACAGTCAGCACGCTCTGCAATTATTTCAATAAAGAGTCCAAAGATTGACATGTCCGTCTCTGCATTTGCATTGTCTTGTTTCCCATTCCCAGCTCACACACTCTGCGCACGCACACACACACACACAACTTTGTACACCCACACACACACACTCTGCACACACCCGCACCCACACACACACACACACTGCACGCACCCACACTTTGTACACCCACACACACACACTTTGTACACACACACACACACACTGCGCACACACACACACACTTTGTACACCCACACACACACACACTCTGCGCGCACACACTGCACACCCACACACACACGCACACCCACACACACACTGCACACCCACACACACACACACTCTGCACACCCACACACACTCTCTGCACACCCTGCGCACACACACACACTCTGGACACCCACACTCTGCACACCCACACACACACACTGCACACCCACACACACACTCTGCACCCACACCCACACCACCCAACACCCCACACACACACGCACACACGCACACTGCACACCCACACACGCACACTGTAAACCCACACACACACACACTGCACACACACACACTGTACCAACTATTGTCTATTGCCCACTTATTTTAGCCAAATAACTTCAAAGCAGTGTTGTCAGCAAGGGAATAAAATGTTTTTTGGTACAATAGATTTTGGTACCTAAACTAACTCCTTTGTGTTAACCACAGGAGAGTTTGGACAAACTGGGATTGTTTTCACTGGAAAAACATTCGCAGAGAATTTTTGCCCTCTCGTCTTGATATTTCCTCCCTGTGAGGTTGAGGGGAGACTGGATAGAGGTAGAGACAAAATAGTGAGAGGCATGGATAGAAGGAGAGACCTTTCTCCAAGGGTGGAAATGTCCAAGACTAGAGGGCATAGCTTTAAGGTGAGAAGAGCAAAGTGTAAAGGAGATGTGCGGGACATGTTTTAGCGCAGAGGGTGGTGGGTGGCTGTGACACACAGCCAGGGGTGGTGGTGGTGGAGGCTGATACGATAGTGGCGTTTAAGAGGATTTTAGATGGGCACGTGGAAGTGAAGCGATATGGATCATGTACAGGCGGAGGAGATTCATTTAAGTTGGTATCATGTTTGGCACAGACATTGTGGGCCGAAGGGCCTGTTCCTGTGCTGTACTGTTCTATGTAAATATTTAAGAGCCACCGATCCCCTCCTTCATGTTTTAAACAGACTAACAGTCTGAACCAACAAGTCTCAGCAGCTTCATTCGTGGACAGTCTTTCACTGGCTCCTGCCAGATGTATCCGTCTTATTGCACCTTTGTAGTTCAGTCTTGGACCCATCTGGTCTTAGCACATACCATAACCCTGCTGATAATCACTAGTTTCCACATCACTTCCTCTTCATCCCCACACCCTAAACTGGTCTCACCAATTTGGTTGAAAAATCAGTCTTCCAACAGACCTCACTTGCAGCCTCTCATCTTTCCCTTGCTCATTATCTCACTCTATCTATTTCCCTCTTTCGGTCTTTCATGTTTCTTAATGCGTTCCACCCTCTGAAAGATTTCCCGCTCCGGTTCCTATTATCTTTTTCCCCTCTATCTTTAAACTAATGCCCTCTGGTTCTCGGTTTCCCTGCCCTGGGGAAAAAGACTGTACATTCTGTTTTCCTGCACTGAGCATTTCATTTACAGTTTGGTTACTGTCATTCGGGTCAGAATTTGCTCTTTATTGTACATTGTTTACATTGTCCCTTGTATGTAGGATGATGCTAGTGTACGGGGATCGTACTTTGGGAGGGGGGGGGGGGGGGAGGGTAAAGAGAAATCCCACCTCTAACACCTCATTGAAACGTACATAATAATGAAAGGCTTGGATAGACTGGATGTGGAGAGGATTCTTCCACTAGTGGGAGAGTCCAGGACTAGAGGTCACAGCCTCAGAATTAAAGGTTGTTCTTTTAGGAAGGAGATGAGGAGAAATTTCTTTAAGGGCCTGTCCCACTGTACAAGGTAATTCAAGAGCTCTCCCAAGTTTAAAATAAAATCAAACTCGTGGTAAGCACGTAGAATGTACGTAGCAGGTACGTCGGAGCGCGGGACTTCTCTTAGCGGCTCGTAACACTAACGGCAGGTACTCTGGAAACGCGGCAAGCTCCTGAAGTTTTTTTAACATGTTGAAAAATGTCCACGAGAGCCCCGAGTACCTATGAGCGGCTATTACCATAATTCTCCGAGTTCGAATCAGGGGAAACTCGGGAGAACTCTTGAATTACCTCGTACAGTGGGACAGGCCCTTTAGTCAGAGGGTGGTGAATCTGTGGAATTCTTTGGCACAGAAGGCTGTGGAGGCCGTCAGTGGATATTTTTAAGGCAGAAATAGATAGATTCTTGATTAGTACAGGTGTCTGGGGTTATAGGGAGAAGGCAGGAGAATGGGGTTAGGAGGGAGAGATAGATCACCCATGATTGATTGGCAGAGTAGACTTGATGGGCCGAATGGCTGCATTTGTGCATTGTTTGTAACAATGCAGGAATTCCTAGTGGGGCCATCTTCAGATTTATAGAACACGGAGCAGTACAGCACATGAACAGGCCCTTCGGCCCCCAATGTTTGTGCTGAACATGATGCCTAGTTAAACTGATCTCATCTGCCTGCAAGTGATCCATATCCCTCTATTCCCTGCACTTCCATGTGCCTGCCTATCTGAAAGTCTCTTAAATGCCACTATTGTTTCTGGCTCCACCACCAATGCTTTTCAGGCCCCCAGCATTGAAGCCTGAGACCTATCATCAAGGTGAATGGATTAGGAATGAAGGGCCTGTTTCTGTGCTGCATAACTCTTTGATCAGCGGGTGATGCGCTGTTACCTCGGTGCTCCTGCAGGTTCGGTAACTCTCTACGGGGCAATGCACCCATCGTATAAGAATAATTTTGGTTGGTCGTACATCAGTGTTATGTTTAAGCTCCTGTACATGACAAACCCACAGACTAAACTCCACATCAATGGTCAACTCTTGCACATTATGTTGCTGTGCCTTTATGATTATTCCTACATGTTTTGTTTATTGTCACGTGTACCGATCTACGATGCTGCCTCACCCGCTGAGTTTCTCTAGCATTTTTATCTACCTAACATTTAACCCCTGACACACAAGCAGCCCACAACTGTAAAGATGCATGAATGTGACTGACGTACCCGGTCGCCGACTGCAGATCATTCTCTTGGTTGCTCATAATGTGTCTTATTATTTTAATTCTGCAGATTTCAAGGGATTGCAAACGACTGAAAGTGTTGACGTTGAGCGAGATCGGGATGCCTGGGTAAATCTTGTATCCTCTAAACTGACTTCTGCATTGCTTTGCTCCTGCTCTGCTGCTTTTGTTGGTGGCTAGTCTTTGGCTGGGAACCGCTGTCTGAGGCCTATCTCATTGCACTTATCATTTGAACTCCAGTCCAATTCCTCTCTGGAACTTGCACTTATACAGGCATGGTTTTGGATTTAGCTACTGAGGTTGGTAGAAGGTCGGAATAGATCGGTTAGATGCACCGAGTCACTTGCCCAGGATAGGGGAATCGAGAACCAGAGGGCATAGGTTTACAGTGATGGGGAAAAGATTTAATAGGAACCTGCGTGGGAACTTTTTCACACAAAGGATGTGAGTGAATGGAATGAGCTGCCGGAGGAGGTAGTTGAGGCAGGAACTATTCCAACGATTAAGAAATAGTTAGACAGGTACATGGATAGGACAGGTTTAGAGGCATATGGGCCAAACACAGGCAGGTGGGACTAATGTAGATGGGATATGTCGGGCCGGAGGGCCTGATTCCACGCTGTGTGACTCTAATGTTATTTAGGCCTATTACAAACAAAAAGTTTCAGTTTAAGAAATCTTATACTAAGAGTCCCCTTAAAGCTATGCCCTCCTGTCTTTCTGCCATTGAAATGTCAGAGACTAGAGGGCATAACATTAAGGTGGGAGAGGCAACAATGTAAAAGAGATACATGTGGCGTTTTTTATTTAAGAGGATGGTGAGTGCCTAGAACGAGCTGTCTGAGTTGGTGGAGCAGAGTTCTGTGATGGGGTGGAAATTACTCTAGTCCCATTTTTTACAAATTCCATCAGTTCTCTCTGGAAGAGCTTGTGTTTGAACTTGGACCATCCAAAGATGCATTATGGCAGATCTTGATAGACCGAGCTGTCCTGAGAATAGGGAAAAGGGACACAAAATGCTGGAGTAACTCAGCGGTCAGGCAGCATCTCTGGAGAACATGGGTCGGCGACATTTTGAGTCGGTACCCTTCTTCAGACTGATTGTAAGGGAGGAGAAAAAAGCTGGAAAAGGGAAGCATCTGGAAAAGCGTGGCAGGTTGAAGGTGGACTCGGGAGAAAGGGGATTATAATAGGCAGATCGTTGGAACAAAGGCAAGAGATAAAAGCAGAAGAGGGGAAGGGACCCCAGCAGTCCTTCCAGGATCGCGTGCACCTCTAACCTCGTCTACCAGTGTTCCCGATGTGGCCTCCTGTACATCGGCGAAACTTAGTGTACATTCGGCGACCGTTTCACTGAACGCTTGCACTCGGTCCACCAAGGGGTGTTCCAAGGTGGTTCGTGCTTGGAGACCCAACACTTAAAGTGCATGTGATCACATTGGCCTAACTCTTGTTTCTGTGCACAGGAGAATTTCCAGGACATTGAAGAGGATTCAGTGGTTCAAAGGTACAGGCTTATCATTGCAACAGTTCTCTGCTTACTGAATGAAATATATTCATTGGATTGGATTGTACGGAAATCTCTTAACTTCAATATAGCAGCTTGCAAATTTGCGCATTCACCAAAGGGGCGGCCCCGATCCCGGTTTGATCCAGGTCGGGTGCTGTCTGTGTGGAGTTTGCATATTCTCCCTGTAACCACATGGCTTTCTTCCGGGTGTTATAGTTTTAGTTCAGAAATACAGCGAGGAAACGGGCCCTTCGGCCACCGAGTCCGCACTGACCAGCGATCCCCGTACACTAGCATTATCCTTCATACTAGGGACAATGTAACAATCTTTACTGAAGCCAAATTAATCTACAAACCTGTACGTCTTTGAAGTGTGGGGGGAAACCGGAGCACCCGGAGAAAACCCACACGGTCACAGGGAGAACATGCAAACTCCATGCAGACAGCACCCGTAGCCGGGATTGAACCCGGGTCTCTGGCGCTGTAAGGCAGCAACTCTACCACTGCGCCACCGTGCTGCCCAAATGGTTTCCTTCCACATCCTATAGATGTACAGGTTTGAATGTTAGTTGGACTCTATAAAAATTAATCCACATGTGTAGGGAATAGATGAGAAGGTACAATAACAGAACAAGTATGACCGGGTGATTGCTGGTCGGCGTGGACTCGTTGGATCGAAGGGCCTGTTTCCATGCTGTATCCCTAACCTAAATTATTATGCTTGAACCTAAACAATGTGATATGTTTGCAGTCCAAGAAAGGACACAAAGTGCTGGAGTAATTCAGCGCATCAGGCAGCATCTCTGGCAAACATGGATAGGTGACCCTTCTTCAGACTGTTGAGAAAGAGTTGAGGGATGTTGCCAGTGTCACCACTAGCACCAACACCCAACGCTTTCTCCCAGTCTGAAGAAGGGTCCCAACCTGAAATGTCACGTATCCATGTTCTCCGATGATGCTGCCTGACCCGCTGAGTTACTCCAGCACTTTGACTTTTTTTTGCATACCGGCATCTGCAGTTCCTTATTTCTCCATTTTGTTTGCAGCCAAACCTGCCCAATGTGTTCAATGCAATTCCAAGCGAACATGGATGAGTCTGATATGGAGCAACACATCTCCACGCACTTTGGTCACGAATGTCCCATTTGCCAAAATACTTTTCCAGAGAACAAACTGAGTCAGTATGAAAATCACGTGCAGTCTCATTTTCAGGAGACCACCAACTGGGAGATGATCTGATGGGAATTCTGCTCTGCGAAGTTGATAACACCTTCTGGCCTTTAATCTTAAATATTGTTTTTGACTCATTTCATTCTGTTGTGCATTAACATTTAGCATTTCCACCCAGGTAATATCACACGGTCAAAGAGTTGGGCAAGTGCCAGGTCTCTACCAGTGCTGACTTTACCTCAGCCATGTAGAAGGTTGAGACTTGTATGGAGGGATGGTGGAGGGCGTGAGTCCATGTCAAGATTTCAACTAGACTTGGACTGCCACGAAAAAACAACCAGAGGACTTTCAGTTCAAATAACAGCCAATTTTTACATCACTGGTATTTCTTGTGCAATAATATGCATTATACTAAATGTAACCTGGTCTACTCCAAGAGCTGGGTACTTATGCTGGGTATGTTTGACTTGAAGCATGAGACTTGTCATCATTTTCCCATCTCCAAAATTTCTGACGTGCATTAACTTGAATGTGCACCAATCCAAATTGGCAGCAAAATATTATTTTTAAAGGGCATTGCAGACTTGACTATCATTTCCCCATTACATAACTCTTTTGAGTATTGGTTAATGCTTTAAAAGTTATAGTTATACAACTCAACAAGAAAACCCAATCTAATTTAAACCGTTGTATAAATCAGGATTTGCTGAATATCATACAGTTGCCTCTTTTTTAGCAGAACAGTACTTTCTGCATTTATTCATTTGCACTCATCATACTTATATTATCATAGTATTTTTCCCAATGGAACTGCATTATGGCTTGCTAGAAGCAACACAGCATAGCATCTTTTGGTAAAACAAGCCCAGATTACATCTCCCACTAAGGATTCCACTCCTGGTCTGGGTCAGCTACACTGGTTTATTGAATTAACAGGAAAGTATGTTGTGCTGACTTATACAAGCTCACATTTTGAATTTGCATTTAATTAGATTTTACTTTGATTACTTGCATTTCATCTAAATAACTTGAGATTTATGGTGCCGTTGCATTAACATTGTTTTATTGTCATTTTGTTTAAATGGTTTACGAAGAATCCACTGTGTATCTGGACTATTAATATCAGATATTGTATATTTATTCCTGATTGTGCTGAAAACAGTGATAATTTTGCTGAATTTTGGAATTAAATTGTGTTTATTCGAGATCTGATTTGCATTTTGCTCATGTATGTTGTAATCTCAATTGTTACAACATGGAACTTGTGGTTCCTTAAATTGCTATGTACAAACTCAATAGTTCGATGATGATTTATTTCTCACATATGCAACTGCACGGTGAAATTCCTGTTGCATATATTACACGTGTTTTGGCGCCATGTCTTCCAAGCTCGGGAAGAATGGATTCAGAACTGGCTCACGGACAGAAGACAGAAGGTTATGGTGGAAGGACAATATTCAAGCTGGGACTGCTGGTGTTTCGGTAGATGTACTAAGTCCCTTGCGCAGACTAGGAAAATCAAGAACCAGAGGCTATAGGTTTACGGTGAGGGAGGAAAGATTTAATAATAATAATAATAATAAATTTTATTTATGGGCGCCTTTCAAGAGTCTCAAGGACACCTTACAGAATTTAACAAGTAAGAAACATAATCGGAGTAAAATAAATTATAAAGACATCACCAATACACAAATTAAAGACAGAATTCGATCCAAAGACAAAAAAATCAGAAACACAATGTGAAGAGAGAGCAGCGGCAGCTAAACCGCGCCAGCGTCCACTCTCCCTTCCGACCGCCATCTTGGACACAGACTAAAATAGACACTACACACAAAAATCATCCCCCCACAATGGTTACCACTGTGGGGGAAGGCACAATGTCCAGTCCCCATCCCCAGTTCTCCCAAAGTCAGGCCTATTGAGGCCTGATGTTCCTGGCCGTTCTCACTGGGTGCTGTTGCCCCGGCGTCGGGAGAGTCCTCTCAGCGGCTGGGCCACCTGGAACGGCCGCATTCCTTATCGGAGGACGCGGCTTCCTAAGCCGACAAGGCCACGCCGGTTTGGAGCTCCCAGGCTTCCGATGTTGAAGTCGATGATAGAGTCGGCGCCGCTGGCCGCTCCGCAGTCCCGCAGCCCGGAGGTGTTGACCTCGGCGGTCACAGCTCACCGGAGCTCCAGCACGTCGATCCAGCGCGGCGACCCAGGCAAGGCATCGCCCGCTCCGCGATAGCGCTCCAGCGCTGTGCCGCCACCGAAGCTGAAGGTGCTGGGTGGTCCACGCCAGGAAACGCCACTCCCGGCCCGTTGGTAGGCCGCAAGGACGGGTCGACGGGGCAGCCCAGAGAAAAAGCTGCCTCACCGACCAGGTAGGGATCTAGAAAATAGTTTCCCCCTTGCCCCCCCACATGAAAAGTCAAAATTCCCCAACAGACATAGACAATAAAAACTAAGGGGAAAAAAGTGAATTTAACGGACAGCTGCTGGTTAGCAGCCATTCCCCAAGATAGCTGTAGGAACCTGAGGGGTAACTTTTTTACACAAAGGGTAGTGGGTGCATGGAATGTGCTGATGGACAAGGTAGTTGAGGCAGGAACTATCGCAATGTTTAAGAAACATTTAGACAGGTACATGGATAGGACATGTTTAGAGAGATATGGGCGAAACGCAGGCAGGTTGGGACTAGAATAGATGGGGCATGTTGACCGATATGAGCAAGTTGGGCCGAAGGGCTTGTTTCCACAATGTGACGAATCCCGTTTGCCCACCTTTGACCTAAATCTTTCCTATCCATGTACCTGCCCAAAATGTCTTTTAAATATTGTTATGCTACCTGTCTCAATTACCTCCTCTGGCAGCTCGTTCCATACACCCACCAACCTGTCTGTGAATCTTGGAATTCTCCACCACTGAGGCTCAGACATAAACAATTGATGGGCTTCTGAATGCTAAAAATTGTTCAAAAAATGGTCTTAATGATTCAGTGGCAAAGTGATAGTCAGTACCTGTGATAAGACTTCACTGAGGGCTGGCTGTAAATAGATTTGCTGCAGATGCATCCCACGACTGGGACTTTATAAAGTGAAGTAACCTGCAATCCATGCACATTTATACTCTGCTGAGGAAGGGTCCTGAGCCGAAAGAATAAAATGTCATACCTTTAGGAAGGAGATGAGGAGGAATTTCTATAGTCGGAGGGTGGTGAATCTGTGGAATTCATTGCCACAGATGCTGTGAAGGCCAAATCAATGGGTATTTTTAAGGCAGAGATTGATAGATTGTTGTATAGGAAAGAACTGCAGATGCTGGTTTAAATCGAAGGTAGACACAAATTGCTGGAGTAACTCAGCGGGACAGGCAGCATCTCGAGAGAAGGAATGGGTGGACGTTTCAGGTCGAGACCCTTCGGATAGATTCTTGATTATCACAGGTCACAAGGCCATTAGGGATAGGATTAGAATTAGGCCATTCGTCCCATCAAGTCTACTCCACCATTCAATCATGGCTGATCTATCTTTCCCTCCTAAACCCATTATTCTGCCTTCTCCCCCATAACCTCTGACGCCAGTACTTATCAATCTATCTGGGTGTCAGGGGTTATGGGGAGAGGGCAGGAGAATGGGTTTGAGAGGGATAGATAGAACAGCCATGATTGAATGGCAGAGTAAACCTGATGGGCTGAATGGCCTAATTCTGCTCCTGTGACTATGAAACGTCGCCCTTCCATTCCCTTCACAAATGTGGCTCTATACTCTGATCTGCTCTCTTCCCTGTTGTTGGAAGCGGGGCTCCCCCTACTGTGGCAAGGTGGAACTGACTGCCAACAACAACAGCAACAGGAACAAAATGTGTGTATTTCCCACAAGAACAATATTCCCATATCCACAGGGGCTTCTATAACTGGGTCTGTGCCTCTGCAACCTGTCCCTCACAGTCACTGTACAAAACTGCATGCATTGCACAAAGCTTGTCGCGAACGATGCTGTGTTTGGTACAACTTCACTTAATTTATTTTAGTGATACAGCGTGGAAACAGGCCCTTCCGCCCACCAGCGATCACCCGCTCACATTAGTTCTATTCTACACACACCAGGGTGAGGAAGAGTCTCGACCCGAAACGTCACCCATTCCATCTCTCCAATGATGCTGCCTGTTCCGCTGAGTCGCTCCAGCATTTTGTGTCTGCCTTCGATTTAAACCAGCATCTGCAGTTCTTTCCCGCAGGGATAATTCACCAACAAACCTGCAGGTCTTGGGGATGTGAGTGGAAACCGGAGCACCCGGAGAAAACCCACGCAGGTCACGGGGAGAACGGACAAACTCCATACACACAGCACTTGTGGTCAGGATCGAACCCAGGTCTCTGGCGCTGTGAGGCAGCAACTCCACCGCTGCGCTACTGTGGGACTTTTCTTTAAGAAAACACCTGCGATGCTTTGTCAATGCAGGCATAGTGTTTTGGAGAAATATTAATTGTTTCCTTTCATGCAAGGCAGTCCAACGGTTCGATGACAATTAATCTGACTCTTAATTCACCGGTCTTGAGTCCACAGTATTACCTTCCCAATACCTTCAGCACGGTGGCGCAGTGGTAGAGTTGCTGCCTCACAGCGCCAGAGACCCGGGTTTGATTCTGACTACAGGTGCTGTCTGTACGGAGTTTGCACGTTCTTCATGTGACCACGTGGGTTTTCTCCGGGAGCTCCACCACACTTCAAAGATACAGTTTTGGAGATTAATTGCCTTCGCTAAAAATTGTAAATTGTCCCTAGTATGTGGGATAGTGCTAGGGTACGGGGTGATCGCTGGTCGGCACGGAATCGCTGGGGGTCAAGGGCCTGTTTCCGCGCTGTATCGCTAAAGCGCTCTGTATTGTAGCTTTATTTTGCTGCCTTAAACTAAAAGCAGAGTTACTGACGAACCATTTGCTTCATTTATCATCTGATGGTCTCACTCTGAGACAAACTCCCTCTGCTCAGTTCATCGTGCAAACACAACACCGCCCAACGCAGGCAACTCATGGCTGGAGACAGCCTTCCTGCAAATAAAAATAAATTAAATCATAAATAATGTTGTGGTGCATTGCAGCAGATGACCATAAAAGCCAGGCTGTGTAGTGTGTCAGGTCGCAGCTGGTACATTACACGGTGCAGTTCTCTGCACCTTGTCTGCACTGTGTTCCTCTGTGCTGTTTTCCTCATCTGCGTACAATGCTCTTTGCATCGGTCACACACTCGGAACAATTTACATTTATACCAAGCCAATTAACCTACAAACCTGTACTTCTTTGAAGTGTGGGAGGAAACCGGAGCACCCGGAGGAAACCCACACAGCACATGGGGAGAACGTGCAAACTCCATACAGAAGAGTACCTGTAATCAGGATTGACCCTGGGTCTCTAACACTTTAAGGCAGCTGTTGTCGTTTCTGGTGATGCGCGCTTTCAAGCTTCTGTACCTTCTGCCCGGTGGGAGCAGGGAGAAGGAATTACAGAGCCTTCCTTGAAGTGGGGGGACACGGTGGTGCAGCAGGTGGAGCCGCTGCCTCAGCGTCAGAGACCCGGGTTTGATCCTGACGACAGGTGCTGTCTGTGAGGAGTTTGTACTTTCTCCCTTCGACCACGTGGGTTTCCTTTTTTTAAAATCCAAAATGCTCTTATTCAATTGTACACAAGGACAGAGTAGTAACAAAATCAAGACTGCCAACTCTGTCCGACCTCCAGGAGTGTGTGTACAGGACGGTGCTGAGGGAGCTTCACTCTGCGTCTCATCCCTTTTTTTAACAAAGAGCTTTTATTCAAACAAACACAAATACAGAGTGGTAACAAAATCAAGACTGCCATTGGCAGTTTACAATCAAACAGTTATCAAATTAAAATATTGTCAACTTTATCTGCAGTACACTCCACCCCCTCGTGGCGACCAGCGTTCGTGGGTTTCCTCTGGGTGCCCAGGTTTCCTCCCACACTCCAAAGGCGTACAGGTGTATAAAATCATGAGAGGAATAGATCGGGTGGATGCACAGAGTCTCTTGCCCAGAGTAGGTGAATCGAGGACCAGTGGACATAGGTTTAAGGTGAAGGGGAAAAGATTTAATAGGAATCTGAGGAGTAACTTTTTCACACAAAGGGTGGTGGGTGAATGGAACGAGCTGCCAGAGGAGGTAGTTGAGGCTGGGACTATCCCAACGTTTAAGAAACAGACAGGCACATGGATAGGACAGGTTTGGAAATATATGGACCAAACGCGGGCAGGTGAGATTAGTGTCACTGGAATATGTTGGCCAGTGTGGGCGAGTTGGGCCGAAGGGCCTGTTTCCACACTGTATCACTTTCTGACTCCAGGTGTGTAATCAGCTTCAGTAAAATTGTAAATTGTCCCTAGCGTGTAGGATAGTGCTGGTGTACGGGGTGATAGTTGGATGGCATAGACTCAGTGGGCTGAAGGGCCTGTTTCCGCGCTGTATCTCTAAAGTCCAAAGAAAACATTGGCTGCTCGGCACAATTATGCCATGGAAGGTTTATGTCCTACCAAGAGAACCTCAGCATAATACGTCATTCAAAATTCTATATATTTAATAATCCTTGTACATACTAATATTCCACCTTCTCCTGCACTCAATACATTATGTTCAGAAATTCATTTATAGGAACAGAATTATGCCATTCAGCCCATTCAATCATGGCTGATCTATCTCTCCCTGCTAACCCCATTCTCCTGCCTTCTCCCCATAACTGCTGACACCCGTACTAATCAATAATCTATCAATCTCTGCCTTAAAAATATCTAGTCTTGACCTCCACAGCCTTCTGTGACAATGAATTCCACGACTACATTTCTGCAATTTGCCAAATAAAAGATGTCCAAATAATTTATTTTAAAGAGATGGAATACATTGCATGATTTTTTTAAGCAATGGGATGGTTAATGTTTGCAGAGACGGTGACAGGAAGCAGGAACATAGAGTAGTTACAGCCACCGCTATCTATGGAGGTGACACATTTCATGGCAGCTATCTCAATGTCAAGTGAAAAGATTGTGTGAAAAAGCCCTTTATTCCCCAGGTTTTCAGTGCAACCCAGGCACATTAACTTCAAACACAGCTGGGAATGTGGGGCTAAATCTCCTCCAACATAAAAGTTGGGCCTTTAAGTGCATCTGCAGATGCTGCAGGTTCAGATAAGGTGCCGAGGGAAGCAGGCAGCTAGCTCCATGTCCCATTCATTAATCGGATCAGTGGGGAAAGAACAGGCAATAAAATCACAATCTCTCGTCGAGCTCCAGAAACAAGCTGTTAAGAATCCAAGACTTTGTGAATTACCCTGTGGCATCCTTTGGGAAGGCTGTGCAGTGTTAGAGGCGGCCTGCTCTGACAGCTGCCAATGCCTTCTCCTGCATTGTGACCCAGTCGGGGAAGGGGGCTGCTGAAGCTGTTGGAGGTATGGCTGAAATTATAATTCATTTTCAGAAGTCCGTAGGTGAGGGCAGATTGTGTGTAGGGACCGGTATTTGCGCTGGGAACCTGTGTTCACACATTGTCACTGGTCTGTTAATGAGGCTTTGGTACGTGACTAAAGCAGAGACACTTTTATGATCATTTCTGAGAGTTATTACCCTCGTTGCTTGAGATAAAAGCTTCATGCTTTTAACCTAGAGTGCAGCACATTCTGGATATTGAAGTGAGCGTGCTGTTAATAAAGGCAGGCGTTTATCCTTCTTCATCCCTGTTCCCCTCTCCGTCCCCTGTATCAAAGTGGAGGAGGAGGGAGCCACTGGCGATGACGGATGCGAGGAGTGGGCCGGTGTGAGAGGGAATGGGGGGTGTTGCCCCCAGCGCTTGCAAGGTCGGCTGCAGGAGATGGCCACCCCCCCCCCTCCCCCCTCCGGGACACAGAAATGGTCAGGCAGGAGAGGTGAGAGGAGGGGAGAGGGACATCGGTCGGTGGGCCGAGCTGGTCGAGGGTGACGGAGGAGGCCCTGCAGCAGCCTGGGGCTCGCCTAGATCGGGAGCTGCTTCAGTACATCGAGCGCGTGGACCGGACTTTAGGCTTTTTGACAATGGCACCAAAATATGGTGACTCGCGTTTGTGTGATCCATGCAAGAAGCATCTCACGGTGTAGCGCACATGTGACAATAAATCGCCATTGATCTTGACTTTTTATGTCTCCTCCACATAGGGTTGCCAACTTTCTCACTCCCAAATAAGGGACAAAAGGTCAAAATAAGGGACAAATTCCCGACGGCATAAAGTACAGAAGGCCTTCGTCGAGTCACCACTGACGGGCTTAGCCCACGTCTTTTTTGCTTCCCATTGCTTGTTATAGCTGCGCAGTCTTTTCTTTTTTGCAGGTTACGACACCTGGCGACAACCTGCAAAAACCTACGACAACAAAAATTGTCGCCACTGTCGCCGAAAATGTTTCAACATGTTCAAAATTTTGCAGCCGTCGCCTGTAGTCACCCAAAAAATCGCCTAAGTGGGACAGGCCCATAAGCCTGCCCTCTGGTGATTACAGAGTCCAGATGCTCCTCGACTTACGATATTTCGACTTTATGATGGTGCAAAAGCGATACACATTCAGTAGAAACCGTACTTCACTAGCCTGGCCTCGTGGCAGCGTCGGGCTGCATTGATCATTTAAGCAGTAATGCTTTACTGTTTAATTAAAATTGCTTTCCTGTGGTAGATTTAGATTTACGCCTGGTCTGTTGAGCAGACACACTCGCTCACCTGAGCTGGCTTGTTATTATCTAACGCTAGCCTGCGCACTTTCTCTCCTATTTATCTTGATGGAAGGTTGATTGAGTCAGCTGTTTTGTATGGGAGGTATCTGTGCTGAGGCTGGAGAGAGAGAGAGAGAGAGAGAGAGAGCGAGAGAGAAAGCGTACAGGGCCTGTCCCACGAGCATGCGACTGCATGCGGCAAGCGCGAACTAACGTGGTCGCTTGAGCCGTACGGCCTCGCGGGGCCGGTCCCACTTCGATCGCCGGAGCCGTATGGAGTTGTGCGGAGCTGCTCCCGACATCGCGCGGGGCTCCGAAAAACTGACACTGTCCAAAATTTCCGCGCGGCAACGGCCTGCCGGCCCGCAGCCGCCTCAACGCCGTACGCACCGCCTCGACGGGCGTGCGCAGCATCTTGACGCCGTACGTCACGCGCGAACTTCCCGCGGACTTCGCTCGAACTTCACGTCACTCACTCGACCTCCGCGCGGCACCCGCTTCCGGTTTGGTCGCGCTTGCCGCATGCAGTCGCATGCTCGTGGGACAGGCCCTTACGGCTCTCTGTCAATTAGCCTGCAGCCAGTTCCTTTTGCTCCAGGATTCACACAACATCGTGGGTCATTAATCCCTACCGCGTCTGCCTAAGTGTCCAGTATCTGCAGGATGATAGACCACTGGGAATGACCCTTGCTTCAAGCCACAAGAGTCCTCTCAATTACCCGTGGGCACGCTGAAACGCCCTTCCATTTTTTTTAAATTTATTTTTTAATATTTTTATTTTATTAGAAGTAAATACAATTGTATACAATCATATTTTCATAATACCTTTTAAGTACAGCTTCTTATTTAAAAAAAAATTGTAATAAAGAAGAAAAAGAGAAAAGTTAGATAATGAAAAATAGAAAAATGTGAGATATATAGTGTGTGAAAAAGAAAAATAGAGAGTGAAAAAAGAAAGTTGAGATAGAAAATAGAAGAAAGAGAGTAAAAGAAGAAAAGAGAAGAAAAGAAAATAGAAGTAAGGAGATCATTTATAATCTTGACCATACCCAGTCACGGATTAGCTTTTACACCTGTGTTGCACCATATGTTTCCAAAAAGACGACAAATGGAGACCAACTCGTTATGAATTGGTCAAATTTATCTATTAGGAGGAATCGCATTTCCTCAAGATGTGCGGTATCCAACATACTTGCAATCCACATTTTGAGCGTTGGTATTGGTGTATTTTTCCAAAATGTCAATATTAATTTTTTTGCTATTATTAAACCATAATTAAAAATTGACTTTTGAGATGAGCTCAATTTGTTCCCATCTTCCATTACCCCAAATATAATCAATTCGTTATTGGGTTCCATTTTTGTCTTAAATAATTTTGTAAATATTTCGAAAATATCACTCCAAAATCCATGAAGTTTTATACAAGAAACAAAAGAGTGTGTTATAGTTGCGTCTTGGGTTAAACATTTATTGCAAATGGGCGATATATTTGGATAAAATGTATTTAATCTTATTTTTGAGTAATATAATCTATGTAAAATTTTAAATTGGATTAGATTATGTCTTGCGTTAATCGAACACTTGTGAATGTATGTCAAATACTTTTCCCATGTAGCCTTCGTAATTTTTATCAATAATTCCCGTTCCCACTCTTCTCTAATTACCTCGGTCACAGGTAAATCTATATTTAAGATACTATTATATAAATATGATATTAATTTTTGTGTATCAGCTTTTATATTCATGACTTCTTCTAGTAAATCAGGAGTTATTTTTTGATATCCCTGTATGTATGTCTTCAAAAAATTACAAATCTGAAAATATTTAAAATAATGAGTGTTTTTCAGTTTAAATTTTAATTGTAATTGTTGAAATGATAATAAATCTCCCATTTCATACATGTCCCCGATCCTTTTAATTCCTAAACTTTCCCATTGATTATATATTTTATCCATCATAGATGGTTTAAATAAAGGATTATTCGCTATCGGTGTTAACAATGATAGGTTTCTTAATTTTAAGGATAATTTTATTTGTTTCCATATTCTTATTGTATCTTGTATAATTGGGTTTTTCTTATATATTGTATTGTTCATTTTTTTCAGGGAGAAGAGGATTGTTCCTATATTACAAGGATAACAATCCTCTTTCTCCATTTTTATCCATTCTGTCTGTTGAGTTGAACTATCCAACCAGTAAATTATATTCTTAATATGTATTGCCCAATAGTAATACAAAAAATTTGGGAGTGAAAGTCCCCCGACATCTTTTGGTTTACATAAGTGTTCTTTTTTAATTCTATGTGATTTATAATCCCAAACAAAATTAGTAATATTAGCGTTCAGTTTAGAAAAAGAATATTTTGGTACATATACTGGTATAGATTGAAATACGTATAATAACTGTGGTAGGAAGCTCATTTTAATAGCATTTATTCTGCCTATTAATGATAAAGGGAGTGTTTTCCAAAATTTTATCATTATATTGTTTATTTATTAAGGGTATAAAATTGGCATTGAATAAAGCTTTATGTTTTCTAGTAATCTGAATACCCAAATATTTGAATTTTTCTGTTGCTATTTTAAAGGGGAATTTCAATAAGTGTGTAGATTCTTGAGGTTTTAACGTCATGATTTCACTTTTGTTCCAGTTTATTCTATATCCAGAAAAGGACCCAAATTCCTCTATTAAATTTAATAAATTTGGTATGCTCGTTTGTGAATTTGTTATATATAACAACGCCCTTCCATTTTTAGCAAGCGAATTTAAACATCCAATGTTGTGGCCATTTTTTATCAAATGGTTCATTTAGCGGCCATGGTCCTAGCGTAAATGGGTCAGTAAACACAAGCCCAATGCCACTGAGAGTCCGACACAAAGCAGCGTCTTGTGTTTTAAGTTAAAAAGCTCTCAGAAACATCTCAAATTGCTGCACAAACATCAAAGTCCTTTGAAATGCACTCAGTGTTAAATAGGCACACACGTTGAGAGGCCAGCAAACAGCAACGTGTGGCATGGTGGGCGGCATGGTGGTGCCACACGGTGGCGCAGCGGTAGAGTTGCTGCCTCACAGCGCCAGTGCCCGGGTTCGATCCTGACTACGGGTGCTGTCTGGACGGAGTTTGTACGTTATCCCCGTGAACTGTGTGGGTTTTCTCCGGGTGCTCTAACATCTATGACATTTATTATTGTCACCATGTGATGTAGTGAAAAGCTTTTTTTTTGCATGCTGTCCAATCAAATCAGATAATACTGTACATGAATACCATCAATCCAAACACAGGTACCAACGCTGGAGAAAAGTGAAGAAAGAGTACTAGAGTACTGAATATAGTTTCTCCGACGAAATGTGTGGGAAGGAACTGCAGACGCTGGTTTAGACCGAAGATAGACACAAAGTGCTGGAGTAACTCAGAAGAACAGGCAGCATTTCTGGAGAGAAGGCATGGGTAAAATAAGGGTGAGGACCAGCTCCGCTAGGCGGAGGAGAATATTAGTAGAGGGAAGGGTCTCGACCTGAAACATCACCAATTCCTTCTCTCCCGAGATGCTGCCTGTCCCGTGAGTTACTCCAGCATTTTGTGTCTATCATATAGTTTCACAGCGTTGTGGTGTAATACTTTAAGAGAAAAAGACCAATGTCCACAATGAGGTAGGTTGGAAGATCAAGCCTGTGTTCTAGTTTATGGAAGGACCGTTCAGAAGCCTGATAGCAGAGGGGAATAAGCTGTTCCTTAATGTGAAGCTTCTGTACCTGCCGGATGCAAGCAGGGAGAGGAAGGAATGACCAGGGTGTGTCAACTCTTTGATTATGTTGGAACCATCCTATCAACAACTAGAGTGCAATCCACCTCATACGTCATTGGCGACCCTCAGACTATCTATAATCAGACTTTATCTTGCACTGAGCGTTATTCCCTCTATCCTGTATCTGTACACTCTGGGCGTCTTTGATTTTAATCGTGTATTGTCTTTCCACTGACTTGATAGCACGCAATGAAAAAACGTTTCACTGTACCTCGGAACACCTGACAATGAACTAAACTAAACCTAAAAACTTAATAAAAAACTAAATCCTGACAGATGCTTTCTCTGTGGAATGGGTGAGGTTGACCCTCCCCCACCCCAGACTCTCCTGACTCTTCCCACATCTCCAAGACATGCTGGTTGTTTACAGTTTTGCCATTTAGTTTATTGTCACGTGTACCGAGGTACAGTGAAAAGCTTTTGTTGCGTGCTATCCAGTCAGCAGAAAGACAATACATGATTACAATCGAGCCATTTACAGTGTAGTTACATAATAAGGGAATAACGTTTAGTGCAAGGTAAAGCCAGCAAAGTCCAATCAAAGATAGCCTGAGGGTCCACCAATGAGGTAGATAATAGTTCAGGACTGCTCTCTGGTTGTGGTAGGAGGATTCAGCTGCCTGATAACAGCTGGGAAGGAACTGTCCCTGAATCAGGAGGTGTGCGTTTTCACACTTCTATACCTTTTGCCTGATGTGAGAGGGGAGAAAGAGGTTGGTGGGTTAATTGGCCTCTATGTGTTGACCCCTGGGATGGGTGAACTGATTGGTTTGTGGAAGTCCGCAACTGCCTGGTTCACTCAACCCTTCCCACCCAAACTACTCCTTCACCTGCGACCGCAGGAGATGCAGCACCTGTCCCTATACCCCCTCCCGCGATTCCATCCAAGGACCCCGACATTCCTTTCAGGTGAGGCAGAGGTTCACTTGCACCTCCAGCAACCTCATCTACTGTATCCACTGTTCTAGTGTGGACTCCTCTATATCGGCGAGACCAAGTGCAGAACACCTCCGCTCAGTCCACCTTGGCCTTCGTGATCTCCCGGTTGCAAAACACCTTAACTCCCCCTCCCATTCCCAAACTGACCTTTCTGTCCTGGGCCTCCTGGGTACACCAGTCATTGAAAGTAGGCATGCAGGTGCAGCAGGCAGTGAAGAAAGCGAATGGTATGTTTGCATTCATAGCAAAAGGATTTGAGTATAGGAGCAGGGAGGTTCTAATGCAGTTGTACAGGGTCTTGGTGAGACCACACCTGGAGTATTGCTTACAGTTTTGGTCTCCTAATCTGAGGAAAGACATTCTTGCCCTAGAGGGAGTACAGAGAAGGTTCACCAGACTGATTCCTGGGATGTCAGGACTTTCATATGAAGAAAGACTGGATAGACTCGGCTTGTACTCGCTAGAATTTAGAAGATTGAGGGGGGATCTTATAGAAACTTACAAAATTCTTAAGGGGTTGGACAGGCTAGATGCAGGAAGATTGTTCCCGATGTTGGGGAAGTCCAGAACAAGGGGTCACAGTTTAAGGATAAGGGGGAAGTCTTTTTGGACCGAGATGAGAAAAACATTTTTCACACAGAGAGTGGTGAATCTGTGGAATTCTCTGCCACAGAGGGTAGTTGAGGCCAGTTCATTGGCTATATTTAAGAGGGAGTTATATGTGGCCCTTGTGGCTAAAGGGATCAGGGGGTATGGAGAGAAGGCAGGTACAGGATACTGAGTTGGATGATCAGCCATGATCATATTGAATGGCGGCGCAGGATTGAAGGGCCGAATGGCCTACTCCTGCACCTATTTTCTATGTTTCTATCTTTTCTATGTTTTTACTGTCAGAGTGAAGCCCTAAGCAAATTGGAGTAACAGCACCTCCTATTTCGCTTGGGTAGCTTACACCCTAGCGGTATGAATATTGATTTCTCTAACTTCACTAACCCTTGCATTCCCTCTCTCCCCGTCACTCCCCCACCCATGTCATCCTGTTAGATTCACTGTTCATATCCCTTCGTTATCACCTCCTCCACAGCCACCAATGGACCATTGTGGGCTCATTGGCCATCGGTGCTGGCTCTAATTTGTTCTGTACCTTTTCATGCCTCTATTTTCCGGCTCCCCTGCTCGATCTGAAACGTCACCTATTCCTTTTTTCCAGAGATGCTGCCTGACCCGCTGAGTTACTCCAGCACTTTGTGTCTATCTTCGGTGTAAACCAGCATCTGCAGTTCCTTCATACATGGTTTGCGAAGGAGAATGAGTTGTGAGAAAATGGCATTGACAGGATTACTGCGAGAGCTAGCATAGCCTTGATGGACCAAATGACCACCTCTTACTTTGTGATCAAAAACAAGAAGCTTGGGCTAGCAAGGTGGCTATCAATGGTCTCCTCTTGTGCTGTGAGCTCCTCCAGTTGTTCAAGTGTTGGCAAGCTGCCAGACCTGCTAATGAACATGTTATTGACAGGTCAGTATAACCAGGGCATCTGGAGCCATTTCTACTGGTATGAACAATTAGAAAGATGCAGCAGAGCAGAGAAAATAAATCCTGTCTAATCAGCCGTCTCACTCCAGTCTGAAGCAGCTTCATCGCTTAAAGGGCCCGCGTCACCATCGCAGGATTCGTCATCAGACAGGGCTGACGACTTTAGACTTTAGATTTTAAAGATACTGAGCGGAAACAGGCCCTTCGGCCCACCGAGTCCGCGCCGACCAGCGATCCCCGCACAATAACACTATCCTATGCACACTAGGGACAATTTACAATTTTTACCAAGCCAATTAACCTACAAACCTGTACGTCTTTGGAGTGCGGGAGGGAATCGGAGCACCCGGAGGAAACGCACGCGGTCACAGGAAGAATGTAATGTAATGTTGGCAACAGTTGAATCTCACAGCATTGGCTATTACATAAGCTGGTTAAGGGCAATGGAAATTGATTCCATGTAGCCACCACCCTAAGGTCCCTACTTCCAGATTCAGGGACCATTTCTTCCCCGTCATCCCTGTAAGTCCCTGTACATTGCTGTTATCAGGCAACTGAACCGTCCTCTCACCAACTAGAGGGCGGTCCTGACCTCCCATCTACCTCATTAGAGACCCTCAGACTATCTTTAATCGGACTTTACTGGAGTTCATCATGCTCCAAACGTTATTCCCTTTATCCCGTATTTGTACATGATTGGAATCCTGTATAGTCTTTCCGCTGACTGGATAGCACACAACAGCAAAAAATGCTCGCAGTACCGTGACACGGGGTGCCGGAGTAACTCAGCGGGTCTGGCAGCATCTCTGGAGGATAGGAATAGGTGACATTTTGGCTCGGAAGCCTTCAGCAGTCCCAGTCTTTCTGCTGACTGGAAAGCATGCAACAAAATAGCTTTTCACTGTTCCTTGGTGCACGTGACAATAATCTAAACTAAACTAAACTAGCTCTTATTTCCCCACCAGGGGGGTCCACTCGCTCTCCGTCAATCCTGCTGGACAATTGCGGGTCCCTACCCCACAGATCCAAGTCCCTCGCTCTCACAGAGATTTTGCAGTTTCACCCAGCACCAGCAAGTCCACCAGCATTCCGTGGCCTGCTCCTGCAGTTCCTCTTAAACCCTGAGCTGAACCTCCAGTCACACAGCCAAGGCCGGGACCAGCATCCTAGGGACCAGTAGAGTGTCCCTTGTAGCCAGGGTCAGAGGGCAAGGAGCACCGCCACTCCACCTAGGGCCTGTAGGGAGAGGAGTGGCTCTGCTGTCAGTGACCGGAGGACTGGTGACGGGATCTAGGGAGTGGACAGGGCTGAAGATGTCCTGGTTGGGTTGCTCCTAGGCCTGGCCAAGCTGGCCATCCGCGAGTCACGGCGCCAGGCGGAAGAGGGCTTGGCCCGAGCCAGATGCTCGCCCCTTTACCAGAGTTGTCTGGTAGTTATTAGAATATTTGTAACTTAGTTGTTTGGAATTCAGTGTCTGAATAATTTGGTGATTTTGTAATATGGTGGTGGGTATGTCACCATGGTTTTGGGGGTTTGGGGTTTTTGTATCGTGTACGTAAACAAATAAATTATTTTTGATACAAAATAAAAGATCAGCATCCTTTGGAGTGGAAGCTTAATTAAACTCTGCGTTAAAGGTGTGCCTGAAAAACGTCCTTGTAATATTTCTTTCCTGAATCACAGAAGCAATAATTTAATGAACCAGTAGAATAATGACAGGATTTGTTAAAATATTAAAATGTTTAGGAGGCTTTCTGAATATCAATGAGACCGGGAGAACGTATGTGTGTGTGTATGTGTGTGCGGTACCAGATAGGCCTGATGAAGTAATGTGATGTGCAGAATGAAATGACACCATCAGAGAGTCAGCTTCAGAACCGACTGAGGTAAGAGATCCCTCAGGTCTCTGCTCGAGATGGCCGAGCATCAATCCTCTTCATGCTGACCTCTATTCCCAGATGGATCATGCCTGCACTTGCCTCACAACTTAATTGCACAAAGCTGGGGGTTTCTCTCCAGAATGACGAGATTGAAATCAATATTACCGAGAATAAATGTGTAGGAAGGAACTGCAGATGCTGGTTTACACCAAAGATAGACCCAACATGCTGGAGTAACTCAGCGAGACGGGCAGCACCTCTGGAGAGACGGAATGGGTGACGTTTCGTGTAGAGATCCTCTTCAGACAGTCTGAAGATGGGTCTTTTTAGTTTAAGAAGGAACTGGAGATGCTGGAAAATCGAAGGTAGACAAAAATGCTGGAGAAACTCAACGGGTGAGGCAGGGAGCGAAGGAAATAGGCAACGTTTCAAGTCGAGACCCTTCTTCAGACTGAAGAAGGGTCTCGATCCGAAACGTTGCCTATTTTCTTTGCTCCATAGATGCTGCCTCACCCGCTGAGTTTCTCCAGCATTTTTGTCTTTTTAGTTTAGTTGAGTTCAGCTTAGAGATACAGCACGGAAACAGGCCCTTCAGCCCACTGGACCAGCAATCCCCGCACATTAACACTACCCTACACCCACTATGGACAATTTTTACATTTACCTAGCCAATTAACCTACATACCTGTACGTCTTTGGAATGTGGGAGGAAACCGAAGATCTCGGAGAAAACCGACGCAGGTCACGAGGAGAACGTACAAACTCCGTACAGACAGCACCCGTAGTCGGGATCGAACCCGAGTCTCCGGCACTGCATTCGCTGTAAGGCAGCGACTTTACCGCTGCACCACCATGACTTGTCCCGTAACATCACCCATTTCTTCTCTCCAGAGATGCTGCCTGACCCGCTGAGTTATTCCAGCATGTTGGGTCTATTACCGAGAGTAAAATGTGATCCCTGCAGTACCACATTATTTACCCACGAGGTATCTCGTCAGAAGTCTTACGAGAGATGTTACACCATGGGGGGTGATTGTCCAATTGGCCATTCTGTTGTTTTACCGATATGGAAATGAGTTGGGACTTTGTAGAAACAAGGAACTGCAGATGCTGATTTACCAAAGAAAGACACCAAATGCTGGGGTAACTCAGCGGATTAGGCAGCATTCTTGGAGAACATGATACGGTTACATTTCATGTTGGGACCCTTTTCCAGACCCCTGGGGAATACAGATAGGTGATGTTTCAGGTTGGGACCCTTCATCAGTCTGTGCTAAACGACCAGGGTCTGGTGCTGTAAGGCAGCAACTCCACCACTGCGTCAAAGTGCCGCCCAATTAAACAGTGTTGACTTGATCATCTTTCACTTCACCTCAGAGTAGATCATTGTACAGCAGTAAAATCCTTCAGACGTTTTCCACCAGAATGTCTATGAGCATAAAGATTTAATCTTTAAAGAAAGCTTTTTCTTTCTATTTAAACATACAAACATAGAAACATAGAAAATGGGTGCAGGAGGAGGCCATTTGGCCCTTCGAGCCCTCGCCTGCACCGCCATTCATTGTAATCATGGCTGATCATCCACAATCAGTAACCTGTGCCTGCCTTCTCCCCATATCCGTTGATTCCGCTAGCCCCTGGAGCTCTATCTAACTCTCTTTTAAATTCATCCAGTGAATTGGCCTCCACTGCCTTCTGTGGCAGAGAACCCCACAAATTCACAACTCTGGGTGAGAAACTTTTTCTCATCTGTTTCAAATGGCCTCCCAATTATTCTTAGACTGTGGCCCCTGTTTCTTGACTCCCCTAACATTGGGAACATTTTTCCTGCATCTAGCTTGTCCAGTCCTTTTATAATTTTATACGTTTCTATAAGATAACCTCTCATCCTTCTAAACTCCAGTGAATACAAGCCCACTCTTTCCAATCTTTCCTCATATGAGAGTCCCACCATCCCGAAGATTAACCTCATGAACCTATGCTGCACTGCCTCAATAGCAAGGATGTCCTTCTTCAAATTAGGAGACCAAAACTGCACACAATACTCCAGATGTGGTCTCACCAGGGCCCTGTACAACTGCAGAAGGACCTCTTTACTCCTATACTGAATTCCTCTTGTTATGAAAGTCAACATGCCATTAGCTTTCTTCACTGCCTGCTGTACCTGCATGTTTACTTTCAGTGACTGGTGTACAAGGACACCCGGTCTCGTTGCACTTGGCTTTTTCCTAATCTGACATAAACATTGAAAACTTCCCTGACAAGCACTGAGCAAAAGATCTAATAAACCGAGACATCAAAAAGAAATACTGGAGGTTCAAATAAATTAACTGTTATTTCATTCAAATCAAAAGGAAGAGTTTTAATAAATCAGAAGCTGTAATTTAATACACTTGGATTTAAAGTTTCAATATCTTCACATTCAAAATTAAAGAGTTATTTATAAGGGAATATTGACAGAATCTGTGGGATTTATCTGCTATAGAAGATCATCATATTTGCAAAGCTTTGACAAATTGATGGTATAAATCTGGAGTAAGTATATCGGGGGAAATACAACATCTACTTGATCTCCTCAGTGATTCTTTAGTATCAATATTGTGAAGATCTGGATTTTGAATTACTTTGAAATGTAGCCCTGAGAACAGCACAAGTATTTTTCTCACTGCTTTTTCTTTAACTCCGGAGAAAGTAACTTGAAAAATAATGATCACAAAGTCCATTTATAGAATTATATGGTACATTGTGTAAAAACAAAGACACAAAGAAGGGCCAAAACCAGGCAGTTGGGACTAGTGTAGATGGGGCATGTTGGTCGCCGTGGGCAAGTTGGGCCGAAGGGCCTGTTTCCACACTGTATGATTCTATAGCTATGACTCTATGACGCTAAGAACTGGAGTAACTCAGCGTGTCAGGCAGCATCTTTGAAGAACATGGATAGGCAACGTTTTGGGTTGGAATCCATCTTCAAATTCAATCTGAAGATGGGTCGTGACCCGAAACATCATCGATCCACGTACTCAAGAGATGTTGCCTGACCTGCTGTGTTATTCCAGTTCTTTATATCTATATCTGGAAACCAGCATCTGCAGTTCCTCATGTCGATGTGGTATGTCAACTTGTAACATTAACTGTAATAAAATTGGAGACACAAGGAACTGCAGATGCTGAAATCTTGACTAAAACGTGAATTAGTTTGCGTTAATGTTTTTTACTATTTTGTTCTTTATTTTATTCCGAGTTTAAAGTGGTGCAGTAGAGCTGCTGCCTTATGGGCCTGTCCCACTTAGGCGAGGTTTTAGGTGACTGCCAGCGACTAGGACAATGGAATTCACCGAAGTCAGCACCGGTGACAACCTACGTTACCCGGCGACAACCTACGTCACCTGGCGACAACCTACGTTAACCTGGCGACAACCTACAACAGCCCAAAATTGTCGCCACTGTCGCCGAAAAATTTTCTACATGTTGAAAACTTTTCGGCAGTTGCCTAAAAAATCGCCTAAATGGGACAGGCCCATTACAGCACCAGAGACCCAGGTTTGATCTGTATTACTACAGGTGTTGTCTGTACGCAATTTGTCTCCTGATGACCGCCTGGGTTTACTCCAAAGACATGCAGGTTTGTAGGTTAATTGGCTTCTGTAAATTGTCCCTAGTGTGTAGGATAGTGTTAATGTACGGGGTGATCGCTAGTTGGCCTGGACTCGGTGGGCCGAAGGGCCTGTTTCCACACATTATCACAAAAATCTGAAGTTTAAAGTTTAAATGTTTATGACTGTCAAGCATTTTAGAAAATTAATGACACAGACCCAAGAAACTGCAGATGCTGGAACCTGGAGCAAAATACAAAGTGCTGGAGGATCTCAGCGGGTCAGGCAGCATCTGTGGAGGGAATTGACAGAAATTGTTTGGGATTGGGACCTTTCTTCGGGCTGCTTGTAGTGGCAAGTAATAGGTGGAAAGTAATAGGTGGATAGACACAAAAAGCTGGAGTAACTCAGCGGGACAGGCAGCATGGATAACGTCACCCATTCCTTCTCTCCAGAGATGCTGCCTGTCCCGCTGAGTTACTCCATCTTCGGTTTAAACCAGCATCTGCAGTTCCTTCCTACACAAGTGATAGGTGGATATAGGTGAGGGGAGGGGTTGATTGGCTGATGGGTGGAGTGGGTGACGAAGGCTAGAGGTGACAAGGAGACAAAAGGATGTCAGATAAGGAGAGAAGAGAAAGAAGTGAAAGGAGTGGGATATAGATGGAAGGGGGTGGGTTAGGAGCGTGGAAGGGATGGGTTGGGGGGGGGGGATGAGGGTGAAAGAGGTGCAGGATAGTGGGAGAAATGTGTTTGGACTGGGGTAGTGAGGAGACCACATGAAAAAGAGTGGGGGGGGGGGGGGGTAGTGGTGTTACTTAAAATTGCAGAGTTCAATGTTCTTACTGTTAGGTTGTCAGCGACCCAAACAGAATATGAGGTGGTGTTCCTTCAGTTTGTGTGGGGCCTCACTCTGTCAGTGGAGGAGGCCCAGGACAGAAAAGTTGCAATCTTTCATTGGCTACACTGTGTAGGACTTGTAATCCTAAAAGCACGTATAGGCACAAAGTGCAGGAGTAACTCAGCGGGCCAGGCAGCATTTCTGGAGAACAAGGATGCGTGACGTTTTGGGTTGCGACCCTTCTTCAGATTTCAGAGAAAACCTTTTCTCCAGAGATGCTGCCTGTCCTGCTGAGTTACTCCAGCGCGTTGTGCTTATCTTTGGTATAAACCAGCGTCTGCAGTTCCTTCTTACAAACTGACTCACATTGTTTTCTATCCACAAATTTTCATTCAGGCAAATCTGATTTTACTACAGCACCAGGTTACTTCAGTTTTGGAAGACTGAAGAAGGGTCTCGACCCGAAAGGTCACCCATTCCTTCCATTCAGAGGTGCTGCCTGTCCCGCTGAGTTACTCCAGCAATTTGTGTCTATCTTTGTGTCGTATACATTTCAAGATCCTCCTTTATGTCTACAAAGCCCTCAATGGGCTTGCCCCCACCTACATTAAAAGTCTTCTTACCCACCACTCCACCTCCAGGTCCCTCAGATCGTCCGACTTGGGATTGCTGAATATCCCGCGGTCTAGGCATAAGCTCAGGGCAACCGCGCCTTTGCGGTTGTAGCTCCTAGACTGTGGAACAGCATCCCCCTTCCCCTCAGAACTGCCCCCTCCATCGACTCCTTTAAGTCAAGACTAAAAACTTATCTATACTCCAAGCCTTTCTTGATGTCCTCTGAGCGAGGGCTATATGTATATATGTATGCAGTTTGTTCATACTATTCTGATAACAAATGTAAAGCACTTTGGCCAACGAGAGTTGTTTTTTAAATGTGCTATATAAATAAATGTGACTTGACTTGACTATCTTCAGGTTGCAACAGGTTGTGGTTAATTGAACATTCCGGCTAAGGTGGGGTGCTGGGCAAGCTGAGATATGTGAGCTGTGACGAAGGGCGGAAAAAGTGGACAGAAGCACAAACTGGTCAAACAGGTCCATCCCCCGCCCAGCCCATCCGAAACTCAGACATCTCTGCAGAAACCAGAGGAAAATGTCCTTGCAGCAAAAGACTTTCAGAGACTGAGCTCGATAAAAGAGTCAAGAGTGTTTTATTGTCATATGTCCCAGATAGAACAATGGCATTCTTACTTGCAGCAGCACAACAGAATATGTAAACACAGTGTACTGTAAACAATATAATAAACGAGAAAAAAAGTTCAGTGTGTGTGTATATACACATGCTCACACGTATACATACATATATACACATAGATAGATATTTATATAGGAAGGAACTGCAGATGCTGGTTTAAACCGAAGATAGACACAAAATGATGGAGTAACTCAGCGGGATAAGCGGCATCTCTGGAGAGAAGGAATGGTGACATTTTGGGTCGAAAGAAGGGTTTTGACCCAAAAAGTCACCAATTCCTTCTCTCCAAAGATGCTACCTGTCCCGCTGAGTTACTCCAGCATTTTGTGTCTAACTACAAATATATATTTATATATAAATATACACACACACACACCACACACACACACACACACACACACACACACACACACACACACACACACACACACACACACACACACACACACACACACACACACACACACACACACACACACACACACACACACACACACACACACACACACACACACACACACACACACACACACACACACAAGCACATATACATACACATAAAGAACAAACAAACAATAATAGTGCAATAATAGTCCATGTAGTTGCGAGCTTATTTGAGGGTGTAATGTTTAATAGCCTGATGGCTGTAGGGAAGAAGCTGTTCCTGAACCTGGACGTCACGGTTTCCAAGCTCAGACCTCTGCTGCCCCTGCCTCCTCTGGCCTGTTATTTAACTTCTAAGAGGGTTATGAGGGGGCTTTTTCCTTTGAGCTTTAAGGCCACAAGCCTGCCCTTGGTGAACTTTGTTCAAAGTTTTCAGCCGTGACCTTCACCCTCCCACTTGGAGAGCTGGTTTGGGTCTGATTAAAACCTAATCTCACCCATTTCAGATCTGAGTGGGTCTCAGCTAACTTTTAGTAACAGTGGGTTAAGCCCTTCCCCGTAAACCGCCGATCATACCTGTTTGTTTGACGTCTCACAGCCATTAAACCTCCGCTGTGGCAATGTTTGAACTATTCTTTAATCACCTTTTCACATTTACTGTGTCCTTCAGATATGTCGTCTGCCTGGCATCCTTAGTGAATGTTCAAAAATCCCTCACCACCGTATCAAAGCAAGAGGAAATTCCACCAGTAATCCCACCAATGTTCCTCCACAAATTAAAATCATTGGTCACTCACCTTGAGATAAGAAATAGAAGACATTTTTCCCCTTGAGTTTGCATTACCATTAAGTTTGTGGTTGATCCTGCGCCTTAGAAAAGAGAACAGTACAGCACAGGAACAGGCCTTTCAGCCCACAAAGTCTGTGCTGAACACGATGTCCATTGACACCAGCACTACACTAATCCCATTCTGAAGAAGGGACCTGACCCGAAACGTCGCCTGTCCATTCCCTCCACAGATGCTGCCTGACCCGTTGAGTTTCCCCAACATTTTGTGTTTATCCTCAAGATTCCAGCATCTGCAGTTCTTTCGACTTTAGAGATAACGTACAGAAACAGGCCCTCCAGCCGTCTGGTCCACGCTGTCCTTTGCACAGAAGCCTGAAGTCCCACACCGCCAGGTTCAGGAACAGCTGCATTCTTACAACACTCTGATTCATGAACCAACCTGCATCCTACAAAACACAACCTAATCCTACCTCAACAATGAAAAACAATGGACCACCTCTTGCACTACGGGACAGGCAGCATCTCTGGAGAAATGGAATGGGTGTCGATTCATGTCGAGACCCTGAAGATGGGCCTCGACCCGAAACATCACCCATTCCTTCTCTCCAGGGATGTTGTCTGTCCCGCTGAGTTACTCCAGCGTTTTGTGTCTATCTTCGGTTTAAACCAGGATCTGCAGTTCCTTCCTACATCTCTTGCACTACTGTGGACTTATTTTTATTTCTAATTGCATTTTGCACCAAGGTCTGATTTTATTGCTCACAGCCTCTTTTTGTTTTTGGGCTCGAGACCAGTCTGTGGTAGGGTCTATGTTCTCCAGAGATGTTGCCTGACCCGCTGAGTTACTCCAGCAACTTGTGTTCTGCGCAAGATTCTAGTATCTGCATTTTCTTGTGTCTTTCCTTTTTTCTTTTCATTGTCTTGCATAATTTTATGTGTAATCGAACTATAATTTGTTTTGTGTGTTTGTCACTGTTCCTTTGATGCCGCTGCAAGCAAGATTTTCAATACACCTGTACCTCACCCTATTACGTTCAGAGAGGTACGGCATGGAAACAGATCCTTCAGCCTACCGAGTCCACACTGACCATCGATCACCCTTTCACACTAGTTCCATGTTATCCCTCTTTCTCATCCACACCCTCCACACTAGTGGGCAATTTACAGAGAGCCATTTAACCTACAAACCCGCACGTCTTTGGGATGTGGGAGGAAACCGGGAGCACAGGGAGAACGTGCGAACTCCACAACCACACCTGAGGTCAGGATGGAACCCAGGTCTCTGGCGCTGTAAGGTAGTGGCTCTGCCAGCTGCGCCACTGTGCCACCCAGTGCACTTGTAAATACGACGGTAAAACTGGCTCGATTAATATAAGAACAGAAAATGCACCAGCTGTAATTCACTGCCTATTTCAGTGATTCCTTGAACCCAGGGACTTAAGGAGAGGCCACAACATAACGCTCCCTCCTCAGTACCTGAGTCTTGTACTGGAGCAGCCAGCAGAGACCCATAGTGGGGCAGCAGAGTCCTCTCCTGGCCTTCACCAGTACTGCAGCTGGTGACCGTCTCCAGCAAAACACAAAGTGCTGGAGGAACTCAGCAGGTCAGGCAGCATCTGTGGAGAGAATGGACAAATTAGATTTTCATAAGTTCATAGGTTATAGGAACAAAATGAGGTAATTCGGCCCATCAAGTCCACTCTGCCATTCAATCACGGTTGATCTGTCTTTCCCTCTCAACCCCATCCTGCGCCTTAGAACAGAGAACAGTACAGCACAGGAACAGGCCTTTCAGCCCACAAAGTCTGTGCCGAACACGATGTCCATTGACACCAGCACTACACCAATTCCATTCTGAAGAAGGGACCTGTAACCCCTGACACAAGTATTAATCAAGAATCTATCAATCTTGAGTTCTGGGTCAGGACCCTTCTTCAGACTGATTTTGAGAGATTGGGCAAGGTAGGACTTTATTCCTTGCAACACAGGAGGCTAAGGCGTGATCATATTGACATGTGTAAAATCATGACAGGCAACCTTTCAGGTCGGAAATAGAGTGTGGAGGAGGATGTTTCCAATAGTGGGAGAGTCTAGGACCAGAGGGCACAGTCTCAGAATAAAAGGACACACCTTTAGAATAGAGATGAGAAGGAATCTCTTTAGCCATAGGGTGGTGAATCTGTGGAATTAATTGCCACAGACGACTGTGGCGGCCAAGTCATTGGGTATTTTTAAAACGGAGATCGACAGGTTCTTGATTAGTTAGAGTGTCAAAGGTTATTGGGAGAAGGCAGGAGAATGGGGTTATGAGGGAAAAATAAATCAGCCATGATCGAATGGCAGAGTGGACTCGATGGGCTGAATGGCCTAATTCTGTTCCTATGTCTTATGATCTTATGACCCTTCTTCAGACTGAAGCACTAGGCGGTGCAGAGTTTTACGGTAGATTGGTCCCTACTGCTATAATCAGTCTGAAGAAGGGTCCCGACCCGAAACGTTGCCTGGTCATTCCCTCCACAGATGCTGCCTGATCGTTGAGTTCCTCTAGCAGTTTGTGTGTTTTTCACTCAAATTTCCAGCATCTGCAGTTCCTTGTGTCAACATTATCAAGCAGCTGGTTTTATCCCTCAGCGATTCTAGGATTATAAGATAGTTAGTTTAGTTTAATTTCGATTATTTTATTGTCACGTGAAAAAGGTTTTATTGCGTGCCAACCAGTCCGCAGAAAGACAATACATGATTGCAATCGAGCCATCCACACTGTACAGATACATGATAAAGAGAATAACATTTAGTGCAAGATAAAGTCCGATTAAACATAGACCAAGAGTCTCCAATGAGGTAGATGTTAGCTCAGGACTGCTCTCTAGTTGTTGATAGATTGGTTCAGTTCTAGGTAAACCTGACCATGAGAGTGCAAGCCAAAGTATATATTGCAACTATTTGTTGAATAAACTCCCTGGCAATGTGGTGCTGAGGGAAGGTTGTGGTTACGGGCGTGCAGGGTGGTTCAAGAGTCTAATGGTTGTCGGGAAGAAGCTGTTCCTGAACCTGAAGGTCATGAATCATAGGGCTCCTGCACCTTCTTCCTGATGGTAGCCACG
>CM075986.1:7166222-7210812 GCA_038087875.1 Malacoraja senta
GAGCCCTGTTTGCTAATCTAAAGGATGTGATCCTTCAAAGGTAACTATTCCTTCCATTTGGTTCCCTTTTCTGTTTAATTCACTCGCGGGGCATAGAGATCAGTGGTGAGGCCAGTGTTTATGGTCTACTCCTGATTGACCCCTGAAACTAACTGGGCTATTCACTGGGCAGTTCAGAATCGACAGCACTGGTGAACGTCAAGTCACATACAGGCCAACGAGGCAAGAACGAGCACCTCTCTCGGAGTTTTGTGGTCACGGTTACTGAGACCAGATGCTTATTCAGATTCATTTAATTGCTTGAATTCGAAGAGTGAAAGGCCTGGATAGAGTGGATGTGGAAAGGATGTTTCCACTAGTGGGAGAGTCTAGGACCAGAGGTCATAGCATCAGAAGTAAGGAAGTTCCTTTAGGAAGGAGATGAGGAGGAATTCCTTTAGTCAGAGAGTGGTGAATCTGTGGAATTAATCGCCACAGAAGGCTGTGGAGCCATCAATGGGTATTTTTAGGCAGAGATAGATAGATTATTGATTAGGATGTGTGTCAGGGTTATGGGGAGAAGGCAGGAGAATGGGGTTGAGAAGGAAAGGTAGATCACCCATGATTGAATAGCAGAGTAGATTTGATGGGCCAAATGGCCTAATTCTGCTCCTTTCACATGAACTGATGAATTGAAATTCATACCGCAGACACGGGTTAATGGAACTAGCTTATGTGGGACATCTTGGTTGTCATGGACGAGTTAGGCCAAATGGCCTGTTTCTGTGCTGTGTGACTCCTACCACTTTATGCATCTTTAAATGCTCCAGTGATCTTTCACCCAGATTTTCCCTCAGACATGTTCTGGGGATATATTTGATGCCCACGGTCCTCCCCAACTGAAGGTAGACGGGCAAGGAGAGGGACGTGGGTTCACTGGTCGACCCGCACATCCAAGGGAAGGTGACGGCTGGAGGCCCTGCAGCAGCCTGGGGCTCGCCTGGATCGGGCACTGCTCATAACAACTAGAGTGCGGACTGGACTTTGAAACGGCGCCAAAACATGGTCCGTCTTGCATGCGGGCTCAGTGGACTATTTCTGTACAATTTCCTAGTTGGGGGGTAGATTTGGGATGAGCTTAGGTATGGCAATGCTCTTCTGAACTGTTTGTAAGAAAATAATTTCACTTTGTACATGTGAGAATAAAAGCATCATTGAACCATTGAACCATACAACTCACTCTTATATCTTGTGTAAGAAAGAACTGCAGATGCTGGTAAAATCGAAGGTTGACACAAAATGCTGGAGTAACTTCACTCTCATCTCTGCTATCAGTTACGAGTCCAACAATTCCTTGTATGTTTACATACTTGACTAATAATAAATTAATTACAATTACGATTCTCACTTCCAGTTTGGAGAAGAACCTCCCTGATCAAGACCCAGTCCAAAGATATATGAGGTAAATCTACAGCAGGCTGAGATATTCCCACACTGATTCAGTGGTTCAATGGTTGATTGGTACTTCCTTGTCATGTGTATCTAGGTATACAGTTCAGTAAAAATCTTACTGTACATATGCACAATCACACGTAAATACAAGTGTGAATGAATAGCAGATTACACCACAGTCATCACGTTCCTGGCGCCATCTTGCATCCTTCATAATCAAAGTTGTTCAAAATGTGACTTTTAACTTGGCCACAAGGGTCCATTGTCCTGGCGATGGCACTGGGTGGGAGTTGCAGGGGTCGGCCTGGCCTGGCGATGTTGTCGGTGTCCTCCACCACCGCTCCGCGTCCGATCCGCACCCTTGGCCATTTGGAGCGGTACCAGATCCAATCGAGGCCCAGGCTACTGCAGGGCCTCCAGCGGTCCACTCCACCACACCTCGAACCACGAACGGCCCGGCCCCTCGCCTCCCGCGGCCACCGCTCAGTCTCCATGCTCCAGGGTGCCTCCCACAGCAATCAGTGAAGCAATCAGGAAGCGAAGCGATACACATACCCCAGTATGCAATGAAGTAGAGATGACTGAAAGCTTCAAGTTCCTTGGAGTGAATGTCACCAGCAGCTTGTTCTGGACTAGCCATATTGAAGCAATGGTCATGAAAGCACACCAATGCCTCTACATCTTTAGAAGGATTAGGACGTTCAACCCAACAACAATCACCAAATTTTACAGATGCACCTTGGGAAGCATTGTAACAGGATGCTTCACAGCATGGTTTGGGTTGGGAGATTGCAACCTTCACGTGGTCCGCCCTGTTTCGACAAATGCAATCAACCTGGTGTGCCCAATCAATTAAGATCAAATAGAACAAGTTGTCCTACAACTTTAGGCTGTGCACGCCATACGCAAGAAGAAGAAGGAGACAGCATGGTTTGGGAACAGCTCCATCCAAGTCCACAAAAAATTGCAGAGAATTTGTGGATACAGCCCAGATCATCACACAAACCAATCTCCCTCCCATTGACTCCATCTACACCTCGGCAAGGCCAGCAGCATAATCAAGGACCAGTCTCACCCTGGTCACTCCTTCTTCTCCCTCTCCCATCGGGCAAGAGGTACAGAAGTGTGAAAACGCACACCTCCAGATTCAGGGATGGTTTCTTCACAGCTGTTCAGAGGCAACTGAACCATTCCACCAACAACTAGAAAGCGGTTCTGAGCTAAGAGTCAAGAGACAAGAGGGTTTAATTGTCATTGTACCGACAATGAAACAATGAAATTCTTTATTGCAGGAGTTTAAACAGGCCTGTGAAGGCAGTACACACAGATGATATAAAGTGGCTTGCAAAAGTATTCATACCCCTTAAACTTTTCCACATTTTGTCACGTTACAACCACAAACGTAAATGTATTTTATTGGGATTTTATGTGATAGACCAACACAAAGTGGCGCATAATTGTGAAGTGGAAGGAAAATGATACATGGTTTTCAAATTTTTTTACAAATAAAAAACTGAAAAGTGTCGTGTGCAAAAGTATTCAGCCCCCTTTACTCTGATACCCCTAAATAAAATCCAGTGCAACCAATTGCCTTCAGAAGTCACCTAGTTAGTAAATAGAGTCCACTTGTGTGTAATCTAATCTCAGTATAAATACAGCTGTTCTGTGAAGGCCTCAGAGGTTTGTTAGAGAACATTAGTGAACAAACAGCATCATGAAGCCCAAGGAACACACCAGACAGGTCAGGGATAAAGTTGTGGAGAAGTTTAAAGCAGGGTTAGGTTATAAAAAAATATCCAAGCTTTGAACATCTCACGGAGCACTGTTCAATCCATCATCCGAAAATGGAAAGAGTATGGCACAACTGCAAACCTACCAAGACATGGCCGTCCACCTAAACTGACAGGCCGGGCAAGGAGAGCATTGATCAGAGAAGCAGCCAAGAGGCCCATGGTAACTCTGGAGGAGCTGCAGAGATCCACAGCTCAGGTGGGAGAATCTGTCCACAGGACAACTATTAGTCGTGCACTCCACAAATCGGGCCTTTATGGAAGAGTGGCAAGAAGAAAGCCATTATTGAAAAAAAGCCATAGAAGTCCCGTTTGCAGTTTGCCACAAGCCATGTGGGGGACACAGCAAACATGTGGAGGAAGGTGCTCTGGTCAGATGAGACCAAAATTGACGTTTTTGGCCAAAATGCAAAATGCTATGTGTGGCGGAAACCTAATACTGCATATCACCCTGAACACACCATTCCCACTGTGAAACATGGTGGTGCAGCATCATGCTGTGGGGATGCTTTTCTTCAGCAGGGACAGGGAAGCTGGTCAGAGTGATGGGAAGATGGATGGAGCCAAATACAGGGCAATCTTGGAAGAAAACCTGTTAGAGTCTGCAAAAGACTTGAGACTGGGGCGGAGGTTCACCTTCCAGCAGGACAACAACCCTAAACATACAGCCAGAGCTACAATGGAATGGTTTAGATCAAAGCATATTCATGTGTTAGAATGGCCCAGTCAAAGTCCAGACCTAAATCCAATTGAGAATCTCTGGCAAGACTTGAAAATTGCTGTTCACAGACGCTCTCCATCCAATCTGACTGAGCTTGAGCTATTTTGCAAAGAAGAATGGGCAAAAATTTCAGTCTCTAGATGTGCAAAGCTGGTAGAGACATACCCCAAAAGACTTGCAGCTGTAATTGCAGCGAAAGGTGGTTCTACAAAGTATTGACTCGGGGGGCTGAATACTTTGCACGCAACACTTTTCAGTTTTTTTATTTGTAAAAAAATTTGAAAACCATGTATCATTTTCCTTCCACTTCACAATTATGCACCACTTTGTGTTGGTCTATCACATAAAATCCCAATAAAATACATTTACGTTTGTGGTTGTAACGTGACAAAATGTGGAAACGTTCAAAGGGTATGAAAACTTTTGCAAGCCACTGTAAAGTAAACAAAAAAAAATGGTAAATAAATAACCATAATACTCGTGCAAAATAAAATGTGGTGCAATCAAAGACACAGTTCATAGACCGTGACCTTACCAACACAAGTAATTGTCATTTTGCACAACAGCTCCATGAGTCTCCATGCCAAGAGGTTCTGTTTGTGTGGTACTTCAGGTTGTCCAGTATAAGCAAGATGCGCTGAATGGTCTCTTTCTGTGCTGCAGCAAGATTCCAGCATCTGCCGTCTCTTGTGTCTCCATATCCTTGAGCTATTTGTCTGAAGAAGGGCCTCGACCCGAAACGTCACCCATTCCTTCTCTCCGCAAATGTTGCCTGTCCCACTGAATTACTCCAGCACTTTGTGTCTATCTTCGGTTTAAACAAGCATCTGCAGTTCCTTCCTACCTATTTAATCTAATGCTGGTACAGACTCGACAAGCTGAATAGCCACAAAGGTCTGAAAGCACGTACCACCAGATTCAGGAACAGCTTCTTCCCTGCTGTTACAAGACTACCGAACAGTCCTCCCATAAGCTACCGATCTCCCAACCTACCTCATTTCAGGCCTTGCACTTTTTCTTATCTGCACTTTCTCTGTGACTGTAACTCTGTAACACCCTTACAGTGCATTTCTCCTTGCACTACCTGTTGTTTTTGTACGTGGTTCCGATGGTACTCGTGGACAGTATAATTTGACTGGATAGCACGCAAATAAAGTTTTTCACTGTATCTCGGTGTGCGTGACAATGATAAACAAATATCAAGACCAACACTTCCCACTCCTGTGTTCCCAAAAATGTGCTGCTTTGAAATGCCCGTGTGAAATGTGTATTGTACTCCAGCGTATGGAATCATCTTGAGGAAGGGTGAGGTAAATAAAGCACTTACAATGTGTCTAGACGGGAGGAAGCGGGGTGAAAGGAGTTGTTGAGAGAGTGACGAAGATGAGATCCCAGATTATTTAACAAGCAGCAGGTGCAATGGGAACGAAGCGTCTTGTAAAATGTTTATTGACAGACGGTCGAGAGTCCGGGATGGAGGCACCGTGGAGGATGGGAATGTTGTAGTCCAGGCAATCAGCAGGCTTGCTTGTTCATTCATTCATTCATTCATTCATTCATTCATTCCTTTATCATAAGAGCTGATTACGATCCTTGCTCCTCCGCCCCAGATTCCCTCCGTTTCTGAGCAGATCCTCAGTTTTGTACTCACCATCTGATCCACGATCAGAATCCTGAAATCATTCGGCAGCTCACTGCACGAGGAAATCATTTAACCCACCGTGCCTGCAACAGTTTCCTTGGAAGTGGAATCCAATTACTCCCTCTGCTGTGCTTTTCCCTGTGCCCTTGCACTCTGCTAGAATCAACTAGGGGCGGCATGGTGGTGCAGCGGTAGAGTTGCTGCCTCACAGCGCCGGAGACCCGGGTTCGATCCTGACTACGGGTGCTGTCAGTACGGAGTTTGTATGTTCTCCCCATGACCGCGTGGGTTTTCTCCGGGTGCTCCAGTTTCCTTCCACACTCTAAAGGCGTACAGGTTTGTAGGTTAATTAGCTTAGGTAAAAATTGTAAATTGCCCCGATATTGTAGGATAGTGCTAATGTGCGGAGTGATCACTGGTCGGCGCTCTCCCTGTGACCACGTGGGTTTACTCCATGTGTCCGGTTTCCTCCCACATCGCAAAGACGTGTGGGTTTGTAGGATAATTGGCCCGCTGAATAGCCTGTTTCCATGCTGGATGACTCTCTACATGGTTAAAAATGTACATGCCAAAGTAGCTTCTTCTACCTTTAATTTTGATTTGTCTAAAATGCACAACTGCTTACCTATCTATATATGCAGATATGTGTATGTGTGTGTGGGTGTATTCGTGTGCATGAGTGTGAGCATGTGTGTGAGTGTGAGTGTGTGTATGAGATAATGTGTGTGTTTGTGTGTGCGCGTGTGTGCACGTGTGTGTGTATATATGAGTGCGTGTGTGTGAGTGAATGTCCGTGAGTGTGTGAGTGTGTGCATGTGATTGTGTGTGTGTGTGTGAGTGTGTGTGGGTTTGTGTTTGTGTGTGTGTGTATGCATGTGCATGTGTGAGTGTGAGTGTGTGCTTGGTGTGCATGTGACTGTGTGTGTGTGTGTGTGCATGTGCATGTGTGAGTGTGTGTGGGTGTGTGTGTGTGTGTGTGTGCGAGTGTGTATGTGTTAGTGTGTGTGGGCATGTATGGGTGTGTACTTGTGTGCATGTGAGTGTGTGTGAGTGTGTGTGCGTGTACGTGTGTGTGTGTGTACGTATGTCCATGTACATATGTCTGTGCAGTTGTGTGCATGTATAATCTTGATAAATACACACAACAGAAGTGATTGCACACCTTGAACAATGAAATATAAACCTAGAAGGTGTTTCCTACACATATACTTTCACAGCGTAACTTGCAGTTCAGTGAGATCTGCTTCCGGGTTCTGGCTGACAATCAACACAATACCATGGCGACATTACAAAGAATCCCCTCTGCCCTCATTCACGGCTGTATCCAGCACCCTCCTTGCAGCCCCTTGTTTAAAGGGACCTCACACCCCTGCACCATTTGCTGGAAGAATCTGCAAATTATTTTACTTTGTGTCTGCTGTTTGCATTAGTGTATGAATATGTTTGTCACTGTTTTCTTATGTTTGTATTGGTATGAAAGTGCTTACATAAGTGTACATATCTGTTTGTATATACAGTATTTATGTGTGGTTATTAGTGTGTGCAATGTGATAGCCATACGGCGTGGAAACAGGCCCTTCGGCCCAACTTGCCCACACCGACCAACATGTCCCATCTACACTACTCCCACCTGCCTGCATTTGACCCATATCCCTCCAATCATGTCTTATCCATCTACCTGTCCAAATGTTTCTTAAACATTGCAATCGTACCTGCCTCAACGACCTCATCTGGTAGCTTGTTCCATACACCTATCACCCCCTGTATGAAAAAGTTACCCCTCGGGTTCCTATTAAATCTCCCCTAGTTCTGGATTCCCCTGCTCTGGGCAAGTGACTCAGTGTGTCTACCCGATGTATTCCTCTCATGATTTTGTACACCTGTATAAGATCACCCCTCATCCTCCTGCGCCAAGGAATAGAGACCCAGCCTACTCAACCTTTCTCTATAGTTCAGGTCCTGGAGTTCTGGCAACATTCTCATAATCTTTTCTGGACCCTTTCCATCTTGATGTGCATCAATATACGTGTGCATTTATTTCCTTACGTGCATGAACGATGTGTGAGTGTGTGTAGTGTGTCTCTGCTTGTTAAGTCCCACAATGTACATTGTTGACATTCGATAATGTGTGAAGTTAGGGCAGATGTCAGGTGAGTTCTAGAGCAAGCAACAAGATTTGGAAGTGAGTGGAAGTTCTCATGTGTAGTATGAGACTATAAAACATAGGAGCAGAATTAGTACATTCAGCCCATCTAGTGTGCTCCACCAATCAATCATGGTTGATCTATTGATCCTCTCAACCCCATCTCCTGCTTTCTCCCCGTAACCTTTAACACCCTTACTAATTAAGATGCTGTCAATCTCTGCTTTAAAAATACCCAATGACTTGGTGTCCACAGCGGTCTGTGGCAATGAATTCCACAGATTCACCACCCTCTGGCAAAATAAAGTTCTCCTCATCTCCATTCTAAAGGTAGGTCTTTTTATTCTGAGGCTGTGCCCTCTGGCTAGACTCTCCCATAACTGGAAACATCCTCTCCACATCCACTCTCTCCAGACCCTTCGTTATTCAGTAGCTATCTATGAAGATCCCCCTCATGCTTCTAAACTCCAGCGAGTACATACCCAGAGCCATCAAATGCTGATGAAATGATCTCATTTAATTGGATAGCAAACAAACAAAAGCTGTTCATCGTGCCTCACTACATCTGATAATAATAAATCAATATTAATACCAAGTTCAGAAGGTTAGCTACAGCAGAGGGAATGGGTTTTGTCTTCCAGAGGGGAGTTTTTTCTTCCTGTAGCTGTTTAGTTTAGTTTAGAGATACAGCGTGGAAACAGGCTCTTCGGCCCACCAAGTCCACGCCGACCAGCGATCCCCGCACACCAACAATATTCTACACACACTGGGGACAATTTACATTTATACCAAGCCAATTAACCAACAGACCTGTACATCTTTGGAATGTGGGAGGAAACCGAAGATCTCGTAGTAAACCCACGCAGGTCACGGGGAGAACGGACAAACTCCGTACAGACAGCGCCCATAGTCAGGATCGGACCCGGGTCTCCGGGGCTGCAGGCGCTGTAAGGCAGCAACTTTACCGCAGCGCCACAGTGCCACCCTGGCAATTTTGCACATTTCTTCTGGCATTTCCAGCTTAGGCCTTCACCTGTCAGAGCAGCCACCATGTTTCGGTAATGAATGAGCCAAGCTGAAGCCTTACGGTCAAATAACGGTCCTGGTGTACAGGTAACAGCAGCAACAAATACTGAGGCTGCACTAAATCCCCACTGCAAATGGAGAGAAGCAGAGAGCGGATCAATCCACCATGAATAGGATTAAAATTTCACAACTTTGGATAGGAAAGGTTGAGAGGGATATGGGCCAAACGCGTCCAGATGGTACTAGAGTAGATGGGGCATCTTGCTTGTTAAGCTGGAAAGTGAAGAGAAGATTTACAAGGATGTTGCCAATTAATACATGGGCAGCATGGTGGTGCGGCAGTAGAGTTGCTGCCTCACTGCACCAAAGACCCACGTTCAATTCTGACCACAGATGCTGTCTATACGGAGTGTGTACGTTCTCCCTGTGACCGCGTAGGTCATTGGAGTGTGGGAGGAAGCCGAAGCACCCGGAGAGTTGGATTAATTGGATTTGGTAAAAATTGGAAATTGTCCCTATTGTGTAGGATAGTGCTAGTGTACAGGGTGATCACTGGTCGGCGCAGACTCAGTGGGCTAAAGGGCCTGTTTCCGCGTTCTATCTGTAACATAAAGTCTTAAGTCTAACTGCCTCAATGTATCTCGCACCAGAACCTTACCTGGATAGAATTGGGATTTGCCTTCTTCCACATACACCTTCTCACCCCCAACTCAAAGAGCTGCTCTTACCTCTCCCAACGAGAATAGCCATGGGTGAGAGACCAGGATCTATTCTCAACAGTAGAGTTTACACAGTTGCAGAGGTGGTGTGGCTATAGCACTACCACTCTGCAGAACCACTAATCTCAGTGATTGGGGGTTCAATCCTCAGCATGGCTTGAGAATATCATTTCAATTTAAAACAATAAATCTGCTATTAGTTAAAAACAAACTGACAAGCACTCAGAGTGTCATAAATCCTAACCGGTTCATTATTTGTGACTCCGGTCCTTAACAAACGACCCCCTTTAGCAACGCTCTCAATCAGGGCAACTACCTCTAGCCAATATTTGGCAGTCCTAGTAGTATCAAGTTTACACTCAGTTGAATAAGATTCCGATGAGAGGCAGGGATGGCGAATTAGGGAGAAATAACCTTCAATGTTATTCATACTGACAAGGGCCTCAAAATCTAAATGGCATCATTTGAAACGTGGAAGTGAACAAGGACTTCAGGTAGAAACATTCCACATCAATAAACATGTGGATTAAGTTACCAGGGAAGGAGCCAAGGTCATACAAAGTAATTATGATGAATGGCTTCAAGAGACAGCTCTATATTCTTACCGAGAAAGAGGGGAGTGGTGAGGGCGCAGGAAGTTAGAATTAAAATCGACCAGAAGGAAACAGACTTATTAGGTCAAATGGCCTTTACTTGTTGCTGAGCTGTTTTAATGGATTGGGGGAGGAAGGGAGCAGATGACTAGGAAATCATCAAGGGTTTACTGCAGTCACTAGTCCTCGTGATTCATGCTTCCACACATCCCTGTTCCCTGTGCAAAGTCCTGACACGTGTTCCATTATCTCCTTGGAAACTGGAAAATCAATATGCTGTCAGCTATAGCTCAATGGGAAGCTCCCTTACTCCGGTCTAAAGAATGGTCTTGACCCAAAACGTTACCCATTCCTTCTCTCCAGAGATGCTGCCTGACCCCCTGAGTTACTGCAGCATTTTGTGTCTATCCTGAGTCAGAAGCTGGTGATTCCAAATCCCACTTGTTTAGTTTAGTTTATTGTCACGTGTACCGAGGTACAGTGAAAAGCTTTTGTTGTGTGCTATGCAGTAAGTGGAAAGATTATACGTGATTACAATCGAGCCTGCCATAGTGTACATGATGAATGGAATAACATTTAGTGCCAGATAAGGTCCAGTAAAGTCCGATTAAAGATAGTCCGAGGGGCTTCAATGAGGTAGATTTTTTAATTATTTTATTATTATACATTATTTATGTGTATTGTGTTACTAAACTAAACTCCAAAGACGTACAGGTTTATAGGCTAGTTGGCTTGGTATAATTGTAAATCATCCTTAGTGTGTGTAGGATAAAGTTAGTGTGCGGGGATCGCTGGTCAGCGTGGACTCGGTGGGCTGAAGGGCTTGTTTCTGCTCTGTATCTCTGAACTAAACTACACCAAACTAAAACTAAGTAAGAATTTCATTGTTGCGTATTCGGTACAATTAAACGCTGTTCACTAAGGACCATGACTGTCCATAGTGGAGCAAACACCAAACCTCTGGAGGAACTCAGCTGGTCGAGCAGCATCTGCGGGGGGGGGGGGGGGGGGGGGGAAGGATTTGTCAATGTTTCGGGCTGACAATTCCTTTCTCCCAACAATTCCATTAATTTCCCCACGTAACGGCAAGGTTCCCACCTCCATCGTGTGATGCTTTCACATTAAACACTACAGTTGATGAGTTACAATGGGAACCAGATGTTTGCGGATGAAAAGCAAATAATTGCTGCCTGTTTCTTCACCAGTTTAAATTGCCGGAAAGGGCAATATACAGCGGCAAGATAGTGGGACACAGTGCAATACATCAGCAGAGGCAAACGTGAGAGATAATGTTTCCAGGTTTAAGTTTATTATTGTCACGTATACTGAGGTACAGTGAAAAGCTTTGCATTGCCTGCTATCCAATCAAAGCAGATATTATTGTACATCACTCTAATCAAGTCAAACTCTCAAATATAATCAGTGGAGCAAAGCGCAAGATACAGAGTACAGAATATAGTTCTCAGCATTATAGTGCATCAGTTCCTGATACAAAGTCCAATGTCCGCAATGGGGTAGAGGTGAATCGAACAGTACCCTAGCTTATGGAAGGACAATTCAGAAGCCTGATAACAGAGGGGAAGAAGCTGTTCCTGAGTTTAGTGATGGCACAAAGAGTGTCCATATTCAAAGGAGGTGGGGATCGGAGAGGGGATGGAGACATCTCAGGAAGGGGATTTTTATGGATACGTTCTCTCTTTTTGGAATCCATTTGGCAGAATATATCGATTTATTAACCTGATCAACTTCAATAACTTAAAAAACCCGAGGCAGTACCCAGGTAATGTAAGGCAATCTTAACTCATGATTTGACAAATTCATAAATATCTTAAGTTCAGAATATCTTATGTTTACAAAATATATAAGTGAGGCTCAGTTGATGAGATTAAATTATTTGTTTTAAATGGACATGTTTAGGTTTAGGTTTATTATTGCCACGTGTACCGAGGTACACGTAATGCAATCCAAACAAATCAAATAATGGTATACATAGCGAGCAAACGCCCATCCACACTTTAGTAGAAGGTGCGATCACTGTAAGGAATGATGATAAAGCACACACACCAAAATCCTGTACTTTCAGCGGCGGGAGTCCGCAGGAACTGGAGGACAGAGACGTGTGGTGCGTCCGTCACCGTTCCCGTCGGAAACCAGCACCACTTCGTCGCTAATGTTTACAACGGTGATGAATGAAAAAAAATGCTATACATAAATACTGATGGACTTGTTTCCATGCTGTATCTCTAAACTAAAGTAAACTATACTATCCAAACCAAACCAAACTAATCCAGAAGTTTAAATCCATGTATTTTATTACAAATACCCGAATGTAATTCTGGGTTTATTGAATTAATTAAATTCCCCACTGCCCTGCTGGGTGTCACTGTACCAGATGACTGGTCCCAACTGGTAACTTAACCACTATGTTTTCATGAAGTCATAGAGACATACACCATTGGAATCAGGTCCTTCGGCCCACTGAGTCCAAGCTAAACAGCAACCACCCATTTCCTGCACATCCCCATATTCCCTCCAGATTCAAGATGGCGCTGGAGTTTGGTGACTATTTGCATTCTAGTCCCAGAGGAGGATCTACTATCATTCAATACAAGCGCTCAACTCTTTTCAATCCCTTTTCCACTTATGAATCTATCATAATTTCTATCTTTCTCTCTGCTCGACCTTGTCTTTGGCTTGTATTCATGCATTGTATTATCTGTTTTGATTGGACAGAACGTAACCAAAAAGCTTTTCACTGTATCTCGAAAGCGGGACAATAATAAACTTAAACCAAAGGTTCTATCACTCACCTACATTAGGGGCAACCCAGAGTCCAATTAACCTACCAACCCATGGGTCTTTGGGATTGAAAGAAACTGGAGCACCTGGAGGAAATCCACGTGGTCACAGGGAGTATGTGCAAACTCTACACAGACAGTAACAGAGTTCAGGATTCGAACTTGGGTCCCTGGCATTGTGAGGCTGTCTGATCCCCTTTATCATGAATCTGCACACTGTGGATGGCTCGATTGTTATCATGTACTTTCTTTCTGCTGACTGGTTAGCACGCAACAAAAACTTTTCACAGTATCTTGGTGTACGTGACAATAAACTCAACTCAACCCACCAATAGGACAATAAATCAGCAAACTCTGTTGGTCGGTGAGCTTCAATTGATCTGGTTGAATCAGTTCTGCCAAAGTAACAATGTAGTACTTTTTATTTATTAGTTCATTAAATGGCAGTCTAAGTAGCAAGGTCAACATTTATTGCTCTTCCCCAGCTGACTTAAAATGTAGAGACCTGTGTCTATTTGTGGAGGAGCTTCTCAAAGAGCTGTGTGTGACTGGTTGTATCACGATCTGGTTTAGCAACTCAAATGAACAGACTGAAGATGTATCCTGACCAAAACATTGCTCGTCCATTCCCTTCTGAGATGGTGCCTGGTCCACTGACGCTGACGTTTTGTGTTTTCGTCAAAACTTCAGCATCTGCAGTTCCTTGTGTCTCTGCCATATTATCTGATTTGATTACATAACACGCAACACACAAGCATTTTGCAAAAGGACACAAAGTGCTGGAGTAACTCAATGGGTCAGGCAGCATCTCTGGAGAATCAATCAATCAATTATACTTCATTGTCACATGTACCTAAGTACAGTAAAATTATTTGTTTTGCATATAATCTGGTAAAATCATATAGCAGACCTCACCTTGCAGTACACAAGAGTCGTATGGATAGGTGACGTTTTGGTAGAGACCCTTCTTCAGACTGACTCATTTTTCACCGATTCTCGATACACTTGACAAAAATGAACCTAAACCCAATCCACAGACAAACATACACAGTTAAGTTATAGAAACAAAGATCTGCAGATTCTGGTTAATACACAAAAGGACACAAAGTGCAGGAGTAAACTCAGCAGGCCAGGCAACATCTCTGGAGAACATGGATAGATGACGTTTCAGGTCGACATATTTCTTCAGACCTTTTTACAGGGTAAAGTGTCTGGGTCGGGGTATGCTGAGACATGCTAAGTGTTCCTCTGGGTCTTGTCATCCATGTGATTTTGGGACCTTGCCTAGCTCCCGTTGTAACTGAACAGTCTTTACATTAACAGGTCGCATGTGGCACCGTCTGGCCAGTAACGGAACTGCAAAGGAAGTGGTCTGGTAACGGTGCAGAGGTCAGCAGCAACGATTCCCCCATTCTGCAAAGTCCAGCTCTTTAATCCAGATCATGCTTTGTGCACTTTGAAGAATTCCGCCATATAGTTTAGTAAGACAGCGCAGAAATAGTTTCCTCCCACATTCCAAAGACGTACAGGTTAGTAGGTTAATTGGCTATTGTAAATTGTCCCTAGTGTGTCGGAAAGTGCCAGTATGCAGGCCCTTTGGCCCACAGAGTCCGCGCCGACCGGTAATCACCACTAACTTCCATCCGGCACTCAAATACACCTGGACCATTTCCGACACTTCCCTACCATTTCTTGACCTCACTATCTCCATCGCAGGTGATAGACTTCTGACCGACATCCACTATAAACCTACTGACTCCCATGGCTATCTAGACTACTCTTCTTCCCATCCTGCTTCCTGTAAGGACTCCATCCCCTACTCCCAATTCCTCCATCTACGCCACATCTGCTCCCAGGATGAGGTGTTCCACACCAGGGCATCGGAAATGTCCTCATTCTTCAGGGAACGGGGGTTCCCCTCCCCTACTATAGATGAGGCTCTCACCAGGGTCTCTTCCACTGCTTTCTTTCCCCATCCCCCCACTCGTAACAAGGGCAGAGTCCCCCTAGTCCTCACCTTTCACCCCACTAGCCGTCATATACAACAAATAGCCCTCCGTCATTTTCGCCACCTCCAATGTGACCCCACCACTCGCCACATCTTCCCATCTCCCCCCCGTCTGCTTTCCGCAAAGACTGCTCCCTCCGTAACTCCCTGGTCAATTCTTCCCTTCCCTCCCGCCCCACCCCCTCCCCGGGCACTTTCCCTTGCAACCGCAAGAGGTGCTACACCTGTCGCTTTACCTCCCCCCTCGACTCCATTCAAGGACCCAAGCAGTCGTTCCAGGTGCGACAGAGGTTCACCTGCATCTCCTCCAACCTCATCTATTGCATCCGCTGCTCTAGATGTCAGCTGATCTACATCGGTGAGAGCAAGCGTAGGCTTGGCGATAGTTTCGCCGAACACCTCCGCTCGGTCCGCATTAACCAACCTGATCTCCCGGTGGCTCAGCACTTCAACTCCCCCTACCATTCCGAATCCGACCTCTCTGTCCTGGGCCTCCTCCATGGCCAGAGTGAGCATCACCGTAAATTGGAGGAGCAGCACCTCATATTCCGCTTGGGCAGTCTGCACCCTAGCAGCATAAACATTGAATTCACCAATTTCCAGTAGCCCTTGCTGTCTCCTCCCCTTCTCAGCTCTCCGTCAGCCCTCGGGCTCCTCCTCTTCCTTTTTCCTTTCTTCTCCTCCCCCCCCCCCCCCTACATCAGTCTGAAGAAGGGTTTCGGCCCGAAACATTGCCTATTTCCTTCGCTCCATAGATGCTGCTGCACCCGCTGAGTTTCTCCAGCACTTTTGTCTACTCCATATACTGACACTATCCTACACACTAGGGACAATTTATAATTTACAGAAAACAATTAACCCGCAAACCTGCACGTCTTTGGAATGTGGGAGGAAACTGGAGCTCCTGGAGAAAACCCATGTAGGTTACAGGGAGAATGCTCAAACTCCATACAGAGAGCACCTGTAGTCAGGATCACATCCGGGTCTCTGGCGCTGTGAGGCAGCAACTCTATCGCTGCACCACTGTGCCACCATAATATGATTGAAGCTGAGAATATTATCAGATTAATTATGTTTATAAAGAGTTATAAGTGTAGGCTGGTCAATTTCACCATCTGCTGCACTGTTTATTACTCAGAAAAAATGCGTCTGTTGTTATTTTCCACAGCCTCAAAACTATGAAGCTTAATCCATACCTCCTCCCTACACAAGCCTTTATGGTCAAGTTAAGGCTCTAGGTTTTTAACCACTTTGAAACATGAAGGATATAAGATGGCACTAGAAACGTGGCGACTCTTGTGTACTGCCTCGGTGTAATCTACCATTCTTACACACTTGTACTTAAGTATGATTGTGCCTATGTAGAGTAAGATTTTTACTGAACTGTAAGCAAAAAGAAAGGAATTTCATTATACCTGGGTACATGCAACAATACAGTGTAATTGAACACAACCCCCCTCCCAACAAGAGAGGGTTACTTGAAGTAACAACAAAGCAAACAGAGATAAAATGTAGTCGGAGAAACTTCGTAACCTTTGCTTTCCCTCTCTCCATCCCCTCCCCTTTACCAGTTCACCGACCAATCTTACTGTCTCTGACTACATTTTATCTCTGTTTGCTTTATTGTTGTCTTCTCCCAACTCACAACGATCTATTCTACATTTTCCTTGATCTCCATTCCCTTTGTCCTGGTTTCATTTCCTTAGCTATACATTTCCTTATCTATGTACCTCCCATTCCCCTGACATCAGTCTGAAGAAGGGTCTCGACACGAAACGTCCCCATTACTTCTCTCCAGAGATGCTGCCTGTCCCGTTGAGTTACTCCAGCATTTTGTGTCTATCCTCTGGCAAATCGTTCCATATATCCACCACTGAGTGAAAATGTTGCCTCTCAGGCTCCTATTTAAATCTTTCCCCCCTCACCTTAAAACAATGTCCTCTTGTTCTTGATTGCCCCACCCTGGGTAAAAGACTCTGTGCATTCATCCTATCTATTCCCCTCATGATTTTATATACGTCTGGAAGATCACCGCTCAGGCTCCTGCGCTCCAAGGAATAGATTTGATGGTCCAAATGGCCTAACTCTGCTCCTATGATGGATGCTTGTATGGAATAAAGTGCCAGCCTGCCCAACCTCTCCCAACCTATAATGGATGCAAGCAACTGCAGATGCTGGTTTGCAAAAAATGACTCATATTGCTGGAATAACTCAGCGGAGCATCTATGGAGAGCATGGATAGGAGACGTTTCTGGTTGGGACCCTTCTTCAATCTCAAGCTTAAGCTTAAGTTCACTGATTGTGAACGTTTAGAACTGATCTAACTTCAAAATTATCCTGGGTTCAATCATCGTTACATTATTGGTTCAATTTATATAAATTTAAAAAAAAAGAGAAATCACAGAGGAATAATTACACAGCAATAATCTTGTAGGATGATTTCATTCCTGTAAATGCAGGATTTACACATCATCTAAATTGCGAGAGACTTCAGCCTTTTAAATTGTTTGTTATTTATATCCTGTGATGTTTAGGAGATGCTTTTAATTCTTCGTGTGACCCTTAATCTTTGGGACAGTGGAAGATATGTCAGTGCAAAAAATGTATCATGGTTATTTGATCCTATCCACCGTGAAATATTACCAGGTTATTTCACGCATTTTTCTCCCTTTAAACAGTCCCTTCCTTCCTGAAGATATTTCCTGCTGCTGCTGCTGCTGCTCAACACGCTAGTTTGGACGGCACAATGGCGCAGCTGGTAGAGCTGCTGTCTCACAACGCCAGAGACTCAGGTTTGATCCTGACCTTGAGTGCTGTGTTTGTGAAGTTTGTATGTTTTAGTTTAGTTTATTATTATTGTCATGTGCACTAATGTACAGTAAAAAGCTTGTCGTTACGTGCTATCCATTCAGCAAAAAAACGATATGTTTTCCCCGTGACCCCATGCGTTTCCACGGGGTGTTCCAGTTTCCTCCCGCATCCCAAAGACATGCGGGTTTGTAGGTCAATTGGCCTCTGTAAATTGTTCCTGGTATATAGGGCGTGGATGTAAAAGAGGGATAATATAGAACTATTGTAAATGGATGATCGATGGTTGGCGTGGACCCAGTCCATTGTAGTGCCCTAGATTCATAGAGTGTATAGCATGCCAACTGGCCCATCAGCCTAACTTGTCTATGCTGACCAAGTCTGCATTCTGGGCACCTCCCATTTGCCAGGCATTGTTCTGCCCCCACCTCTCTTTTCCAGCTATCTCCCCCTTTATCATAATCAGTCTGTAGAAGGGTTCCATCCAAGGGTGATCACCTATTTACATTAGTTCTATGTTATCCCACTTTCCCATCCAATCCCTACACACTTGGTGCAATTTACAGAGGCCAATTAACCCACAAACCCGCACGTCTGTGGGATGTGGGAGGAAACCGAAGCACCCTGAGGTAAACTAGTCACAGGGGGAACGTGCAAACTCTGCACAGACAGCACCTGAGGTCAGGATCGAACCTAGGTCTCTGACGCTGTGAGGCAGCAACTCTACCGCTGCGCCACTGTGCTATTCCAATAGGCTACAGAAAAGATAAATGGGGGAATAGGACTGACGGGATTGCTTTAGAAGCATATACATGCCTGTCTGAATGGCTCTCTTCATTGCCATAAGAAAGTAATGTGAAAATATAAATATATATCACAGTCCAGGCATCGAACAAACTGTGCAACTGAGAATACACACAAAATGCTGGAGTAACTCAGCGGGTCAGGCAGCATCTCTGGAGAATATGGATGGGTGATGTTTCGGGTCTGAAACTGAGCAATTCACTGGTTTAATTAAAGCATATGTGGAAAACACAGGAATACTAATATAAAACACAAACTGCTGGAGAACTTAGCAGGTTGGGCAGCATCTGGGGAGGGAGATGGACAGACAACATTCTTCCAGTATTTGGCATTTTGCTCGTGATTCCAGCAACTGCTGTTCATTATGTCTCCAGAAGTACTAAGGTAAAGGTTCCATGTTACTGAAGTGGATAGTGATGATGATTGATACAATTTTGTACCACACAAACCTATGTTGCTCCTTTAAAAGATCTTAGAATTCAAGCCCACATCCTATATATTGCCAGAGATGGCCAAGTCATTGGATATTTTTAAAGCAGAGATTGACAGATGCTTGATTGGTAAGGACGTCAAGGGTTATGGGGAGAAGGCAGGAGAATGGGATTGAGAAACAAAGATAGATCAGCCATGACTGAACGGCAGAGTAGACTCGCTGGGCCGAAGGGTCTACTTCTGCTCCTATGACTTATGAACATAGCTTCAGAACTTGTAAATACAAATTAGGTAATTTGTAAATACCTCTGAGAGATTTAGTTACAGAAGAAGATTGCAAAAGACATGCAGATAGATATTGCAAAATGTGCTTTATGTGTGTTTGGCTGGCAAATAAACCAATATTGATAACAGCAAGGTGGTGCACATTACGAGAAAGTGGAGTTGACTCATAAGGACATAAATGATAGGAGTAGAATTAGGCCATTCGGCCCATCAACTCTACTCTGCCATTTAATCATGGCTGATCTATTTCACCCTCCTAAACCCATTCTCCTGCCTTCTCTACATAACCTCTGACACCCATACTAATCAAAAACCTACCTATCTCTGCCATAAAAATATCCACTGATGGCCTCTCCAACATTCTGTGGCAAAGAATTCCACAGATTCACCACCCACTGACTAAAGACATTTCTCATCTCCTTCCTAAAAGAACGTCCTTTAATTCTGAGGCTATGACCTTAAGTCCTAGACTCTCCCACTAGTGGAAACATCCTCTCCACATCCACTCTATCCAAGCCTTTCACTATTCTGTATGTTTCAATTAGATCCCCCCTTCATTCTTCTAAACTCCAGCAAGTACAGGCCCAGTGCCACATCCTAGGTTAACCTACTCATTCCTGGGATCATTCTTGTAAACCTCCTCTGGGTCGTCTTCAGAGCCAGCACATCCTTCCTCAGATATGGTGCCCATAATTGCTCACAATGGTGCTTAAATTGCTTGATGGGCCAAATAACATATCTCTGCTGCTATGACATGAATTTATAAAATAGCAAATTAACAAAATATAAAATAGTATGGATTATTACAATCCACTTTCTCCTCTTGATTTTCTATCATTTGTAAATGTCTTCCTCAAAAGTGTGTCTAAATCATTTATTTAGCTTCTGTGAAATCTGATTCCAGTATCCTTAAAATGCTCAGCAGGAAGGTTTCTCATTTCCATCTGCAGAATTATTATTTAACTCTGTAAATGTGTCACTGAACCACTTCACAGAGAAGAAACTGTTTACTCTACCTTCTCCATCAAAAGATGCCTAGTGCCTTGGTGTGTCTGTCTCTCTGTTTTAGAGTAATTAAGCAGGATGTTAGCCCTACGGCCCATCTAATCTCTGCAGACCATCAGCACCCTTCTATACAAGGCTGCACTGATCGCATTTAATTCTCTTCACGTTTAAGGTGACTAAATAAATATATTTGGTGTAAACCAGCATTCATCTGCAGTTCCTTCCTACACAGCAGGATGATTATAGAGGTGTATAAAATCATGAGAGGAATAGATCGGGTGGATGCGCAGTCTCTTGCCCAGAGTAGGGGGAATTGAGGACCAGAGGACATAGGTTCAAGGTGAAGGGGAAAACATTTAATAGGAATCTGAGGAGTAGCTTTTTCGCACAAAGGGGTGGTGGGTGTGGGAGAACAAGCTGCCAGATGAGGTAGTTGAGGCTGGGACTGTTGCAATGTTTATGAAACAGTTAGACAGGTACATGGATAGGTCAGGTTTGGAAGGATATGGACGGTTGGACCAGGCTAGGCAGGTGGGACTGATGTAGCTGGGACATTGTTGGCCGGTGTGGGCAGGTTGGGCCGAAGGGCCTGTTTCCACGCCGTATCAATCTATGGGATGACTGTAAATTCGATTCATGGTGTGAAGATGTGGTGACAATTACTTATTCCCCTCAATGAACTTGTCCCTGATGCAAAGTCACCTTGAAATTGAGAGTGCAGCGGACGGCGGTTTGGCGCGCAGGGACGGGGCGCTGGCTGCTGCCCCGCGCTCCTCCCGCCGCCAGGGAGCGCTGCCAATCGCTCCTCCCGCCGCCAGAGAGCGCTGCCCCGCCGCCAGAGAGCGCTGCCCCGCCGCCAGAGAGAGCTGCCAATCGCTCCTCCCGCCGCCAGAGAGCGCTGCCCCGCGCTCCTCCCGCCGCCAGGGGCGCTGCCTCCACTTCCGCCGCCGCCGCCGACTGCACGGCCATTGGCCGCCCGCGCCGCCGCTCAGCACAGCCGGCCAATCATCGACGGGCGGAAGTGCGTGGGTGGGGCGGGATATCCGGCGCGGGCAGCCAATCGCCACAGAGGAGCTTCGAGGTGACTTAAAGGAGAAGGTGAGTGAGCGGCGGCGCCATTGGGGGAGCGGGGCTGAGAGACAGACTGACAGACAGACGCGCGTCGCCACACTGCCGCCGGTAACAGCCCTCAACCCGCGGTGCGGTGGGAATCGACCCGGGCTTCGGAGGGTTGGGCCTGTGGGCCTCACCGTAGGCCTCGGACCTCGCCTGCTTTGGCGCCGGGGCCTGCAGCTCGTGGACGGGCGCAACGTGGAGGGAGGGTCGGCGATCCCGGTGGACGGGGCCCAGCACTTCCTCAGGCCGCTCCCCGATTTCACCGCGTCCAGAGGCTTCCAGTGTCTCGGCTCGGCCTTCACTACGGCCATTGACCTCGGGCGGTCAGCGCCACCTCCTGGGCCCTGCGGCGCGGCCGCCTCACCGGTTACCCCTTCCCTGTGCGGCCGAGCGGAGGATCCTCCAGCCCCGACCTCGGGCTGACCTCCAGCCGGCGGCGAGGGCCACCGGGCGGCGGGACCGACCCCGGGGCTCGGTGTTGGCCGCAGCCCTGGTGTCCCCATTCACTCGGCATCCGCCCCCACCCCTTAATCGCATTATTCCTTTATCTCCGCGCATTAAAGTGCCGGTTATAGTACAGGCCATAAGGGGCGAGTCAGATGGACATTTGCACGTTGTGTGTCTTGTGCAGGTTAGCCTCGTTGGGATTGTGTGTAACCTTTCTTCTTTCTTGAAGGTTTAACCATGATGTACGCTTGTGCTAAGTTTGTCTCCTGTCCTGCTGTGGTAAGTGTTTGATGAAAACTCTGGTTCTCTGCTCTTTACTTTGACAGTTTGGTTCATTTTGTATGAAGGAATTAATCTTGATTTGCTATACATTCCTTTGGCATAATTGTGATGATGTTTTGACTTGAAAGATGAAGTGTACCTTAATTAGCTTCTCTTTGGAACAAGAAATATTATCTACAATCTCCAATATTAGCAATTTCTCCTTCTTGTGCCCTATCTTGGTAGTGTCTCTTATCTGACCTTGTGCTGGTCAGAAAATGGCAAACCTTGATGGTCAGATTCTGGTGGAACAGATTTCTAATGAAATGTACTGATGCTTGGAAAGGATGTGTGATGTTCAAGTGTAATGGTATATGTTTAGCAATGTGGGTTCAGGTTTTTATTGTCACTTGTACTGAGGTAGTGAAAAGCTTTGTCTTGCAAGCTATCCAAAAAGATCAGACACATCATACATGGACACCATCAATTCAAATTTGAGCGCAATAAAATAAGCAAAGGGGTGATACTTTATAGAAAAGATAATTGGAAGAGTTGATCGATGGTAGTAGATCCAACTCTGGGAAGAGTATGCAAAGAACTGCCATGATCTGATACCATTTTGCAGAAGAGAGATGGTTTAGCTGTGGGTCATGATCTTTAGAGGATGCCTTGAGCTGTTGACCATAAGACAAGGGTGAATTCAGCCAATCGGCCCATTGAGTCTGCTTTGCTATTAGATCAGGGTTGGTCTTTTTTTTTTATCAACCCCATTCTCTTACCTTGGAGAGTTGGAGAGGGTTGTGGATGGTTGGGTAGAGAGGTAGCATGCAGGCTCAAAGTGGAGGTGGTTGGGTGAGGTGATCAGTTGGTGGCGTGGGTGGGGTGTCTGAATCATTAGCCATTGGGCAGAATTGTCTTTGGGACGTGAAGAGATAGCGGATAGGCACAAAGTGGGCGTGGCACATGGCTATTGGGTTTGAAGTAGGACGAGGTTTTTTATTTTGTTATTGAAACACTTACTTTTGTTTGCAGGTTCGCAGCACTTCAAGGACATTCCTCAGGCCTATGTCAGCCTCCGTCCTAAGCAGACCAGAGCCCCGAAATGAACAGGTGCGAATTTCTTTGGAGTTTGGGAAATGCGGTTGTTGAATGACACGATTGTCAGACTGCTCTTGGCCACTTGTCATGGCGGCAGTGACTCTCGCCAAATGCAATGCAAGTCAAAAGCACGACGGACATTTCCCTTCCCCAAAATGGGTTGTTGCTATAAATCCTGAACCAGCCTCAAGTAACATGATTAAAAGATTGGGTACAGGAAAAGCAAGTTACTACTTTACACGCCTCCATTGTGCCTGTTGCAGATTGACCTGCTCAATTAAGTGCTGCTGTTAAAACGGCAGTAGTATGCCTATTTATATAGAACGTGGCAAAAAAAACAGCCAATGGTATTTCTCAGGGATAGATTGGCGATTTTTCTGGTCTTTTACCCTCCCCATTGGAGCCCAGGGCCAGTACCATTGGTTGCCTTTGCTAAATTCAATACAAAAGACCTTCGGTGCTGGGTTCCAATCTATCCAGTGGTGCCTCGAGCAGAGTTCTTCACCAGTCCATTAAGGTGGGCGGTTGACTGGGTCAACAGAGGTGCTGCTTCTGTGTAGTGAAGCACAAATTCTGTGGAGTGAAAATCTGGAGTGCCTTCCAGTGGATTTTGGCTGGGACCAAGAATTGGTAGATGTTTGGGTGAGGATATGGGAGGGAGATGCTCAGTTTGAATAGTAAAGCATACACATCAATGGAGGACGTGTCCACTCCCCCCCCCCCCCCAATTAATTTTGCTCTGTCTCAAAGCATTAGGATAAAGTTTCATGCTTTGTCCCTTGATCAGCCTCGTGGCAGCAGAAGCTTCTGTTCACCTGTACAACATTCCTGATTCAGCTGCACATGCTTATCCAGCCTTGACTGTGTGCCCTCTGGCTCGCAGATTCAGGTTGTACTCAGATTTAACATTGAACAGCCTGCCAAGCTGTTCGTGGCAGGTGCTTCTGGATCTCCTTTTCATTGTAGCTTCTGCCTGCTGTATGCCGGTCCTGCTGTCATAGAGTAACAGCACAGAAACATGTCTTTCGACTCAACCTTTCTGTGGTGATGGAAGCTGACACCATTTATCTGTCTGTCCATATCCCCCTAAACCGGTCCTATTCTGTCAAAGGCCTATAATTTTTACTCAAATTGCCCCCATATAAAAGCCAGAGTGCTGAACCTCACTCTGCCATTGTGGTTTGTTACTCGGCTTTCCTTCTGAGGCAATTCTCCAGTGTGGTCCCTGGCAGATCATGCAATGCTGTGGATGTGGTGAAGCGGCAGCACCCACATCTTCCCATTGATGTTCTAGTCCTTTGGTTAAGCTGTCTAACATCCCATTGATGTTTGTACCTGCCTGTGTCATTTTAATGGTCCCTGTACATAAACCAAAACCTCATGCCCACCATTCCTAACAGAGAAGTATGACAAGTGATCATGCATTTACTCTTTAAATTTATGCGTTGCCTTAAATCTAGTTTTGGTTGGAGTGTATGTTATATTATGCTTGTGTGCCTGAGATCTCACCTCCCCATTATCTCCCATTTTGGCCAGGAAAGCCCCTTGTCAGTTGGCCACATGGCTGTGATTTGTATTAAATAGTAGAATTTGGCAAATTGCAAGGAATGGTTGTGTTTTGAGGCGGTGCATTTTAACCCTGTCTGCCTCCTCTATAGGCACAGCTCCTCCCTGGGCCAGGGAGCGCACTGATGCAGATGGTAAGGCGGGACCTCCAGACCAGTGTCACCTCCCGGGACATCGACACTGCTGCTAAGTTTATCGGTGCTGGAGCTGCCACCGTGGGGGTGGCTGGCTCCGGCGCTGGTATTGGAACTGTATTTGGCAGCTTGATCATCGGATATGCCAGGTGAGCCTCCTTGAGCCAAGTTGTGGAGCATTAGTTTAGCTATCTCGTGTTGAATCAAGGGACTGTGGACTCGAGGAACTTCAGATGCTGATTTACAAAAAACAAAGACAGTGCTGGAGTAACTCAGCAGGTCAAGCAGCGTCTCTGGAGAACAAAGATAGGTGATATTTTGGGTCGGTGAAACAGCTCCTTCGACTGGTGCAGTACATATGGCGAAGGTGCTCCAGGAGTTGCTTAGTTGTGGACCCTGTGATAATGAGACAGTAGTAGTTGCTTCCCCCATGTCAGTGGCCCATCTTGGTGTTGGATGCAGGTCACTAGGCAAGTGATTGGAATGCAACTAGGCTAGTAACCTGATTACTCGGTGTAACTATTATGGGAGCTCCATCCACAATGGCGCAGTTGCAAGATACAGGGGCGTGTGCGGCAGTGGTGGAAGCAAGTACTTGCCGTGTGAAGGGCGTGGCTGCTCCTGGCAGTGGTGTGCTTGTCTGTCTTGCCCATCGACCTTCCCACCTCATGTGCAGATCAACAGTTGTGTGGGTCTCCAGTGGAAGGACTTCAGCTAATGACCGGTTCCCCCAGCTGGTCACTTGGTAACTGGAACCAAGTTCCATTGTAGTTTAGTTCATCATGGTGTTTTATTGCTCCATGGTAAGAAGGTTACAGGACAAGGGGTAGTAAGCACTGGGTATATCCGAATTTTTCAGGTTTGCTGTGTGTGGGAGAAGGCACCATACATGGGGTGCTAAGATTAATGGGAGCTCTACTGTGGGTGGCAGGGATTTGCTGAGCAGGTAGCCATGGGAACGAACAGAATCAGCAATTTGGGCGGTGTCTCCAAAATGTAATAGTGGAGACGAAGAGCTGCAGATGTTGGAATCTTTAGTAAGATGTGCTGGAATAGCTCAGCGGTTCAGGCTACATCAGGGGAGCAAATGGACAGACTATGTTTTGGGTCGGGGCCCTTCTTCAGACTTGGATAACCAGTTAAAGTTTTATGTCAATGACACTTCATCGGTGAATATGGATTTACTTTTCTCAATCATTGTTTTGTCTCTTCAACAGGAACCCTTCTCTGAAACAGCAGCTTTTCTCCTACGCCATCCTGGGATTTGCCCTGTCTGAAGCCATGGGGCTCTTCTGTCTGATGGTTGCCTTCCTCATCCTGTTTGCCATGTAAATTCCTGCAGAGATATGGAAGACATGTTGGGGAAGAGTAAATTATTGCAAAGACAGGTGGCCTCTGTCGTCCCCGAGTATTCAAACCGATTATTTTGTCCAGTCCAATTGTGTAAGAACTCTTTGATTTAGTCCAACAGGATCGATGTATGAATAAAATGGTTAAACCAGCTCCTAAAATGTGTGTCAGTAATGAATCATTGTCCTGTCCAGAAACAGTACAAGACTGAGGAGTGGGGTAATCATATGGAGCCAGACATTTGATAACGCTCGGTGATGGGGCTGCTCGCTAACTGACTTTATTCTTCACATTTCGAGGATTCCATGAACGTGTCTGTAACAGATGTACTTCAATCATGGCAGTACCTTTACTGGCCCCACTGTGGTTCACTTATAATAATAATAATAATAATGGATGGGATTTATATAGCGCCTTTCTAATACTCAAGGCGCTTTACATCGCATTATTCATTCACTCCTCAGTCACACTCGGTGGTGGTGAGCTACTGTAGCCACAGCTGCCCTGGGGCAGACTGACGGAAGCGTGGCTGCTAATCTGCGCATACGGCCCCTCCAACCACCACCAATCACTCACACACATTCACACGCAGGCAAAGGTGGGTGAAGTGTCTTGCCCAAGGACACAACGACAGTATGCACTCCAAGTGGGATTCGAACCGGCTACCTTCCGGTTGCCAGCCGAACACTTAGCCCATTGCGCCATCTGTCGTCCCTATAATAGACAGTAGGTGCCTGAGTAGGCCATTCGGCCCTTTGATCATCCACATTCAGAACCCTGTTCCTGCCTTCTCCCCATATCCCTTGACTCCGCTATCTTTAAGAGCTCTATTTAACTCTTGAAAGTATCCAGCGAATTGGCCTCCACTGCCTTCTGAGGCAGAGAATTCCACAGATTCACAACTCCGGGTGAAAACATTTTTCCTCATCTCCATTCTAAATGTCCTACCCCTTATTCTTGGTGCATTCCCACATATGTAGCTGCACCAAAGATCGACACACAATGCTGGAGTAACTCGGCAATGAGTTACCATCAAGATCAGGTAATCTATGTAAATGGGAAGATGTCAAAGTCCTTAAATAAGGAAACATCTCCAAGAAATATGAACAAAAAGTATAGTTGGAGAAAAAGAGCATATGACAAAAATATGGGGGGTTATTGATGAGTGGTTTGCACAAAAATTCCTAGCTGTTAAACTGGGTGGAGATCTTAAAGGTAATTGGAAATCCAATTCACACGAGTTCAACTTTCTGGACAATGGTGTCTAATAAAGCTGGGGGAGTGAGCACACTGGACAGCTCGATTATAAATGTGTATAGTCTTTCTGCTGACTGGTTAGCGTGCAACAAAAGCTGTTCATTATACCACAGTACACATGACAATTAACTAAATTGAAAAAAGATTGGGTGGGATGTAATGAGACGCCTAAAGAAAAATCGGATGACGATGGATCAGTTCGGGGTGAGATGAATTTATAAAGGATAGAAGGAAATGGAGTGGAGTTGCAATACCTATTGGGCATCAGAGCAGCAGCAATAAAAAAAAAGGGGCAAGACAGAAATAGAATCCATGCAGATAAAGATTAAGGATTGCGTCTAACAAAGGCAGGACCTACACAATAGGGAGTGTTGTAGAGCAGGGGGATCTTGGAGTGCAGGTGCATGGTTCCTTGAAGGTTGAGTCGCAGATCGATTAAGTGGTCAAAAAGGCTTTTGGTACATTGTCCTACATCTGTCAGAGTATTGAGTAACGTCACCGATTCCTTCTCTCCAGAGATGCTGCCTATCCCGCTGAGTTATTCAAATGAGTTATGGAGATAGGACCAACTATTTTTACGCCAATGTGCCTGGCAGTAAGAACAGACGAAATGTGTAAGCTGGTTGGGTCAAACGGCATTTGGTGTTGCACATCGTATGTGACGTGGATAATTCCCCAATTCCTGCTCTTCCCATAAGGTGACTCAACAGCGCACAGTGTGTGATTATATAAAGGCACCGATTTACATTCCGCAGTGATTTTAAAACAAAAAAAATGCATGTACTAGAAATTTGCAATAAAAGCAAAAAATCTGGGAATGTTCGTAAATATGTACAGATGGAAACACAGATGACGTCAGGCTGCGTCTGCTTGGGTTTTACCAGCAGTTTATCTTTTGCACTACTCTGGGAATCTCATTATTGTGCCGGCGCTGCAGTCTTTCCTTGGTGAAGTCCGCCATTTGCTGCAGAGCCCGTGTGTGTGGACCTGCCATATGGTGGCACCAGCTCCCGGCAGACGCAAGACGCGGGGCGAGGCTGCTCTGCTGCATGGTTCACAATACTAGCGGGCGCGCGGACGGCAGTATTCGGCGCGGACGGCGGGTGGCGGTGTTTGCGGCGGGCGGCAGTACTGGGAGCGGACGGCTGGCGGCGGTGTTTGCGGCGGGCGGGCGGCAGTGCATGGAGCGGACGGTGGCGGCGCTGCTGAGCGCCCGGGCCGGCTGGCTGGTGGCGCGTGCGCAGTGCGGGCGGAACGGGCAAGATGGCGGAGGCTCCGGTGGAGGAGAGCGTGAGCCCGATGCTGTTACCAGGCAGCACTGGCACGGTGGCGAGCGGCCTCCTCAGCCAGCTCCACGCCACCTCGTGGGACCCCACCCTCAGCACCGACTGGGACAGCGAGAAGCCCTCGCAGCCCTGCCTGCTGCGGATCAAGAGGTGGGTTAGTCCGGGCCAGAGGGGATAAGAGGCGGCTGGGAAAGAGGGGTCACGGGGAGAGGGGACGAGGTGAGGGGTCACAGGGAGAGAGGACGAGGTGAGGGGTCACGGGGAGAGAGGTCATAGGGAGAGGGGACGAGGTGAGGGGTCACAGGGAGAGATGACGAGATGAGGGGTCACAGGGAGAGGGGACGAGGTGAGGGGTCACAGGGAGGGGACGAGGTGAGGGGTCACAGGGAGAGGGGACGAGGTGAGGGGTCATAGGGAGAGGACGAGGTGAGGGGGCACGGGGTGAGGGGGTCATAGGGAGAGGGGACGAGGTGAGAGGTCACAAGGAGAGGGGTCACAATGGAGGGAAGAGGGGGGCCACGGGAGAAGGGTGAGGGGAGGATGTTAGTGAAGTAGCCCAATATCCAGGGGGTGTAGAGGATGGGGGCTTCTGGGGGTGTCTGTGAGATGGAAGGGGGGTGGAATGTTTAGGATAGCGTGGTGCAGTAAGGAGCAATAAGCAAGAATGGTCTAGGACAACGTTCATGGTGCAGTCCCCTGAGCTCAATCACTTCCTTCATCCACGATCCTTTCAACCCCATCCTCCCTCGTACACAACTATCAGTTTCACTTGTGCAGGAAGGAACTGCAGATGCCTGATTAAACCGAAGATAGACACAAATTAATGGAGTAAGTCAGCGGGTCAGGTAGTATCTCTGGAGAGAAGGAATGTGTGACGTCTCAAGTCTCAAGAAGTGTCTCGACCCGAAACATCACCTATTCGTTCTCTCCAAAGATACTGTCTGTCTCACTGAGTTACTCCAGTGTCTATCAGTTTCACTTTAATGCAGATTAGTGCACTTACTAAATGTATATTTACTGTGTCTCTTTTTATTGTATCTTCAACTCGGGTTTTTCCTCCACCAGCATTCCCTAAGCCCGCTTTTTCTTTTGTTATCAAAAGCCAGCTTTATTTGTATACCATCTTTGCACAAACGTTGGTGTTTATTTCAACTTCCTACTTCTCTCTGTGATGGAGGCCCACTCCCTGCTAAACTCCCTACAGTCATGAGCATTCATATCTGTTGTTAGTTAACGAAGTGCCAGCTGTTACATTTGCAGATGTTCTGATGAAGGTATTTGGATCTTTATGATTTGTCCTGTGTGAATATTTTAAAGTGTGAAGATTTGGTGGAATTAAAATATTGAGAAAAAAAAACCTTTGGTAATATTCTGTGCAGGGAGATGGAGAGTTGTAAAACAATGGGTATAATGTAGATGGAAGTTGTGGTAGGAATGGGGAATGTAATCAAGCCCCTGGAGCTATTACTGCTGTTTAGGAGTGAGATTGTAGCTGATCTGTGCCCTGAGGTCCACGGATCTACCCATTCTTATACGGTAGAATTATTAGATAGCCATACAGCATGGAGACAGGCCTTTCGGGCCAACTTGCCCAAGATGCCCCATTAACGACCAGAATCCCCATCTGCATTAGGCCTACCTGTCTACGTTTGGCCCATATCCCTCTCAACTTTTCCTATCCATATACCTGTCCAATGCCTTTAGTTTAGTTTTTGGTCACGTGGACCAAGGTACAGTGAAAAGTGTGCTATTCAGTCAGCAATATACATGGTTACAATCAAGCCGTCCACTGTGGACAGATGCAGGATAAAGTCCAATTACATGTAGTCTCAAGGTCTCCAAAGAGGTGGATGCTAGGTCAGGAGTACTCTCTAGTTGGTGATAGGATGGTTCAGTTGCCTGAGATGGGAAGAAACTCTTCCTGAATCTGGAGCTTTGCATTTTCACACTTCTGTAACTCTTGCCAGATGTGAGAGAGGAGAAAGGAAAAGAGGGAGTGAGACCCGTCCTTGATTTTGCTGGTGGCCTTGCCAAGGCAGCGTGAAGTGTAAATGGAGTTCATGGAAGGGAGGTTGGTTTGCTTGATGGCCTTGGCTGCATCCACAATGCTCTGCAATTTCTTGCGGTCTTGGATGGAGCTATTTTAAATTTAAATAGTATATGCCTCAATTACCATCTGTGGCAGCTCTGTGCGGGAGAGGATTCCTCACTTAGAACTATTTGCAGGTGCAAGTGATCTCTGACTCTCACTGCTCAATTCCCCAACCAGCGGCATGTTTCTTTCAACCTTTCTAATAATTCTCCTCAGTACCGTAGAAACTTTAATCAAATTGCAGATTAACCTTTTGAATTAGGGAATGCACCCTGAGGTTGTTCAGTTTATCCTTGGTATTCAGTTATTTTTTAAGATCTGGGCCTACCGTTTGCCCATCTCTAACGGCCGTTGAGAAGGTAGTGGTGACCCGCTCCCTTGTACCTTCATAGTTTGAATAAATCTATGCTTTTATGACCAATGGATCATTCCTAAATGGTACCCAGAGCTGTCAGCTGTATTTCAATTGTAGTCCTGGCAAGCTCTTGCGTGACTTAATACTGTGTATTTCAATTTTCCTGATGTAAAGGTCCAGGTTCTGTGTGCCATTTTAATTATTTTCTGACTTTCTCCTTGATATTTTAATGATTTATGTACCTCTCCGTTTGGAAAGCAATCTCTGTGCTAGTTTTCAATGGACAGCCTCATATCTGCCTGCATTGAAATCCATTTACTAAGGGGAAGCAGCTGATTGGGAGTCAGATCCCTGCAGATTTCCTCCACCAGTTTGTATTGTATCCAGGGTAAGGGAGGAGAATGAGGGCCAGGGCAGTTTACTGTTCTGGATTTCAGATGTGGGAGGTCATGGAGTCTGATACCCCTCCAGACGCCCACATCTGTGTCAGGTGCGTAGAGATGGGGTTCCTAAGGGACCGTGTTAGGAACCTGGAGCAGCAGCTCGATGACCTCTGTCTGATCAGGGAGAGTGAGGAGGTCATAGAAAGGAGTTATAGGGAGGTGGCCACTCCAAGACCACGGGAGGCAGACAAGTGGGTCACGGTTAGGAAGGGCAAGGGGCAGAGGCAGGGACTAGTGAGTACCCCAGTGGCTGTACACCTAGAAAATAAGTACTCCTGTTTGAGTACTGTTGCGGGGGATAGCCTTTCTGGGGGTAGCGACAGCGGCCGGGCCTCCGGCACAGAGACCGGCGCTATTACTCAGAAGGGTAGGGAAAAGAAGAGCAGGGCAATAGTAATAGGGGACTCTATGGTTAGGGGGTCGGATAGGCGATTCTGTGGACGCAGTCAGGAGACGCGGATGGTAGTGTGCCTCCCTGGTGCCAGGGTCAGGGATGTGTCTGAACGTGTCCAAGAGATCCTGAAATCGGAGGGAGAGGAGCCTGAGGTTGTGGTACATATAGGTACCAATGACATAGGCAGAAAAAGAGAAGAGGTCCTGAAAGGAGAATTTAGGGAGTTGGGAGGAGAGTTAAGGAGAACGTCCACAAAGGTAACAATCTCAGGATTACTACCTGTGCCACGTGACAGTGAGAGCAGGAACGAAATGAGGTGGAGGATAAATGCGTGGCTGAGGAACTGGTGCAGCGAGCAGGGATTCAAATTTCTGGATCATTGGGACCTCTTTTGGGGAAGGTGTGACCTGTACAGAAAGGACGGGTTGCACTTGAACCCGAGGGGAACCAATATCCTGGCGGGGAGATTTGCAAAGGCTACTGGGGAGACTTTAAACTAGAACGGTTGGGGGGAGGGACTCAAATAGAGAAAGATGGTAGAAAATGTGGGAGGCAGGAGGCAGAGAAGGGAAGCACTCGGACCCAAAATGTAGGGGAGAAAGAAGAAAAAGATAATAAACAGAGAATAAGTGGTGGTGGGTTTCTTAAATGTGTATATTTTAATGCTAGGAGCATTGTAAGAAAGGTGGATGAGCTTAGAGTCTGGATTGATACCTGGAAGTATGATGTTGTGGCGATCAGTGAAACATGGTTGCAGGAGGGCTGTGATTGGAAACTAAATATTCCAGGATTTCGTTGTTTCAGGGGTGATAGAATTGGAGGGGCAAGAGGTGGGGGTGTTGCATTGCTTGTCAAGGAAGATATTACAGCAGTGCTTTGGCAGGATAGATTAGAGGGCTCGTCTAGGGAGGCTATTTGGGTGGAGCTGAGAAATGGGAAAGGTGTAGCAACACTTATAGGGGTGTATTATAGACCGCCAAATGGGGAGCGAGAATTGGAAGAGCAAATATGTAAGGAGATAGCAGATATTAGTAGTAAGCACAAGGTAGTGATTGTGGGAGATTTCAATTTTCCACACATAGACTGGGAAACACATTCTGTAAAAGGGCTGGATGGTTTGGAGTTTGTAAAATGTGTGCAGGATAGTTTTTTGCAGCAATACATAGAGCTGCCTACTAGAGAAGGGGCAGTGCTGGACCTCCTGTTAGGAAATGAGACCGGGCAGGTGGCAGAGGTAAGCGTTGGGGAGCACTTCGGGTCCAGTGATCACAATACCATTAGTTTCAATATAATTATGGAGAGGGTCAGAACTGGACCTAGGGTTAAGATTTTTGATTGGAGAAAGGCTAACTTTGAGGAGATGCGAAAGGATTTAAGAGGAGTGAATTGGGACATGTTGTTTTATGGGAATGAGGTAGAAGAGAAATGGAGGACATTTAAAGGTGAAATTTTAAGAGTACAGAATCTTTATGTACCTGTTCGGTTGAAAGGAAATAGTAAAAATTGGAAAGAGCCATGGTTTTCAAGGGAAATTGGACACGGTTCGGAAAAAGAGAGAGACCTACAATAATTATAGGCAGCATGGAGTAAGTGAGGTGCTTGAGGAGTATAAAGAATGTAAAAAGAATATTAAGAAAGAAATTAGAAAAGCTAAAAGAAGATATGAGGTTGCTTTGGCAAGTAAGGTGAAAGTAAATCCAAAGGGTTTCTACAGCTATATTAATAGCAAAAGGATAACAAGGAATAAAATTGGTCCATTAGAGAGTCAGAGTGGACAGCTATCTGCAGAGCCAAAAGAGATGGGGGAGATACTGAACAATTTATTTTCTTCGGTATTCACCAAGGAGAAGGATATGGAATTATGCGAGGTAAGGGAAACAAGCAGAGTAGCAATGTAAACTATGACATTCAAAGAAGAGGAGGTGCGGACACTTTTGAAAAAGATGAAAACGGATAAGTCTCCAGGTCCTGACAGGATATTCCCGAGGACATTGAGGGAAGTTAGTGTAGAAATAGCAGGGGCTATGACAGAAATATTTCAAATGTCATTAGAAACGGGAATAGTGCCGGAGGATTGGCGTACTGCGCATGTTGTTCCGTTGTTTAAAAAGGGTTCTAAGAGTAAACCTAGCAATTATAGACCTGTTAGTTTGATGTCAGAGGTGGGCAAATTAATGGAAAGGATACTTAAAGATAATATATATAAGCATCTGGATAAGCAGGGTCTGATTAGGAACAGTCAACATGGATTTGTGCCTGGAAAGTCATGTTTGACTAATCTTCTAGAATTTTTCGAAGAGGTTACTAGGGAAATTGATGAGGGTAAAGCAGTGGATGTTGTCTATATGGACTTCTGTAAGGCCTTTGACAAGGTTCCTCATGGAAGGTTGGTTAAGAAGATTCAATTGTTGGGTATTAATGGTGGAGTAGCAAGATGGATTCAACAGTGGCTGAATGGGAGATGCCAGAGAGTAATGGTGGATGGCTGTTTGTCAGGTTGGAGGCCGGTGACTAGTGGGGTGCCTCAGGGGTCTGTGTTGGGTCCACTGTTGTTTGTCATGTACATCAATGATCTGGATGATGGTGTGGAAAATTGGATTAGTAACTATGCAGATGATACTAAGATAGGTGGTGTGGTGGATAATGAAGTAGATTTTCAAAGTCTACAGAGAGATTTAGGCCATTTGGAAGAGTGGGCTGAAAGATGGCAGATGGAGTTTAATGCTGATAAATGTGAGGTACTACATCTTGGCAGGACAAATCAAAATAGGACGTACATGGTAAATGGTAGAGAATTGAGGAATGCAGTTGAACAGAGGGATCTAGGAATAACTGTGCATAGTTCCCTGAAGGTGGAATCTCATGTAGATAGGGTGGTAAAGAAAGCTTTTAGGGTGCTGGCCTTTATAAATCAGAGCATTGAATATAGAAGTTGGGATGTAATGTTAAAATTGTACAAGGCATTGGTGAGGCCAATTCTGGAGTATGGAGTACAATTTTGGTCGCCTAATTATAGGAAGGATGTAAACAAAATAGAGAGAGTACAGAGGAGATTTACTAGAATGTTGCCTGGGTTTCAGCAACTAAGTTACAGAGAAAGGTTGAACAAGTTAGGTCTTTATTCTTTGGAGCACAGAAGGGTAAGAGGGGACTTGATAGAGGTCTTTAAAATTATGAGCGGGTTAGACAGACTTGACGTGGATAAGCTTTTTCCATTGAGAGTAGGGAAGATTCAAACAAGGGGACATAACTTGAGAATTAAGGGACAGAAGTTTAGGGGTAACATTAGGGGGAACTTCTTTACTCAGAGAGTGGTAGCTGTGTGGAATGAGCTTCCAGTGGAAGTGGTGGAGGCTGGTTCGATTTTATCCTTTAAAAATAGATTAGATGGGTATATGGACGGGAAAGGAATGGAGGGTTATGGTCTGAGTGCAGGTAGATGGGACTAGGGGGAAGTATTTATTTATTTATTTTTAATAATAATAATAATGTTCAGCGCGGACTTGAAGGGCCGAGATGGCCTGTTTCCATGCTGTAATGGTTATATGGTTATTTAGCACAGTTTTGCCCATTCAGTTAATTTTTAATTATCAATGAACATATCACGATTGACACTGCTCCAATAAATTATGCAGTAGGTTAAATTCTAAAAAAGCTAAGGCTTTGTTGAAACTAAGTCACAAGGTCTTGGTTCGTGTATCATTGAGAGCTTCCCATGCATCTTGGCTAAATAACTGAAGGCCCTTAGGTATCTATGGTTCATTCTCTTCTGGAGATGAGCACGAGATCAACATTTTTAAAAATACAGTTCCTGCTCTCCTTCCGAAGAATTGTTAGTGAGCTCTTTTGATTGATAACAAATTTCCCATCCCACTTGTGTGGTGAAGCAGTTTGGTCCAGAGGTGCCAAGAGCATAATTTTAACAAAACCATTCTCCATCCATTACAGCGGAATTTGTTTTGTGCAATTAGACTGTATTTTCTACATTTCTACAGTGACGATTTTTCAAAGGTGGTTAATTGTCTCAAAATAGTTTTTAGTGTATTCTGAATGTACATACAGTTTTTGTATCTGCTCAAGATGGCGCCCAGGCTAGGTGACTCTTTGTGTACTGGTCACAGAAGTAGATCTGCAATCACACTTTACTAAATAATTAAATAAATTGCTCTCTGTGACTACATTTCCTTCACGTGGCTTCTAATCCAGACTGGAGTTGGCGATGTTCTAAGCTTTGGCATTTTGTGTTGCGACCTTTTAGCTTTTGGCATGGCTGTTGTTTTCTATTATTGATCTGTTATTGGATAGACTGACCAATTTTGCTGAGGCTCTACATGTCAGTAACACATCATTAAATATTGCCTGTTAAATTCTGTCATCAAATTCTAGCAGGACCAAAAATTGAAGCGTAATATTTCTGAACACAATTTCTTGATTGTCAATGGACTTTGGTAACTCCGCTCACATGTCATCATTCTGGTGTTTCTTCAAGGACAAACTCAGGCTGTTAGTCTTTATGAGCAATTTGACTGTGGAAGCCATCACAGCTAATCTTAATTCTATTCTTATCTGATGTTCAGCCTTTATTTTTAGCAGCAACAGTCCACAGGCAGTGATAGGGTGGCAGATCTGCTTCATTTGATATGTCGGAAATGCCGAATAGATGATGCATCTGGACTTCTCCCGACATCCATGCCACCACAAGAGTGTGCAGCCCATCGATTCACTCCGCATGATACCGAGCAATGACTGAAAGCACAGACAACGTCCCAAGTGTGGTCATGAACACCAGAGCTGGCTGCCATCTAGGCAAAACAGTACTGTCACAACACTGACATCTACCTGGCAATACGGAAAATCACCCAGGATTAGTACTGCAGGCACTATCATCACATTTAAGAGACAATTGGACAGGCTCATGGATAGGATAGGTTTAGAGGGCTATGGGCCAAGTGCGGGCAGGTGGGACGTGTTGATGGGGCATGTTGGTTGGCGTGAGCCTGTTAGGCCTATTTCCACGCTGTATGACTCTACATCCCAGCACAAAGAACATGATAAGTCCCAACAACACTGGAAGCAACTTAACCAAAAGGACCGCAGCGGTTCAAAAGGCAGCTCGCCAACACCTTCTCGAGCAATCGGGGTGGGGAATAAATGCTGGCTTTACCAGTGATGCAGATAAATGAATATCAGAAACAATATTGAGTCCTCACGAGGTGTACCTGGGATTTTGTGGTTACGCGGATGAAAAGCGAGTAATAGAACGGGAACTGGATTGGATTTAATCTGGGATTCTTTACCTCTGTATGTTGGGTCTAGAATTTGCTTGTAAGGTTGGGAAAGTGTTCCAAAAACACAAACTTTCTGGGATGAGGCTGCCATTTCTCTGCCCCTTGTTCTGCAGCAAACATCGATCATCGCTCCCAATTGCCAGGGAGTTCACACTGTCAAGTGGACTCTTTGAATCTCTCTGTCTCTCTCGGTGTTTGTAGCATTATTCATTATTTTTTCCGCAGAGAACAAATCAAAAAATCAAAAACTAAACTAAAGTTCAAATCCTTTCACAATTTTAAAGACTTCAGTTACAGTGATTGAATTAGTTGTTGTAGTATTCGATTGCTTTGCAGTCTAATGTTGAATGTGTTTTAACGCTGTCCTCCTTCTCTGATGCAGGGATATCATGTCCATTTACAAAGAGCCGCCCCCGGGGATGTTTGTGGTGCCAGACCCACAAGATATGACCAAGGTGTGACTGCAACGTGTTACATATCTCATGGTGCACAATTTCGCTTAGCATTCCATATTAAACCAAAAATACATTCTGAAATCTGACCTTTAGAGTTAAGTCAGATCCATATAATTACATGTGGAATAGATGACCTCGACATGCATGTAGATGGCAAATTTGCAGATGACACCAAGATTGCTGGAGTGTCAGACAGTGAGGAAGGCTGTCAACGTGTACATCAGGATATAGAAAACCGACATATATGGGCAGAGAAAGGGGAGCTGGAGTTTAATCCAAGCAAGTGTGACGTTTTGCACTTTGGGAGGCAAAATGTAAGGAGGGAGTATACAGTAGGTGGCAAGACCATTAACGGCATTGATGTGCAGAGGGAGTCCTGGTCCATAGCTCCCTGAAAGTGGCAACACATAGATAGAGTGGTGGATAGAAGTAAGTGTATAGAATGCTAACCTTCTGAACCCTTAATACTTCAGGGTATTAAGTATAAAAGTCAGAAAGTCTGGATGCTGCTCTATAAGACTTTGGTAAAGCCGTATTTGGAGGTTTGCATGCAGTTCTGATCAGCCCTTTACAGGAAGGACGTGGAGGTTTGGGAGAAGGTGCAGAAGAGGTTTACCAAAATGCTGCCTTGATTAGGGTGTATTAGCTAACAAGGAAAAGTTCGACAAACTTGAATTGTTTTCTATGGAGGTTGAGTCAATACCTGATAGAAATGTATAACATTTTGAGAGGCATAGATAGGGTAGAAAGCTAGAACCTATTTCCCTGGACGAACATGTCAAAGACTAGAGGGCATAGCTTTTGCATAGACACATAGACAATAGCTGTAGGAGTAGGCCATGCGGCCCTTCGAGCCAGCACCGCCATTCAATATGATCATGGCTGATCATCCACAATCAGTACCCTGTTCCTGCCTTCTCCCCATACCCCTTGATTCCGCTAGCCCCAAGAGTTCTATCTAACTCTCTTTTGAACACAGCTGTAATTTCTACATGGTGAAACCAAAATATACAAAAATGGCCTTTAATAAAATCTGGCAATTTACCACATGTGATTTTTTTCTATTACAAATCTCAAAACATGATTTTTTCTCTTGTCGGTTGATGCCCTGTAATTGTTAAGTACATTCTGATCAGATTTTCTGTGTTGTTTCCATGCAGATCCATGCACTAATCACAGGGCCTTTCGACACACCTTATGAAGGAGGCTTTTTTCTTTTTCTCTTTCGCTGCCCTCCTGACTATCCCATCCACCCTCCGAGGGTCAAACTCGTGACAACTGGAAATAACAGCGTGCGCTTTAACCCAAATTTTTACAGAAACGGCAAAGTGTGCCTCAGCATACTTGGGTAAGTACTGACAGTCAGATGGAGATGCGGTGCTTATATTTCTGAGTAAAGTTGAAATGCCTCCCACTAGCCTGATGCAGGACTGAATGCTGAACTCCGCAATCAGTTGAGAGAATTACCTAATGTTGAGGAAGGGCCTTTGATGGGCTGAGTGGCCTAATTCTGCTCCTATCATTTATGAACGTATGAAGGAACTGCAGATGCTGGTTTGTACTGAAGGTAGACACAAAGTGCTGGAGTAACTCAGCGGGTCAGACAGCACATCTGGTGAAAAAGGATGAGTTACGTTTCGAGTCGGAACCGGTCTCCAGACTGTCTGAAAATGGGTTCCGACTCACATCACTCATCCGTTATCTCCAGAGATGCTGTCTGACCCACTGAGTTACTCCAGCACTTTGTATCTATCTGAGAGATTTAGTTGTTATAATACCATTTTGTACAAGTGCCTACTCATCCATTCTGCATCAGACAGCTGGGTCTCATGGAGCCATTAACTTTAAGAAGCCCATTTTACCAGCAGAAATCAGCAATTGACACCTCATAAAGAGATGCAGAATGCTATGATGTTTGGCACAGTTGATGTGCGAATATGCAGTTACCTTTTAGCTTTGCTGTCCTTGCAAAGACAGAATTATAGAAGAGTACAACACAAGAACGGGATCACCGAACCACCAGTTCATAGAGTCATACAGCGTGGAAACAGGCCCAACTTGCCCACACCGCCCAGCATGCCCCATCTACACTAGTCCCTCCTACCTGCATTTGGAGTTGTGGAAATCTGGAACAAAAACCACAAGTGCTCAGCAGACCAGGCAGCGTCTCTTCCCATCGATGCTCCCCGACCCGCTGAATGATTGCAGCATTTTGTATTTTAAAGAAAACAGTTGCAGACTGATGTTTTGCACTAAATAAAAGATTTGCCGATATCACATGAGATTGGTGCCGAATCACCAATATTCTGATTTGGGGGGTTTCTGCTATGTCTTAAGGAGACACCTTTCTTTTTAGCACCTGGACAGGTCCAGCGTGGAGCCCGGCCCAGAGCATCTCTTCAGTACTCATATCCATTCAGTCCCTGATGACTGAGAACCCATATCACAATGAGCCGGGTTTTGAACAGGTAAGCTGACGCCATCTTCAACAACGTTAGAGTCATTTATAATTTGGACTTGACGATTTTATTTATTTGAAGTTAGATAAATAGATGAGCGATGAAAATGGAAGGCAACAGTAATGTGGTGAAGTGAAGGAGTGGGAGAGCCCAGCAACACTAATGCAGTCTAGTTGCAGCAAGTAGCAAACATCTGAGGCATTTGGCCTCCAGAGTGTAGTGATATGCCAAAAAGTATTGTTAGGTGATGAATTTTAAATTTAAATTCTGCCAATCTGATTTCCATCCTAAAGATAGACACACAGTGCTGGAATAACACAGCGGGTCAGGCAGCATCTCTGGAGAAAGGGATAGGTGATGTTTTGTGTTGGGACCTTTCTTCAGACCTAGCCCAAACTCGGACCTTCTTCCACTACTGTGCTTCCTCCCCTAGTCTGTGAGACCAGAAACAGCATTGAACTGCCGAGAACTTCATAATTCTTGGTTCCAGTCGGCACCTCTCCCACGGTTGCTGATATTAATAATAATACATTTTATTTATGGCTGCCTTTCAGAACACTCAAGGACACCTTACAGTTAAAACAAGCAAATTACAAATATATAAATAAAATGATACAAAAACAACATACCCATGAATTTGATAGAAAGTGGAGTTACATGGGATAGGCCAGTCTGAATAGGTGAGTTTTGAGGGAGGTTTTAAAGGTGGGGACTCTATGGTACGGATGGATAGTGGGAGAGAGTTCCAGAGGCTAGGGGCAGAACGGCTGAAGGCTCTGAACCCCATCGTGGACAGGCGGGCAGATGGAGTGGAGAGCAGGGAGGAAGAAGAGGATCGGAGTGTTCGGGATGGAGCGTAAGGCTGGAGGAGTTCAGAGAGGTATGGAGGAGCGAGATTGTGGAGGGCTTTGAAAGTGAGGAGGAGAATCTTAAAATCAATGCGGTATTGGACAGGCAGCCAGTGCAGTTGTTTGAGGATGGGAGTGATGTGTATGGGGTTCTGGTGATAATGCGGGCTGCTGAGTTCTGGACCAATCGGAGTTTATGGATGGACTTGTGGGGTAAACCAGAGAGGAGAGCGTTACAATAATCAATACGGGAGGTGACGAGGGCGTGGATGAGAGTAGCAGTGCTGTTAGGTGTGAGTGATGGATGAAGACGGTGGATAGTGCGTTGGTGGAAGTAAGCAGACCGAGTGAGATTATTGATTTGTTTTTCAAAAAAACGTGTGCTATCAAGGATGACACCCAGACTTTTGACCAGAAGGGGAAGGAGGGACTATGGAATTGTCAATGGTGAGTGAGAAATTGGGACATTTAGATAGGGTGGATTTGGAGCCAACAAGGAGAATTTCAGTTTTGTCACTGTTGAGTTTGAGGAAGTTGTGAGCAAACCAGGTTTTAATTTCCACTAAGCAGTCAGACAGGGAAGAGGGAGGAAGCATGGAAGTGGGTTTGGTGGACAGGTAGAGCTGGGTGTCATCTGCGTAGCAGTGAAATTGAATGTTGTATTTCCTGAAAATAAAACCAAGGGGAAGTAAATAAATTATAAAAAGGAGGGGCCCTAGGACTGCACCCTGGGGAACACCACTGGTGACTGGGGAGGGTTGTGATTCTTTAGCAGGGTCCAGGTTTTACTCTGGACTTTGCAAAAGGAAAAATTGCCCGAGGTTCCTGTTTGCACCTGTTATACCCGAGAGCAGATGGAGTAAAGGCAGGCTCGTCACATGGTGCACGCTGCAAATGAGAAGCCATTACCATCAGCAGTCAGAGCTAACAAGCTGTAATCATTTAAATGTGTTATTCCAGGACCGTGGTCGAGTAACGGCTTATCTTTGTAGGGGAAAGAGGGGTAACGTGAGAAAAAATCTCCTTTAATGTTGTAATGAAAATGAACTGCAGATGTTAATTTATGCCAAAGATAGACACAAAGGCTAAGGTATCAAAATATTGTCATTCCCATCAAAATCCTAGCTGTGTCACTTAGAGTCACAGAGCTATATAGATCAGAAACATTGAGCTTCGGCCCATGTCGTCCATGCCGACCAGGTTGGCATTTTAGGCTTGTCTGTATTTCGCCCACATCCCTCTAGTACCTTCCTATCCTATTGAGTTGGAGAAAAATTTGGAAGGAAAGGAGAATGGGTTGGGTAATATTTGTAAATATATTAATGGACATTATTCAAAAACTGTGATATTTTTAACTTAATCTTTTTAGGAGAGACATCCGGGAGACAGTAAAAACTACAATGAATGCATCCGGCATGAATCTGTCAGGGTAGCTGTCTGTGATATGTTAGATGGGAAATGTCCTTGTCCAGATGCACTAAGGTAAGGTCACTTCACATGGGTTTAAGTGAAGCAATTTCACTCAAAAGTGAAGCTTGTTAAACTATGCTCTGGAATATTTGATCCTTCAGATCATAAGCCAGTGGAGCAGAATTAGGCTATTCGGCCCACCGAGTCTACTCCGCCATTCAATCGTGGCTGATCTATCTTTCCCTCTCAACCCCATTCTCCTACCTTCTCCCCATAACCTTTGACATGTTTGCTAATCAAATATCTGTCGATCCCTGCCTTAAAATTCCCAATAACTTGGCCTCCACAGCTGTCTGTGGCAATGAACCACCCATTGACTAAAGGAATTCCTCCCCATCTCCTTTCTGAAGGTGCTTCCTTTTATTCTGAGGCTGTGCCCTCTGGTCCTGGACTCTCCCACTAGTGGAAACATCCTCTCACGTCCACTCTGTCCAGGCCTTTCACGATTCAGTAAGCTTCAATAAAGTCGTCGTCCAACCCCCCCCCCTCCATCCTGCTAAACTCCAGCGAGTATAGGCCCGCTGCCGTCAAACGTCATCCAGTTGCCATTCACTGTTAAATGCAATTTGTGTGATAATTATACTGAGAGAGTTTAAAGAAGGCACAGAGTAGTTGTGACTGACTGCAGTCAATACCCAAAGGATGCAATATTTGTCAAATGGAAATGAAAATATTTAATCAGTGGGTGGATGTAATGTGGAATGCATTCCCTGAAAGGGTTTAATTCAGTGGAGGAGAATTTGATATTGACACGATTCTGGGGAAATTTGCTAACAAGGTGAAGAAAGCAAAGGAGCTGAATGGCTCTTTGAAGGAGCCAGCATGGATGCAGTGGGGTGAATGGCCTCTTGTGCTCTATAATTCTAGTGGCACTTAAATTGGCTAGTATAAAAACATACGGTATTGAAGCAGGAGTAGGCTATCTTGCCCCTCATCTCTGCTCCACCATCCAGTAATGGAACATAGAATAGTAGTTTAGTTCATTACTAGACTAAGTGGGACCCGTTGGGTCCCATGTTCTCACGGGAGGGCTGGTCCCCCAACGCAATATTCCATCTCTCCACCAATTCCAATATCCAGTGGGGGGGGGGGCTTTCTGGAGCGCTAGTATGGGTGTTCTGGGCTGAAGGGACTGGTTTCCAGAGGGCTAGTATGGTCATTGTGGGCCAAATGGATTCTTGGGTGGCAGCAGTCACTCAAGCCTGATGTGCTGGCAGCTCACTCACGGCTGGTGGGCTGGCAGTTGACTCACAGCTATTCCTTGAAATTCCATTTCAAGCAGGGTACAAGGCCACTAAATTCAAATACAGTTTCCTACCATTTCAAGCAGGGTGCAAGGCCACCAAATTCAAGTGCAGTTTCTTACCACTTCAAGCAGGGTGCAAGGCCACCAAATTCAAGTGCAGTTTCATACCACTTCAAGCAGGGTGCAAGGCCACCGAATTCAGGTGCATTCCTACCACTTCAAGCAGGGAGCAAGGCCACCGAATTCAAGTGCAGTTTCCGACCACATCAAGCAGGGTGCAAGGCCACCGAATTCAAGTGCAGTTTCTGACCACTTCAAGCAGGGTGCAAGGTCACCGAATTCAAGTGCAGTTTCATACCACTTCAAGCAGGGTGCAAGACCACCAAATTCAAGTGCAGTTTCATACCACTTCATGCAGGGTGCTTTATTTCAAACCAACCATTTGCTGTGGTTTATTCCAAACCACCACCACCAACCATTTGCTGTGCTTTATTTCAAACCAACCACCACCAACCATTTGCTGTACTTTATTTCAAACCAACCACCACCAACCATTTGCTGTGCTTTATTTCAACCACATTTTCATTTTCAAACCACATTAAGGGCACTCAAGGTCAGTAAAACCACACTCACAGTTTAGTAGACATGTGTTCAGTGTTATTCACAGCTCAGACTGAGAGACGTGACCCTCTCGCTCCCCCATCTTACAGAGACTGACTGAGGCACTCAACACTTCCGGGTTTTATAGTCCCTCCGGAAGGGGCGTGGCCTTCAGGAGAGAGAATCTCAACATTTTTAAACACTAATAACTATTTTATTT
>CM075986.1:7211012-7244344 GCA_038087875.1 Malacoraja senta
AATCCGGCAAGGTCGCCATATTTTCGGCAAGGTCGCCATAATCCCGGCAAGGTCGCTACAAATCCGGCGAGGTCGCCATATTTCCGGCAAGGTCGCCACAAATCCGGCAAGGTAGTCATAAATCCGGCAAGGTCGCCACAAATGCGGCAATGTCGCCATAAATGCGGCGAGGTAGCCATAAATCCGGCAAGGTCGCCACAAATCCAGCGAGGTCGCCATATTCCCGGCAAGGTCGCCATAAATCCGGCAAGGTCGCCATAAATCCGGCAAGGTCGGCACAAATCCGGCAAGGTCGCCATATTCACGGCAAGGGCGCCATAAATCCGGCAAGGTCGCCACAAATCCGGCAAGGTCGCCATATTTCCGGCAAGGTCGCCATAAATCCGGCAAGGTCGCAATATTTCCGGCAAGGTCGCCACAAACCCGGCAAGGACGCCATATTTACGGCAAGGTCGCCATAAATCCGGCAAGGTCGCCACAAATCCGGCAAGGTCGCCATATTTCCGGCAAGGTCGCCATAAATCCGGCACGGTCGCCACAAATCCGGCAAGGTCGCTATATTTACGGCAAGGTCGCCATATTTCCGGCAAGGTCGCCACAAATCCGGCAAGGTCGCCATATTTCCGACATGGTCGCCATAAACCTGGCAAGGTCGCCACAAATCCGGCAAGGTCGCCATATTTCCGGCAAGGTCGCCACAAATTCGGCAAGGTCGCCATATTTCAGGCAAGGGCGCCATAAATCCGGCAAGGTCATCATAAATCCGGCAAGGTCGCCTCAAATCCGGCAATGTCGCCATATTTCCGGCAAAGTCGCCATAAATCCGGCAAGGTCGCCATATTTACGGCAAGGGCGCCATAAATCCGGCAAGGTCGCCACAAATCCGGCAAGGTCGCCATATTTCCGGCAAGGTCGCCATAAATCCGGCAAGGTCGCAATATTTCCAGCAAGGTCGCCACAAATCCGGCAAGGACGCCATATTTACGGCAAGGTCGCCATAAATCCGGCAAGGTCGCCACAAATGCGGCAAGGTCGCCATATTTCCGGCAAGGTCGCCATAAATCCGGCAAGGTCGCCACAAATCCGGCAAGGTCGCTATATTTACGGCAAGGTCGCCATATTTCCGGCAAGGTCGCCACAAATCCGGCAAGGTCGCCATATTTCCGACATGGTCGCCATAAACCCGGCAAGGTCGCCACAAGTCCGGCAAGGTCGACATATTTCCGGAAAGGTCGGCATAAATCCGGCAAGGTCGCCACGAATCCGGCAAGGTCGCCATATTTCCGACAAGGTCGCCATAAATCCGGCAAGGTCGCCACAAATCCGGCAAGGTCGCTATATTGCCGGCAAGGTCGCCATATTTCCGGCAAGGTCGCCACAAATCCGGCAAGGTCCCTATATTTCCAGCAAGGTCGCAATATTTCCGGCAAGGTCGCCACAAATCCGGCAAGGTCGCCATATTTCCGGCAAGGTCGCCATAATCCGGCAAGGTCGCCACAAATCCGGCGAGGTCGCCATATTTCCGGCAAGGTCGCCACAAATCCGGCAAGGTAGTCATAAATCCGGCAAGGTCGCCACAAATGCGGCAATGTCGCCATAAATGCGGCGAGGTAGCCATAAATCCGGCAAGGTCGCCACAAATCCAGCGAGGTCGCCATATTCCCGGCAAGGTCGCCATAAATCCGGCAAGGTCGCCATAAATCCGGCAAGGTCGGCACAAATCCGGCAAGGTCGCCATATTCACGGCAAGGGCGCCATAAATCCGGCAAGGTCGCCACAAATCCGGCAAGGTCGCCATATTTCCGGCAAGGTCGCCATAAATCCGGCAAGGTCGCAATATTTCCGGCAAGGTCGCCACAAACCCGGCAAGGACGCCATATTTACGGCAAGGTCGCCATAAATCCGGCAAGGTCGCCACAAATCCGGCAAGGTCGCCATATTTCCGGCAAGGTCGCCATAAATCCGGCAAGGTCGCCACAAATCCGGCAAGGTCGCTATATTTACGGCAAGGTCGCCATATTTCCGGCAAGGTCGCCACAAATCCGGCAAGGTCGCCATATTTCCGACATGGTCGCCATAAACCTGGCAAGGTCGCCACAAATCCGGCAAGGTCGACATATTTCCGGAAAGGTCGGCACAAATCCGGCAAGGTCGCCACGAATCCGGCAAGGTCGCCATATTTCCGGCAAGGTCGCCATAAATCCGGCAAGGTCGCCACAAATCCCCACAAGGTCGCCATATTTGCGGCAAGGTAGCCATATTTTCGGCAAGGTTGCCATACATCCGGCCAGGTCGCCATATTTTCTGCAAGGTTGCCATATTTCCGGCAAGGTGGCCACAAATCCAGTAAGGTCGCCATATTTCCGTCAAGGTCGCCATAAATTCGGCAAGGTCGCCACAAATCCGGCAAGGTCGCCATAAATGCGGCGAGCTAGCCATAAATCCGGCAAGGTCGCCACAAATCCAGCGAGGTCACAATATTCCCGGCAAGGTCGCCATAAATCCGGCAAGGTCGCCATAAATCCGGCAAGGTCGGCACAAATCCGGCGAGATCGCCATATTCCCGGCAAGGTCGCCATAAATCCGGCAAGGTCGACATAAATCCGGCGAGGTCCCCATATTTCCGGCAAGTTCGCCCGAATTCCGGCAAGTTCGCCATAAATGCGGCAAGGTCGCCACAAATCCGGCAAGGTCGCCATATTTCCAGCAAGGTGGCCATAAATCCGGTAAGGTCGCCACACATCCGGCAATGTCGCCATATTTCCGTCAAGGTAGCCATAAATCCAGCAAGGTCGCCATAAATCCGGCGAGGTAGTCATATTTCCGGCAAGGTCGCAATAAATCCGGCAAGTTCACCACAAATCCGGCGAGGTCGCCATATTTCAGGTAAGGTCGCCATAAATCCGGCAAGATCGCCACAATTCCGGCGAGGTCGCCATATTTCCGGCAAGGTCGCCACAAATCCGGCAAGGTCGTCATAATTCCGGCAAGGTCGCCACAAATCCGGCGAGGTCGCCATATTTCCGGCAAGGCGCCATAAATCCGGCAAGGTCGCGACAAATACGGCAATGTCCCCATATTTCCAGCAAGGTCGCAATATTTCCGGCAAGGTCGCCACAAATCCGGCAAAGTCGCCATATTTCCGACAAGGGCGCCATAAATCCGGCAAGGTCGCCACAAAACCGGCAAGGTCGCTATATTTCCGGCAAGGTCGCCATATTTCCGGCAAGGTCGCCACAAATCCAGCAAGGACACCATATTTCCAGCAAGGTCGCAATATTTCCGGCAAGGTCGCCACAAATCCGGCAAGATCGCCATATCTCCGGCAAGGTCGCCATAAACCCGGCAAGGTCGCACAAATCCGGCGAGGTCGCCATATTTCCGGCAAGGTCGCCACAAATCCGGCAAGGTCGTCATAAATCCGGCAAGGTCGCCACAAATCCGGCAATGTCGCCATATTTCCGACAAAGTCGCCATAAATCCGGCAAGGTAGCCACAAATACGGCAAGGTTCCCATATTTCCAGCAAGGTCGCAATATTTCCGGCAAGGTCGCCATATTTCCGACATGGTCGCCATAAATCCGGAAAGGTCGCCGAAAATCCGGCAAGGTCGACATATTTCCGGCAAGGTCGGCACAAATCCGGCAAGGTCGCCACAAATCCCACAAGGTCGCCATATTTCCGGCAAGGTCGCCATATTTCCGGCAAGGTCGCCATATTTCCGGCAAGGTCGCCACAAATCCAGCAAGGTCGCCATATTTCCGTCAAGGTCGCCATAAATTCGGCAAGGTCGCCACAAATCCGGCAAGGTCACATAAATGCGGCGAGGTAGCCATAAATCCGGCAAGGTCGCCACAAATCCAGCGAGGTCGCCATATTCTCGGCAAGGTCGCCATAAATCCGGCAAGGTCGCCATAAATACGGCAAGGTCGCCATAAAACCGGCGAGATCGCCATATTTCCGGCAAGGTCGCCACAATTCCGGCAAGGTCGCCACAAATCCGGCGAGGTCGCCATATTTCCGTCAAGGTCGCCTCAAATCCGGCAAGGTCGCCATAAACCCGGCAAGGTCGCCACAAATCCGGCGAGGTCGCCATATTTCCGGCAAGGTCGCCACAAATCCGGCAAGGTCGTCATAAATCCGGCAAGGTCGCCACAAATCCGGCAATGTCGCCATATTTCCGACAAAGTCGCCATAAATCCGGCAAGGTAGCCACAAATACGGCAAGGTTCCCATATTTCCAGCAAGGTCGCAATATTTCCGGCAAGGTCGCCATATTTCCGACATGGTCGCCATAAATCCGGAAAGGTCGCCGAAAATCAGGCAAGGTCGACATATTTCCGGCAAGGTCGGCACAAATCCGGCAAGGTCGCCACAAATCCGGCAAGGTCGCCATATTTCCGGCAAGGTCGCCATAAATCCGGCAAGGTCGCCACAAATCCCACAAGGTCGCCATATTTCCGGCAAGGTCGCCATATTTCCGGCAAGGTCGCCATATTTCCGGCAAGGTCGCCACAAATCCAGCTAGGTCGCCATATTTCCGTCAAGGTCGCCATAAATTCGGCAAGGTCGCCACAAATCCGGCAAGGTCACATAAATGCGGCGAGGTAGCCATTAATCCGGCAAGGTCGCCACAAATCCGGCAAGATCGCCATATTTCCGGCAAGGTCGCCATAAACCCGGCAAGGTCGCCACAAATCCGGCGAGGTCGCCATATTTCCGGCAAGGTCGCCACAAATCCGGCAAGGTCGTCATAAATCCGGCAAGGTCGCCACAAATCCGGCAATGTCGCCATATTTCCGACAAAGTCGCCATAAATCCGGCAAGGTAGCCACAAATACGGCAAGGTTCCCATATTTCCAGCAAGGTCGCAATATTTCAGGCAAGGTCGCCATATTTCCGACATGGTCGCCGAAAATCCGGAAAGGTCGCCGAAAATCCGGCAAGGTCGACATATTTCCGGCAAGGTCGCCACAAATCCGGCAAGGTCGCCATATTTCCGGCAAGGTCGCCATAAATCCGGCAAGGTCGCCACAAATCCCACAAGGTCGCCTTATTTCCGGCAAGGTCGCCATATTTCCGGCAAGGTCGCCATATTTCCGGCAAGGTCGCCACAAATCCAGCAAGGTCGCAATATTTCCGTCAAGGTCGCCATAAATTCGGCAAGGTCGCCACAAATCCGGCAAGGTCGCCATATTTCCGGCAAAGTCGCCACAAATCCGGCAAGGTTGTCATAAATCCGGCAAGGTCGCCACAAATCCGGCAATGTCGCCACAAATGCGGCGAGGTGACCATATTTCCGGCAAGGTCGCCATAAATCCGGCAAGATCGCCACAAATCCGGCGAAGTCGCCATAAATCCGGCAAGGTCGCCACAAATTCGGCAAGGTCGCCATATTTCCGGCGAGGTCGCCATATTTCCGGCAAGGTCGACACAAATCCGGCAAGGTCGTCATAAATCCGGCAAGGTCGCCTCAAATCCGGCAATGGTGCCATATTTCCGGAAAAGTCGCCATAAATCCGGCAAGGTCGCCATAAGTACGGCAAGTTCCCCATATTTCCAGCATGGTCGCAATATATCCGGCAAGGTCGCCACAAATCCGGCAAGGTCGCCATATTTCCGTCATGGTCGCCATAAATCCGGCAAGGTCGCCACAAATACGGCAAGGTCCCCATATTTCCAGCATGGTCGCAATATATCCGGCAAGGTCGCCACAAATCCGGCAAGGTCGCCATATTTCCGGCAAGGTCGCCATTAATCCGGCAAGGTCGCCTCAAATCCGGCAATGTCGCCATATTTCCAGCATGGTCGCAATATATCCGGCAAGGTCGCCACAAATCCGGCAAGGTCGCCATATTTCCGGCAAGGTCGCCAATAATCCGGCAAGATCGCCACAAATCCGGCGAAGTCGCCATATTTCCGGCAAGGTCGTCATAAATCCGGCAAGGTCGCCACAAATCCGGCGAGGTCGCCATATTTCCGGCAAGGTCGCCATAAATCCGGCAAGGTAACCATAAATCCGGCAAGGTCGCCACAAATCCGGCAACGTCGCCATATATCCGGCAAGGTCGCCACAAATTCGGCAAGGTCGCCATATTTCAGGCAAGGGCGCCATAAATCCGGCAAGGTCATCATAAATCCGGCAAGGTCGCCTCAAATCCGGCAATGTCTCCATATTTCCGGCAAAGTCGCCATAAATCCGGCAAGGTCGCCATATTTACGGCAAGGGCGCCATAAATCCGGCAAGGTCGCCAGAAATCCGGCAAGGTCGCCATATTTCCGGCAAGGTCGCCATAAATCCGGCAAGGTCGCAATATTTCCGGCAAGGTCGCCACAAATCCGGCAAGGACGCCATATTTACGGCAAGGTCGCCATAAATCCGGCAAGGTCGCCGAAAATCAGGCATGGTCGACATATTTCCGGCAAGGTCGGCACAAATCCGGCAAGGTCGCCACAAATCCGGCAAGGTCGCCATATTTCCGGCAAGGTCGCCATAAATCCGGCAAGGTCGCCACAAATCCCACAAGGTCGCCATATTTCCGGGAAGGTCGCCATATTTCCGGCAAGGTCGCCATATTTCCGGCAAGGTCGCCACAAATCCAGCAAGGCCGCCATATTTCCGTCAAGGTCGCCATAAATTCGGCAAGGTCGCCACAAATCCGGCAAGGTCACATAAATGCGGCGAGGTAGCCATAAATCCGGCAAGGTCGCCACAAATCCGGCAAGATTGCCATATTTCCGGCAAGGTCGCCATAAACCCGGCAAGGTCGCCACAAATCCGGCGAGGTCGCCATATTTCGGGCAAGGTCGCCACAAATCCGGCAAGGTCGTCATAAATCCGGCAAGGTCGCCACAAATCCGGCAATGTCGCCATATTTCCGACAAAGTCGCCATAAATCCGGCAAGGTAGCCACAAATACGGCAAGGTTCCCATATTTCCAGCAAGGTCGCAATATTTCCGGCAAGGTCGCCATATTTCCGACATGGTCGCCATAAATCCGGAAAGGTCGCCGAAAATCCGGCAAGGTCGACATATTTCCGGCAAGGTCGGCACAAATCCGGCAAGGTCGCCACAAATCCGGCAAGGTCGCCATATTTCCGGCAAGGTCGCCATAAATCCGGCAAGGTCGCCACAAATCCCACAAGGTCGCCATATTTCCGGCAAGGTCGCCATATTTCCGACATGGTCGCCATAAATCCGGAAAGGTCGCCGAAAATCCGGCAAGGTCGACATATTTCCGGCAAGGTCGGCACAAATGCGGCAAGGTCGCCACAAATCCGGCAAGGTCGCCATATTTCCGGCAAGGTCGCCATAAATCCGGCAAGGTCGCCACAAATCCCACAAGGTCGCCATATTTCCGGCAAGGTCGCCATATTTCCAGCAAGGTCGCCATATTTCCGGCAAGGTCGCCACAAATCCAGCAAGGTCGCCATATTTCCGTCAAGGTCGCCATAAATTCGGCAATGTCGCCACAAATCCGGCAAGGTCCCCACAAATCCGGCGAGGTGACCATATTTCCGGCAAGGTCGCCATAAATCCGGCAAGGTCGCCACAAATCCGGCGAGGTCGCCATAAATCCGGCAAGGTCGCCACAAATTCGGCAAGGTCGCCACAAATTCGGCAAGGTCGCCATATTTCCGGCGAGGTCGCCATATTTCCGGCAAGGTCGACACAAATCCGGCAACGTCGTCATAAATCCGGCAAGGTCGCCTCAAATCCGGCAATGGTGCCATATTTCCGGAAAAGTCGCCATAAATCGGGCAAGGTCGCCATAAGTACGGCAAGTTCCCCATATTTCCAGCATGGTCGCAATATATCCGGCAAGGTCGCCACAAATCCGGCAAGGTAGCCACAAATACGGCAAGGTTCCCATATTTCCAGCAAGGTCGCAATATTTCCGGCAAGGTCGCCATATTTCCGACATGGTCGCCATAAATCCGGAAAGGTCGCCGAAAATCCGGCAAGGTCGACATATTTCCGGCAAGGTCGGCACAAATCCGGCAAGGTCGCCACAAATCCGGCAAGGTCGCCATATTTCCGGCAAGGTCGCCATAAATCCGGCAAGGTCGCCACAAATCCCACAAGGTCGCCATATTTCCGGCAAGGTCGCCATATTTCCAGCAAGGTCGCCATATTTCCGGCAAGGTCGCCACAAATCCAGCAAGGTCGCCATATTTCCGTCAAGGTCGCCATAAATTCGGCAATGTTGCCACAAATCCGGCAAGGTCCCCACAAATCCGGCGAGGTGACCATATTTCCGGCAAGGTCGCCATAAATCCGGCAAGGTCGCCACAAATCCGGCGAGGTCGCCATAAATCCGGCAAGGTCGCCACAAATTCGGCAAGGTCGCCACAAATTCGGCAAGGTCGCCATATTTCCGGCGAGGTCGCCATATTTCCGGCAAGGTCGACACAAATCCGGCAACGTCGTCATAAATCCGGCAAGGTCGCCTCAAATCCGGCAATGGTGCCATATTTCCGGAAAAGTCGCCATAAATCTGGCAAGGTCGCCATAAGTACGGCAAGTTCCCCATATTTCCAGCATGGTCGCAATATATCCGGCAAGGTCGCCACAAATCCGGCAAGGTCGCCATATTTCCGTCAAGGTCGCCATAAATCCGGCAAGGTCGCCACAAATACGGCAAGGTCCCCATCTTTCCAGCATAGTCGCAATATATCCGGCAAGGTCGCCACAAATCCGGCAAGGTCGCCATATTTCCGGCAAGGTCGCCATTAATCCGGCAAGGTCGCCTCAAATCCGGCAATGTCGCCATATTTCCAGCATGGTCGCAATATATCCGGCAAGGTCGCCACAAATCCGGCAAGGTCGCCATATTTCCGGCAATGTCGCCAATAATCCGGCAAGATCGCCACAAATCCGGCGAAGTCGCCATATTTCCGGCAAGGTCGTCATAAATCCGGCAAGGTCGCCACAAATCCGGCGAGGTCGCCATATTTCCGGCAAAGTCGCCATAAATCCGGCAAGGTATCCAAAAATCCGGCAAAGTCGCCATAAATCCGGCAAGGTAGCCACATTTCCGGCAAGGTCGCCATAAATCCAGCAAGGTCGCTATATTTCCTGCAAGGTCGCCACAAATCCGGCAAGGTCGCCATATTTACGGCAAGGTCGCCATAAATCCGGCAAGGTCGCCACAAATCCGGCAAGGTCGCCATATTTCCGGGAAGGTCGCCATAAATCCGGCAAGGTCGCCACAAATCCGGCAAGGTCGCTATATTTACGGCAAAGTCGCCATATTTACGGCAAGGTCGTCACAAATCCGGGAAGGTCGCCATATTTCCTACATGATCGCCATAAATCCAGAAAGGTCGCCAAAAATCCGGCAAGGTCGACATATTTCCGGCAAGGTCGGCACAAATCCGGCAAGGTCGACACAAATCCGGCAAGGTCGCCATATTAACGGCAAGGTCGCCATAAATCCGGCAAGGTCGCCACAAATCCTACAAGGTCGCCATATTTGCGGCAAGGTAGCCATATTTTCGGCAAGGTTGCCATACATCCGGCCAGGTCGCCATATTTTCTGCAAGGTTGCCATATTTCCGGCAAGGTCGCCACAAATCCAGTAACGTCGCCATATTTCCGTCAAGGTCGCCATAAATTCGGCAAGGTCGCCACAAATCCGGCAAGGTCGCCATAAAGGCGGCGAGGTAGCCATAAATCCGGCAAGGTCGCCACAAATCCAGCGAGGTCGCCATATTCCCGGCAAGGTCGCCATAAATCCGGCAAGGTCGCCATAAATCCGGCAAGGTCGGCACAAATCCGGCGAGATCGCCATATTCCCGGCAAGGTCGCCATAAATCCGGCAAGGTCGACATAAATCCGGCGAGGTCCCCATATTTCCGGCAAGTTCGCCCGAATTCCGGCAAGTTCGCCATAAATCCTGCAAGGTCGCCACAAATCCGGCGAGGTAGTCATATTTCCGGCAAGGTCGCAATAAATCCGGCAAGTTCACCACAAATCCGGCGCGGTCGCCATATTTCAGGTAAGGTCGCCATAAATCCGGCAAGATCGCCACAATTCCGGCGAGGTCGCCATATTTCCGGCAAGGTCGCCACAAATGCGGCAAGGTCGTCATAATTCCGGCAAGGTCGCCACAAATCCGGCGAGGTCGCCATATTTCCGGCAAGGTCGCCATAAATCCGGCAAGGTCGCGACAAATACGGCAATGTCCCCATATTTCCAGCAAGGTCGCAATATTTCCGGCAAGGTCGCCACAAATCCGGCAAGGTCGCCATATTTCCGACAAGGTCGCCATAAATCCGGCAAGGTCGCCACAAAACCGGCAAGGTCGCTATATTTCCGGCAAGGTCGCCATATTTCCGGCAAGGTCGCCACAAATCCGGCAAGGACCCCATATTTCCAGCAAGGTCGCAATATTTCCGGCAAGGTCGCCACAAATCCGGCAAGATCGCCATATTTCCGGCAAGGTCGCCATAAACCCGGCAAGGTCGCCACAAATCCTGCGAGGTCGCCATATTTCCGGCAAGGTCGCCACAAATCCGGCAAGGTCGTCATAAATCCGGCAAGGTCGCCACAAATCCGGCAATGTCGCCATATTTCCGACAAAGTCGCCATAAATCCGGCAAGGTAGCCACAAATACGGCAAGGTTCCCATATTTCCAGCAAGGTCGCAATATTTCCGGCAAGGTCGCCATATTTCCGACATGGTCGCCATAAATCCGGAAGGTCGCCACAAATCCGGCAAGATCGCCATATTTCCGGCAAGGTCGCCATAAATCCGGCAAGGTCGCCACAAATCCCACAAGGTCGCCATATTTCCGGCAAGGTCGCATATTTCCGGCAAGGTCGCCATATTTCCGGCAAGGTCGCCACAAATCCAGCAAGGTCGCCATATTTCCGTCAAGGTCGCCATAAATTCGGCAAGGTCGCCACAAATCCGGCAAGGTCACATAAATGCGGCGAGGTAGCCATAAATCCGGCAAGGTCGCCACAAATCCAGCGAGGTCGCAATATTTCCGGCAAGGTCGCCACAAATCCGGCAAGATCGCCATATTTCCGGCAAGGTCGCCATAAACCCGGCAAGGTCGCCACAAATCCGGCGAGGTCGCCATATTTCCGGCAAGGTCGCCACAAATCCGGCAAGGTCGTCATAAATCCGGCAAGGTCGCCACAAATCCGGCAATGTCGCCATATTTCGGACAAAGTCGCCATAAATCCGGCAAGGTAGCCACAAATACGGCAAGGTTCCCATATTTCCAGCAAGGTCGCAATATTTCCGGCAAGGTCGCCATATTTCCGACATGGTCGCCATAAATCCGGAAGGTCGCCGAAAATCCGGCAAAGTCGACATATTTCCGGCAAGGTCGGCACAAATCCGGCAAGGTCGCCACAAATCCGGCAAGATCGCCATATTTCCGGCAAGGTCGCCATAAATCCGGCAAGGTCGCCACAAATCCCACAAGGTCGCCATATTTCCGGCAAGGTCGCATATTTCCGGCAAGGTCGCCATATTTCCGGCAAGGTCGCCACAAATCCAGCAAGGTCGCCATATTTCCGTCAACGTCGCCATAAATTCGGCAAGGTCGCCACAAATCCGGCAAGGTCACATAAATGCGGCGAGGTAGCCATAAATCCGGCAAGGTCGCCACAAATCCAGCGAGGTCGCCATATTCCCGGCAAGGGTCGCCATAAATACGGCAAGGTCGCCATAAAACCGGCGAGATTGCCATATTTCCGGCAAGGTCGCCACAATTCCGGCAAGGTCGCCACAAATCCGGCGAGGTCGCCATATTTCCGGCAAGGTCGCCTCAAATCCGGCAAGGTCGCCATAAACCCGGCAAGGTCGCCACAAATCCGGCGAGGTCGCCATATTTCCGGCAAGGTCGCCACAAATCCGGCAAGGTCGTCATAAATCCGGCAAGGTCGCCACAAATCCGGCAATGTCGCCATATTTCCGACAAAGTCGCCATAAATCCGGCAAGGTAGCCACAAATACGGCAAGGTTCCCATATTTCCAGCAAGGTCGCAATATTTCCGGCAAGGTCGCCATATTTCCGACATGGTCGCCATAAATCCGGAAGGTCGCCGAAAATCCGGCAAAGTCGACATATTTCCGGCAAGGTCGGCACAAATCCGGCAAGGTCGCCACCAATCCGGCAAGATCGCCATATTTCCGGCAAGGTCGCCATAAATCCGGCAAGGTCGCCACAAATCCCACAAGGTTGCCATATTTCAGGCAAGGTCGCATATTTCCGGCAAGGTCGCCATATTTCCGGCAAGGTCGCCACAAATCCAGCAAGGTCGCCATATTTCCCGTCAACGTCGCCATAAATTCGGCAAGGTCGCCACAAATCCGGCAAGGTCACATAAATGCGGCGAGGTAGCCATAAATCCGGCAAGGTCGCCACAAATCCAGCGAGGTCGCCATATTCCCGGCAAGGTCGCCATAAATACGGCAAGGTCGCCATAAAACCGGCGAGATCGCCATATTTCCGGCAAGGTCGCCACAAATTCCGGCAAGGTCGCCACAAATCCGGCGAGGTCGCCATATTTCCGGCAAGGTCGCCTCAAATCCGGCAAGGTCGCCATAAACCCGGCAAGGTCGCCACAAATCCGGCGAGGTCGCCATATTTCCGGCAAGGTCGCCACAAATCCGGCAAGGTCGTCATAAATCCGGCAAGGTCGCCACAAATCCGGCAAGGTCGCCATATTTCCGGCAAGGTCGCCATATTTCCGGCAAGGTCGCCATATTTCCTGGCAAGGTCGCCACAAATCCAGCAAGGTCGCTATATTTCCGTCAAGGTCGCCATAAATTCGGCAAGGTCGCCACAAATCCGGCAAGGTCACATAAATGCGGCGAGGTAGCCATAAATCCGGCAAGGTCGCGACAAATCCAGCGAGGTCGCCATATTCCCGGCAAGGTCGCCATAAATCCGGCAAGGTCGCCATAAATACGGCAAGGTCGCCATAAAACCGGCGAGATCGCCATATTTCCGGCAAGGTCGCACAATTCCGGCAAGGTCGCCACAAATCCGGCGAGGTCTCCATATTTCCGGCAAGGTCGCCTCAAATCGGCAAGGTCGCCACAAATCCGGCGAAGTCGCCATATTTCCTGCAAGGTCGTCATAAATCCGGCAAGGTCGCCACAAATGCGGCGAGGTCGCCATATTTCCGGCAAGGTCGCCATAAATCCGGCAAGGTCGCCACAAATCCGGCGAGGTCGCCATAAATCCGGCAAGGTCGCCACAAATTCGGCAAGGTCGCCATATTTCAGGCAAGGTCGCCATAAATCCGGCAAAGTCGTCATAAATCCGGCAAGGTCGACAGAAATCCGGCGAGGTCCCCATATTTCCGGCAAGTTCGCCACAAATCCGGCAAGTTCGCCATAAATCCGGCAAGGTCGCCACAAATCCGGTAAGGTCGCCATATTTCCAGCAAGGTCGCCATAAATCCGGTAAGGTCGCCACACATCCGGCAATGTCGCCATATTTCCGGCAAGGTCGCCATAAATCCAGCAAGGTCGCCACAAATCCGGTGAGGTAGTCATATTTCCCGGCAAGGTCGCCATAAATCCGGCAAGTTCACCACAAATCCGGCGAGGTCGCCATATTTCAGGCAAGGTCGCCATAAATCCGGCAAGTTCGCCACAAATCCGGCGAGGTCGCCATATTTCCGGCAAGGTCGCCACAAATCCGGCAAGGTCGTCATAAATCCGGCAAGGTCGCCACACATCCGGCGAGCTCGCCATATTTCCGGCAAGGTCGCCATAAATCCGGCAAGGTCGCGACAAATACGGCAATGTCCCCATATTTCCAGCAAGGTCGCAATATTTCCGGCAAGGTCGCCACAAATCCGGCAAGGTCGCCATATTTCCGACAAGGTCGCCATAAATCCGGCAAGGTCGCCACAAATCCGGCAAGGTCGCTATATGTCCGGCAAGGTCGCCACAAATCCGGCAAGGTCCCCATATTTCCAGCAAGGTCGCAATATTTCCGGCAAGGTCGCCACAAATCCGGTAAGGTCGCCATATTTCCAGCAAGGTCGCCATAAATCCGGTAAGGTCGCCACACATCCGGCAATGTCGCCATATTTCCGGCAAGGTCGCCATAAATCCAGCAAGGTCGCCACAAATCCGATGAGGTAGTCATATTTCCGGCAAGGTCGCCATAAATCCGGCAAGTTCACCACAAATCCGGCGAGGTCGCCATATTTCAGGCAAGGTCGCCATAAATCCGGCAAGTTCGCCACAAATCCGGCGAGGTCGCCATATTTCCGGCAAGGTCGCCACAAATCCGGCAAGGTCGTCATAAATCCGGCAAGGTCGCCATAAATCCGGCAAGGTCGCCACAAATCCGGCAAGGTCGCTATATGTCCGGCAAGGTCGCCACAAATCCGGCAAGGTCCCCATATTCCAGCAAGGTCGCAATATTTCCGGCAAGGTCGCCACAAATCCGGCAAGGTCGCCATATTTCCGGCAAGGTCGCCATAAACCGGGCAAGGTCGCCACAAATCCGGCGAGGTCGCCATATTTCCGGCAAGGTCGCCACAAATCCGGCAAGGTCGCCATGTTTCAGGCAAGGTCGCCATAAATCCGGCAAGGTCGCCACAAATCCGACAAGGTCGCCATATTTCCGACAGGGTCGCCATATTCCCGGCAAGGTTGCCATAAATCCGGCCATGTCGCCAATTTCCGGCAAGGTCGCCATAAATCCGGCAAGGTCGCCACAAATCCGGCGAGGTCGCCATATTTCCAGGAAGGTCGACAGAAACCCGGCGAGGTCCCCATATTTCCGGCAAGTTCGCCACAAATCCGGCAAGTTCGCCATAAATCCGGCAAGGTCGCCACAAATCCGGCAAGGTCGCCATAAATCCGGTAAGGTCGCCACACATCCGGCAATGTCGCCATATTTCCGGCAAAGTCGCCATAAATCCAGCAAGGTCGCTACAAATCCGGCGAGGTAGTCATATTTCCGGCAAGGTCGCCATAAATCCGGCAAGTTCACCACAAATCCGGCAAGTTCACCACAAATCCGGCGAGGTCGCCATGTTTCAGGCAAGGTCGCCATAAATCCGGCAAGATCGCCACAAATCCGGCGAGGTCGCCATATTTCCGGCAAGGTCGCCACAAATGCTGCAAGGTCACATAAATGCGGCGAGGTAGCCATAAATCCGGCAAGGTCGCCACAAATCTAGCGAGGTCGCCATATTCCCGGCAAGGTCGCCATAAATACGGCAAGGTCGCCATAAATACGGCAAGGTCGCCATAAAACCGGCGAGATCGCCATATTTTCGGCAAGGTCGCCACAATTCCGGCAAGGTCGCCACAAATCCGGCGAGGTCGCCATATTTCCGGCAAAGGTCGCCTCAAATCCGGCAAGGTCGCCATAAACCCGGCAAGGTCGCCACAAATCCGGCGAGGTCGCCATATTTCCGGCAAGGTCGCCACAAATCCGGCAAGGTCGTCATAAATCCGGCAAGGTCGCCACAAATCCGGCAATGTCGCCATATTTCCGACAAAGTCGCCATAAATCCGGCAAGGTAGCCACAAAATACGGCAAGGTTCCCATATTTCCAGCAAGGTCGCAATATTTCCGGCAAGGTCGCCATATTTCCGACATGGTCGCCATAAATCCGGAAAGGTCGCCGAAAATCCGGCAAGGTCGACATATTTCCGGCAAGGTCGGCACAAATCCGGCAAGGTCGCCACAAATCCCGGCAAGGTCGCCATATTTCCGGCAAGGTCGCCATAAATCCGGCAAGGTCGCCACAAATCCCACAAGGTCGCCATATTTCCGGCAAGGTCGCCATATTTCCGGCAAGGTCGCCATATTTCCGGCAAGGTCGCCACAAATCCAGCAAGGTCGCCATATTTCCGTCAAGGTCGCCATAAATTCGGCAAGGTCGCCACAAATCCGGCAAGGTCACAGAAATGCGGCGAGGTAGCCATAAAGCCGGCAAGGTCGCCACAAATCCAGCGAGGTCGCCATATTCCCGGCAAGGTCGCCATAAATCCGGCAAGGTCGCCATAAATACGGCAAGGTCGCCATAAAACCGGCGAGATCGCCACAAATCCGGCGAGGTCGCCATATTTTAGGCAAGGTCGCCATAAATCCGGCAAGTTCGCCACAAATCCGGCGAGGTAGCCATATTACCGGCAAGGTCGCGACAAATACGGCAATGTCCCCATATTTCCAGCAAGGTCGCAATATTTCCGGCAAGGTCGCCACAAATCCGGCAAGGTCGCCATATTTCCGACAAGGTCGCCATAAATCCGGCAAGGTCGCCACAAATCCGGCAAGGTCGCTATATGTCCGGCAAGGTCGCCACAAATCCGGCAAGGTCGCCATATTTCCAGCAAGGTCGCCATAAATCCGGCAAGGTCGCCACAAATCCGGCAAGGTCGCTATATGTCCGGCAAGGTCGCCACAAATCCGGCAAGGTCCCCATATTTCCAGCAAGGTCGCAATATTTCCGGAAAGGTCGCCACAAATCCGGCAAGGTCGCCATATTTCCGGCAAGGTCGCCATAAACCCGGCAAGGTCGCCACAAATCCGGCGAGGTCGCCATATTTCCGGCAAGGTCGCCACAAATCCGGCAAGGTCGTCATAAATGCAGCAAGGTCGCCACAAATCCGGCAATGTCGCCATATTTTCCGACAAGGTCGCCATATTTCCAGCAAGGTCGCCATAAATCCAGTAAGGTCGCCACACATCCGGCAATGTCGCCATATTTCCGGCAAGGTCGCCATAAATCCAGCAAGGTCGCCACAAATCCGGCGAGGTAGTCATATTGCCGGCAAGGTCGCCATAAATCCGGCAAGTTCACCACAAATCCGGCAAGTTCACCACAAATCCGGCGAGGTCGCCATGTTTCAGGCAATGTCGCCATAAATCCGGCAAGATCGCCACAAATCCGGCGAGGTCGCCATATTTCCGGCAAGGTCGCCACAAATGCTGCAAGGTCGTCATAAATCAGGCAAGGTCGCCTCAAATCCGGCAATGGCGCCATGTTTCCGGAAAAGTCTCCATAAATCCGGCAAGGTCGCCACAAATACGGCAAGGTCCCCATATTTCCAGCATGGTCGCAATATATCCGGCAAGGTCGCCACAAATCCGGCAAGGTCGCCATATTTCCGGCAAGGTCGCCATAAATCAGGCAAGGTCGCCGCAAATCGTGCAAGGTCGCCATATTTCCGGCAAGGTCGCCACATAAATCCGGCAAGGTCCCCACAAATCCGGTAAGGTCGCTATATTTACGGCAAGGTCGCCACAAATCCGGTAAGGTCGCTATATTTACGGCAAGGTCGCCATATTTCCGGCAAGGTCGCCACAAATCCGGCAAGGTAGCCATATTTCCGACATGGTCGCCATAAATCCGGAAACATCGCCACAAATCCGGCAACGTCGACATATTTGTGGCAAGGTCGCCATACATCCGGCAAGGTCGCCACAAATCCGGCGAGGTCGACACATTTTCGGCAAGGTCGCCATAAATCCGGCAAGGTCGCCACAAATCCGGCGAGGTCGCCATATTTCCGGCAAGGTCGCCACAAATCCGGCAAGGTCGTCATAAATGCGGCAAGGTCGCCACAAATCCGGCAATGTCGCCATATTTTCCGACAAGGTCGCCATATTTCCAGCAAGGTCGCCATAAATCCAGTAAGGTCGCCACACATCCGGCAATGTCGCCATATTTCCGGCAAGGTCGCCATAAATCCAGCAAGGTCGCCACAAATCCGGCGAGGTAGTCATATTGCCGGCAAGGTCGCCATAAATCCGGCAAGTTCACCACAAATCCGGCAAGTTCACCACAAATCCGGCGAGGTCGCCATGTTTCAGGCAAGGTCGCCATAAATCCGGCAAGATCGCCACAAATCCGGCGAGGTCGCCATATTTCCGGCAAGGTCGCCACAAATGCTGCAAGGTCGTCATAAATCAGGCAAGGTCGCCTCAAATCCGGCAATGGCGCCATGTTTCCGGAAAAGTCTCCATAAATCCGGCAAGGTCGCCACAAATACGGCAAGGTCCCCATATTTCCAGCATGGTCGCAATATATCCGGCAAGGTCGCCACAAATCCGGCAAGGTCGCCATATTTCCGGCAAGGTCGCCATAAATCAGGCAAGGTCGCCGCAAATCCTGCAAGGTCGCCATATTTCCGGCAAGGTCGCCACATAAATCCGGCAAGGTCCCCACAAATCCGGTAAGGTCGCTATATTTACGGCAAGGTCGCCACAAATCCGGTAAGTCGCTATATTACGGCAAGGTCGCCATATTTCCGGCAAGGTCGCCACAAATCCGGCAAGGTAGCCATATTTCCGACATGGTCGCCATAAATCCGGAAACATCGCCACAAATCCGGCAACGTCGACATATTTGTGGCAAGGTCGCCATACATCCGGCAAGGTCGCCACAAATCCGGCGAGGTCGACACATTTTCGGCAAGGTCGCCATAAATCCGGCAAGGTCGCCACAAATTCGGCAAGGTCTCCATATTTCCAGCAAGGCCGCAATATTTCCGGCAAGGTCGCCACAAACCCGGCAAGGTCGCCATATTTCCGGCAAAGTCGCCATAAATCCGGCAAGGTCGCCACAAATCCGGTAAGGTCGCTATATTTAAGGCAAGGTCGCCATATTTCCGGCAAGGCCGCCACAAATCCGGCAAGGTCGCCATATTTCCGACAAGGTCGCCATAAATCCTGAAAGGGTTTCTACAGCTATATTAATAGCAAAACGATAACAAGGAATAAAATCGGTCCATTAGAGAGTCAGAGTGGACAGCTATCTGCAGAGCCAAAAGAGATGGGGGAGATATTGAACAATTTATTTTCTTCGGTATTCACGAAGGAGAAGGATATGGAATTATGTGAGGTAAGGGAAACGAGCAGAGTAGCAATGGAAACTGTGAGATTCAAAGAAGAGGAGGTGCGGACACTTTTGAAAAATATGAAAACGGATAAGTCTCCAGGTCCTGACAGGATATTCCCTAGGACATTGAGGGAAGTTAGTGTAGAAATAGCAGGGGCTATGACAGAAATATTTCAAATGTCATTAGAAACGGGAATAGTGCCGGAGGATTGGCGTACTGCCATGTTGTTCCGTTGTTTAAAAAGGGTTCGAAGAGTAAACCTAGCAATTATAGACCTGTTAGTTTGACGTCAGTGGTGGGCAAATTAATGGAAAGGATACTTAAAGATAATATATATAAGCATCTGGATAAGCAGGGTCTGATTAGGAACAGTCAACATGGATTTGTGCCTGGAAGGTCATGCTTGACTAATCTTCTTGAATTTTTCGAAGAGGTTACTAGGGAAATTGATGAGGGTAAAGCAGTGGATGTTGTCTATATGGACTTCAGTAAGGCCTTTGACAAGTTTCCTCATGGAAGGTTGGTTAAGAAGATTCAATTGTTGGGTATTAATGGTGGAGTAGCAAGATGGATTCAACAGTGGCTGAATGGGAGATGCCAGAGAGTAATGGTGGATGGCTGTTTGTCAGGTTGGAGGCCGGTGACTAGTGGGGTGCCTCAGGGGTCTGTGTTGGGTCCACTGTTGTTTGTCATGTACATCAATGATCTGGATGATGGTGTGGAAAATTGGATTAGTAAGTATGCAGATGATACTAAGATAGGTGGTGTTGTGGATAATGAAGTAGATTTTCAAAGTCTACAGAGAGATTTAGGCCATTTGGAAGAGTGGGCTGAAAGATGGCAGATGGAATTTAATGCTGACAAATGTGAGGTGCTGCATCTCGGCAGGGCAAGTCAAAATAGGACGTACACGGTAAATGGTAGCGAATTGAGGAATGCAGTTGAACAGAGGGATCTAGGAATAACTGTGCATAGTTCCCTGAAGGTGGAATCGCATGTAGATAGGGTGGTAAAGAAAGCTTTTGGTGTGCTGGCCTTTATAAATCAGAGCATTGAATATAGAAGTTGGGATGTAATGTTAAAATTGTACAAGGCATTGGTGAGGCCAATTCTGGAGTATGGAGTACAATTTTGGTCGCCTAATTATAGGAAGGATGTCAACAAAATAGAGAGAGTACAGAGGAGATTTACTAGAATGTTGCCTGGGTTTCAGCAACTAAGTTACAGAGAAAGGTTGAACAAGTTAGGTCTTTATTCTTTGGAGCGCAGAAGGTTAAGAGGGGTCTTGATAGAGGTCTTTAAAATTATGAGCGGGTTAGACAGAGTGGACGTGGATAAGCTTTTCCCATTGAGAGTAGGGAAGATTCAAACAAGGGGACATGACTTGAGAATTAAGGGACAGAAGTTTAGGGGGAACATTAGGGGGAACTTCCTTACTCAGAGAGTGGTAGCTGTGTGGAATGAGCTTCCAGTGGAAGTGGTGGAGGCAGGTTCGATGTTATCCTTTAAAAATAGATTGGATGGGTATATGGACGGGAAAGGAATGGAGGGTTATGGTCTGAGTGCAGGTAGAAGGGACTAGGGGGAAGTATTTATTTTTAATTTAAAAAAATGTTCGGCACGGACTTGAAGGGCCGAGATGGCCTGTTTCCGTGCTGTTATGGTTATATGGTTATATGGTTATATGGTCTACATATTTGTGGCAAGGTCGCCATACATCCGGCAGGGTCGCCACAAATCCGGCGAGGTCGACATATTTTCGGCAAGGTCGCCATAAATCCGGCAAGGTCGCCACAAATCTAGCGAGGTCTCCATATTTCCGGCAAGGTCGCCATAAATCCGGCAAGGTCGCCACAAATCCGGCAAGGTCGCTATATTTCCGGCAAGGTCGACATATTTCCGGCAAGGTCGCCACAAATCCGGCAAGGTCCCCATATTTCCAGCAAGGTCGCAATATTTCCGGCAAGGTCGCCAAAAATCCGGCAAGTTCGCCATAGTTCCGGCAAGGTCGCCATAAACCCGGCAAGGTCGCCACAAGTCCGGCGAGGTCGCCATATTTCCGGCAAGGTCGCCACAAATCCGGCAAGGTCGTCATAAATCCGGCAAGGTCGCCACAAATCCGGCAATGTCGCCATATTTCCGACAAAGTCGCCATAAATCCGGCAAGGTAGCCACAAATACGGCAAGGTCCCCATATTTCCAGCAAGGTCGCAATATTTCCGGCAAGGTCGCCACAAATCCGGCAAGGTCGACATATTTCCGGCAAGGTCGGCACAAATCCGGCAAGGTCGCCACAAATCCGGCAAGGTCGCCATATTTCCGGCAAGGTCGCCATAAATCCGGCAAGGTCGCCACAAATCCCACAAGGTCGCCATATTTCCGGCAAGGTCGCCATATTTCCGGCAATGTAGTCACAAATCCAGCAAGGTCGCCATATTTCCGTCAAGGTCGCCATAAATTCGGCAAGGTCGCCACAAATCCGGCAAGGTTGCCATAAATCCGCCCAGGTCGCCATATTACCGGCAAGGTCGCCATATTTCCGGCAAGGTCGCCACAAATCCGGCAAGGTCGCCATAGTTCCGGCAAGGTCGCCATAAACCCGGCAAGGTCGCCACAAATCCGGCGAGGTCGCCATATTTCCGGCAAGGTCGCCACAAATCCGGCAAGGTCGTCATAAATCCGGCAAGGTCGCCACAAATCCGGCAATGTCGCCATATTTCCGACAAAGTCGCCATAAATCCGGCAAGGTAGCCACAAATACGGCAAGGTCCCCATATTTCCAGCAAGGTAGCAATATTTCCGGCAAGGTCGCCACAAATCCGGCAAGGTCGCCATTTTTCCGACATGGTCGCCATAAATCCGGAAAGGTCGCAAAAAATCCGGCAACGTCGACATATTTCCGGCAAGATCGGCACAAATCCGGCAAGGTCGCCACAAATCCGGCAAGGTCGCCATATTTCCGGCAAGGTCGCCATAAATCCGTCAAGGTCGCCACAAATCCCACAAGGTCGCCATACTTCCGGCAAGGTCGCCATATTTCCGTCAAGGTTGCCATAAATCCGGCCAGGTCGCCATATTTCCGGCAAGGTCGCCATATTTCCGGCAAGGTCGCCACAAATCCAGCAAGGTCGCCATATTTCCGTCAAGGTCGCCATAAATTCGGCAAGGTCGCCACAAATCCGGCAAGGTTGCCATAAATCCGGCCTGGTCGCCATATTTCCGGCAAGGTCGCCATATTTCCGGCAAGGTCGCCACAAATCCAGCAAGGTCGCCATATTTCCGTCAATGTCGCCATAAATTCGGCAAGGTTGCCACCAATCCGGTAAGGTCGCCATAAATCCGGCGAGGTAGCCATAAATCCGGCAAGGTCGCCACAAATCCAGCGAGGTCGCCATATTCCCGGCAAAATCGGCATAAATCCGGCAAGGTCGCCATAAATCCGGCAAGGTCGCCACAAATCCGGCGAGATCGCCATATTTCCGGCAAGGTCGCCACAATTCCGGCAAGGTCGCCACAAATCCGGCGAGGTCGCCATATTTCCGGCAAGGTCGTCATAAATCCGGCAAGGTCGCCACAAATCCGGCGAGGTCGCTATATTTCCGGCAAGGTCGCCATAAATCCGGCAAGGTCGCCACAAATCCGGCGAGGTCGCCATAAATCCGGCAAGGTCGCCACAAATTCGGCAAGGTCACCATATTTCAGGCAAGGTCGCCATAAATCCGGCAAGGTCGTCATAAATCCGGCAAGGTCGACAGAAATCCGGCGAGGTCCCCATATTTCCGTCAAGTTCGCCACAAATCCGGCAAGTTCGCCATAAATCCGGCAAGGTCGCCACAAATCCGGCAAGGTCGCCATATTTCCAGCAAGGTCGCCATAAATCCGGCAAGGTCGCCACACATCCGGCGAGGTCGCCATATTTCCGGCAAGGTCGCCACAAATCCGGCAAGGTCGTCATAAATCCGGCAAGGTCGCCTCAAATCCGGCAATGGCGCCATATTTCCGGAAAAGTCTCCATAAATCCGGCAAGGTCGCCACAAATACGGCAAGGTCCCCATATTTCCAGCATGGTCGCAATATATCCGGCAAGGTCGCCACAAATCCGGCGAGGTCGCCATATTTCCGGCAAGGTCGCCTGAAATCCGGCAAGGTCGTCATAAATCCGGCAAGGTCGCCACAAATCCGGCAATGTCGCCATATTTCCGACAAAGTCGCCATAAATCCGGCAAGGTAGCCACAAATCCCACAAGGTCGCCATATTTGCGGCAAGGTAGCCATATATTCGGCAAGGTTGCCATACATCCGGCCAGGTCGCCATATTTTCTGCAAGGTTGCCATATTTCCGGCAAGGTCGCCACAAATCCAGTAACGTCGCCATATTTCCGTCAAGGTCGCCATAAATTCGGCAAGGTCGCCACAAATCCGGCAAGGTCGCCATAAATGCGGCGAGGTAGCCATAAATCCGGCAAGGTCGCCACAAATCCAGCGAGGTCGCCATTTTCCCGGCAAGGTCGCCATAAATCCGGCAAGGTCGCCATAAATCCGGCAAGGTCGGCACAAATCCGGCGAGTTCGCCATATTCCCGGCAAGGTCGCCATAAATCCGGCAAGGTCGACATAAATCCGGCGAGGTCCCCATATTTCCGGCAAGTTCGCCCGAATTCGGGCAAGTTCGCCATAAATCCGGCAAGGTCGCCACAAATCCGGCAAGGTCGCCATATTTCCAGCAAGGTCGCCATAAATCCGGTAAGGTCGCCACACATCCGGCAATGTCGCCATATTTCCGTCAAGGTAGCCATAAATCCAGCAAGGTCGCCATAAACCGGCGAGGTAGTCATGTTTCCGGCAACGTCGCAATAAATCCGGCAAGTTCACCACAAATCCGGCGAGGTCGCCATATTTCAGGTAAGGTCGCCATAAATCCGGCAAGATCGCCACAATTCCGGCGAGGTCGCCATATTTCCGGCAAGGTCGCCACAAATGCGGCAAGGTCGTCATAATTCCGGCAAGGTCGCCACAAATCCGGCGAGGTCGCCATATTTCCGGCAAGGTCGACACAAATCCGGCAAGGTCGTCATAAATCCGGCAAGGTCGCCACAAATCCAGCAATGTCGCCATATTTCCGACAAAGTCGCCATAAATCCGGCAAGGTAGCCACAAATACGGCAAGGTTCCCATATTTCCAGCAAGGTCGCAATATTTCCGGCAAGGTCGCCATATTTCCGACATGGTCGCCATAAATCCGGAAAGATCGCCGAAAATCCGGCAAGGTCGACATATTTCCGGCAAGGTCGGCACAAATCCGGCAAGGTCGCCACAAATCCGGCAAGATCGCCATATTTCGGCAAGGTCGCCATAAATCCGGCAAGGTCGCCACAAATCCCACAAGGTCGCCATATTTCCGGCAAGGTCGCCATATTTTGCGGCAAGGTCGCCACAAATCCAGCAAGGTCGCCATATTTCCGTCAAGGTCGCCATAAATTCGGCAAGGCCGCCACAAATCCGGCAAGGTCACATAAATGCGGCGAGGTAGCCATAAATCCGGCAAGGTCGCCACAAATCCAGCGAGGTCGCCATATTCCCGGCAAGGTCGCCATAAATACGGCAAGGTCGCCATAAATACGGCAAGGTCGCCACAAAACCGGCGAGATCGCCATATTTCCGGCAAGGTCGCCACAATTCCGGCAAGGTCGCCACAAATCCGGCGAGGTCGCCATATTTCCGGCAAGGTCGCCTCAAATCCGGCAAGGTCGCCATAAACCAGGCAAGGTCGCCACAAATCCGGCGAGTCGCCATATTTCCGGCAAGGTCGCCACAAATCCGGCAAGGTCGTCATAAATCCGGCAAGGTTGCCACAAATCCGGCAATGTCGCCATATTTCCGACAAAGTCGCCATAAATCCGGCAAGGTAGCCACAAATACGGCAAGGTTCCCATATTTCCAGCAAGGTCGCAATATTTCCGGCAAGGTCGCCATATTTCGGACGGTCGCCATAAATCCGGAAAGGTCGCCGAAAATCCGGCAAGGTCGACATATTTCCGGCAAGGTCGGCACAAATCCGGCAAGGTCGCCACAAATCCGGCAAGGTCGCCATATTTCCGGCAATGTCGCCATAAATCCGGCAAGGTCGCCACAAATCTCACAAGGTCGCCATATTTCCGGCAAGGTCGCCATATTTCCGGCAAGGTCGCCATATTTCCGGCAAGGTCGCCACAAATCCAGCAAGGTCGCCATATTTCCGTCAAGGTCGCCATAAATTCGGCAAGGTCGCCACAAATCCGGCAAGGTCACATAAATGCGGCGAGGTAGCCATAAATCCGGCAAGGTCGCCACAAATCCAGCGTGGTCGCCATATTCCCGGCAAGGTCGCCATAAATCCGGCAAGGTCGCCATAAATACCGCAAGGTCGCCATAAAACCGGCGAGATCGCCATATTTCCGGCAAGGTCGCCACAATTCCGGCAAGGTCGCCACAAATCCGGCGAGGTCGCCATATTTCCGGCAAGGTCGCCTCAAATCCGGCAAGTTCGCCACAAATCCGGCGAAGTCGCCATATTTCCGGCAAGGTCGTCATAAATCCGGCAAGGTCGCCACAAATGCGGCGAGGTCGCCATATTTCCGGCAAGGTCGCCATAAATCCGTCAAGGTCGCCACAAATCCGGCGAGGTCGCCATAAATCTGGCAAGGTCGCCACAAATTCGGCAAGGTCGCCATATTTCAGGCAAGGTCGCCATAAATCCGGCAAGGTCGTCATAAATCCGGCAAGGTCGACAGAAATCCGGCGAGGTCCCCATATTTCCGGCAAGTTCGCCACAAATCCGGCAAGTTCGCCATAAATCCGGCAAGGTCGCCACAAATCCGGCAAGGTCGACATATTTCCAGCAAGGTCGCCATAAATCCGGTAAGGTCGCCACACATCCGGCAATGTCGCCATATTTCCGGCAAGGTCGCCATAAATCCAGCAAGGTCGCCACAAACCCGGTGAGGTAGTCATATTTCCGGCAAGGTCGCCATAAATCCGGCAAGTTCACCACAAATCCGGCGAGGTCGCCATATTTCAGGCAAGGTCGCCATAAATCCGGCAAGTTCGCCACAAATCCGGCGAGGTCGCCATATTTCCGGCAAGGTCGCCACAAATCCGGCAAGGTCGTCATAAATCCGGCAAGGTCGCCACACATCCGGCGAGCTCGCCATATTTCCGGCAAGGTCGCCATAAATCCGGCAAGGTCGCGACAAATACGGCAATGTCCCCATATTTCCAGCAAGGTCGCAATATTTCCGGCAAGGTCGCCACAAATCCGGCAAGGTCGCTATATGTCCGGCAAGGTCGCCACAAACCGGCAAGGTCCCCATATTTCCAGCAAGGTCGCAATATTTCCGGCAAGGTCGCCACAAATCCGGCAAGGTCGCCATATTTCCGGCAAGGTCGCCATAAACCCGGCAAGGTCGCCACAAATCCGGCGAGGTCGCCATATTTCCGGCAAGGTCGCCACAAATCCGGCAAGGTCGTCATAAATCCGGCAAGGTCGCCACAAATCAGGCAATGTCGCCATATTTTCCGACAAAGTCGCCATATTTCCGACAAAGTCGCCATAAATCCGGCACGGTAGCCACAAATACGGCAAGGTCCCAATATTTCCAGCAAGGTCGCAATATTTCCGGCAAGGTCGCCATATTTCCGACATGGTCGCCATAAATCCGGAAAGGTCGCCAAAAATCCGGCAAGGTCGACATATTTCCGGCATGGTCGGCACAAATCCGGCAAGGTCGCCACAAATCCGGCAAGGTCGCCATGTTTCAGGCAAGGTCGCCATAAATCCGGCAAGGTCGCCACAAATCCCACAAGGTCGCCATATTTCCGGCAAGGTCGCCATATTCCCGGCAAGGTTGCCATAAATCCGGCCAGGTCGCCATATTTCCGGCAAGGTCGCCATAAATCCGGCAAGGTCGCCACAAATCCGGCGAGGTCGCCATATTTTCAGGTAGGTCGACAGAAACCCGGCGAGGTCCCCATATTTCCGGCAAGGTCGCCACAAATCCGGCAAGGACGCCATATTTCCAGCAAGGTCGCCATAAATCCGGAAAGGTCGCCACACATCCGGCAATGTCGCCATATTTCCGGCAAGGTCGCCATAAATCCAGCAAGGTCGCCACAAATCCGGCGAGGTAGTCATATTTCCGGCAAGGTCGCCATAAATCCGGCAAGTTCACCATAAATCCGGCAAGGTCGCCACAAATCCAGCGAGGTCGCCATATTCCCGGCAAGGTCGCCATAAATACGGCAAGGTCGCCATAAATACGGCAAGGTCGCCATAAAACCGGCGAGATCGCCATATTTCCGGCAAGGTCGCCACAATTCCGGCAAGGTCGCCACAAATCCGGCGAGGTCGCCATATTTCCGGCAAGGTCGCCTCAAATCCGGCAAGGTCGCCATAAACCCGGCAAGGTCGCCACAAATCCGGCGAGGTCGCCATATTTCCGGCAAGGTCGCCACAAATCCGGCAAGGTCGTCATAAATCCGGCAAAGTCGCCACAAATCCGGCAATGTCGCCATATTTCCGACAAAGTCGCCATAAATCCGGCAAGGTAGCCACAAATACGGCAAGGTTCCCATATTTCCAGCAAGGTCGCAATATTTCCGGCAAGGTCGCCATATTTCCGACATGGTCGCCCTAAATCCGGAAAGGTCGCCGAAAATCCGGCAAGGTCGACATATTTCCGGCAAGGTCGGCACAAATCCGGCAAGGTCGCCACAAATCCGGCAACGTCGACATATTTCCGGCAAGGTCGCCATAAATCCGGCAAGGTCGCCACAAATCCCACATGGTCGCCATATTTCCGGCAAGGTCGCCATATTTCCGGCAAGGTCGCCATATTTCCGGCAAGGTCGCCACAAATCCAGCAAGGTCGCCATATTTCCGTCAAGGTCGCCATAAATTCGGCAAGGTCGCCACAAATCCGGCAAGGTCACATAAATGCGGCGAGGTAGCCATAAATCCGGCAAGGTCGCCACAAATCCAGCGAGGTCGCCATATTCCCGGCTAGGTCGCCATAAATCCGGCAAGGTCGCCATAAATACGGCAAGGTCGCCATAAAACCGGCGAGATCGCCATATTTCCGGCAAGGTCGCCACAATTCCGGCAAGGTCGCCACAAATCCGGCGAGGTCGCCATATTTCCGGCAAGGTCGCCTCAAATCCGGCAAGGTCGCCACAAATCCGGCGAAGTCGCCATATTTTCGGCAAGGTCGTCATGAATCCGGCAAGGTCGCCACAAATGCGGCGAGGTCGCCATATTTCCGGCAAGGTCGCCATAAATCCGGCAAGGTCGCCATATTTCAGGCAAGGTCGCCATAAATCCGGCAAGGTCGTCATAAATCCGGCAAGGTCGACAGAAATCCGGCGAGGTCCCCATATTTCCGGCAAGTTCGCCACAAATCCGGCAAGTTCGCCATAAATCCGGCAAGGTCGCCACAAATCCGGCAAGGTCGCCATATTTCCAGCAAGGTCGCCATAAATCCGGTAAGGTCGCCACACATCCGGCAATGTCGCCATATTTCCGGCAAGGTCGCCATAAATCCAGCAAGGTCGCCACAAATCCGGTGAGGTATTCATATTTCCGGCAAGGTCGCCATAAATCCGGCAAGTTCACCACAAATCCGGCGAGGTCGCCATATTTCAGGCAAGGTCGCTATAAATCCGGCAAGTTCGCCACAAATCCGGCGAGGTCGCCATATTTCCGGCAAGGTCGCCACAAATCCGGCAAGGTCGTCATAAATCCGGCAAGGTCGCCACACATCCGGCGAGCTCGCCATATTTCCGGCAAGGTTGCCATAAATCCGGCAAGGTCGCGACAAATACGGCAATGTCCCCATATTTCCAGCAAGGTCGTAATGTTTCCGGCAAGGTCGCCACAAATCCGGCAAGGTCGCCATATTTCCGACAAGGTCGCCATAAATCCGGCAAGGTCGCCACAAATCCGGCAAGGTCGATATATGTCCGGCAATGTCGCCACAAATCCGGCAAGGTCCCCATATTTCCAGCAAGGTCGCAATATTTCCGGCAAGGTCGCCACAAATCCGGCAAGGTCGCCATATTTCCGGCAAGGTCGCCATAAACCCGGCAAGGTCGCCACAAATCCGGCGAGGTCGCCATATTTCCGGCAAGGTCGCCACAAATCCGGCAAGGTCGTCATAAATCCGGCAAGGTCGCCACAAATCCGGCAATGTCGCCATATTTTCCGATAAAGTCGCCATATTTCCGACAAAGTCGCCATAAATCCGGCACGGTAGCCACAAATACGGCAAGGTCCCAATATTTCCAGCAAGGTCGCAATATTTCCGGCAAGGTCGCCATATTTCCGACATGGTCGCCATAAATCCGGAAAGGTCGCCAAAAATCCGGCAAGGTCGACATATTTCCGGCATGGTCGGCACAAATCCGGCAAGGTCGCCACAAATCCGGCAAGGTCGCCATGTTTCAGGCAAGGTCGCCATAAATCCGGCAAGGTCGCCACAAATCCCACAAGGTCGCCATATTTCCGGCAAGGTCGCCATATTCCCGGCAAGGTTGCCATAAATCCGGCCAGGTCGCCATATTTCCGGCAAGGTCGCCATAAATCCGGCAAGGTCGCCACAAATCCGGCGAGGTCGCCATATTTCCAGGAAGGTCGAGAGAAACCCGGCGAGGTCCCCATATTTCCGGCAAGTTCGCCACAAATCCGGCAAGTTCGCCATCAATCCGGCAAGGTCGCCACAAATCCGGCAAGGTCGCCATATTTCCAGCAAGGTCGCCATAAATCCGGTAAGGTCGCCACACATCCGGCAATGTCGCCATATTTCCGGCAAGGTCGCCATAAATCTAGCAAGGTCGCCACAAATCCGGCGAGGTAGTCATATTTCCGGCAAGGTCGCCATAAATCCGAGAAGTTCAGCACAAATCCGGCAAGTTCACCACAAATCCGGCGAGGTCGCCATGTTTCAGGCAAGGTCGCCATAAATCCGGCAAGGTCGCCACAAATCCCACAAGGTCGCCATATTTCCGGCAAGGTCGCCATATTCCCGGCAAGGTTGCCATAAATCCGGCCAGGTCGCCATATTTCCGGCAAGGTCGCCATAAATCCGGCAAGGTCGCCACAAATCCGGCGAGGTCGCCATATTTCCAGGAAGGTCGAGAGAAACCCGGCGAGGTCCCCATATTTCCGGCAAGTTCGCCACAAATCCGGCAAGTTCGCCATCAATCCGGCAAGGTCGCCACAAATCCGGCAAGGTCGCCATATTTCCAGCAAGGTCGCCATAAATCCGGTAAGGTCGCCACACATCCGGCAATGTCGCCATATTTCCGGCAAGGTCGCCATAAATCTAGCAAGGTCGCCACAAATCCGGCGAGGTAGTCATATTTCCGGCAAGGTCGCCATAAATCCGAGAAGTTCACCACAAATCCGGCAAGTTCACCACAAATCCGGCGAGGTCGCCATGTTTCAGGCAAGGTCGCCATAAATCCGGCAAGATCGCCACAAATCCGGCGAGGTCGCCATATTTCCGGCAAGGTCGCCACAAATGCTGCAAGGTCGTCATAAATCCGGCAAGGTCGCCTCAAATCCGGCAATGGCGCCATATTTCCGGAAAAGTCTCCATAAATCCGGCAAGGTCGCCACAAATACGGCAAGGTCCCCATATTTCCAGCATGGTCGCAATATATCCGGCAAGGTCGCCACAAACCCGGCAAGGTCGCCATATTTCCGGCAAGGTCGCCATAAATCAGGCAAGGTCGCCACAAATCCTGCAAGGTCGCCATATTTCCGGCAAGGTCGCCACATAAATCCGGCAAGGTCGCCACAAATCCGGTAAGGTCGCTATATTTACGGCAAGGTCGCCATATTTCCGGCAAGGTCGCCACAAATCCGGCAAGGTAGCCATATTTCCGACATGGTCGCCATAAATCCCCAAACATCGCCACAAATCCGGCAAGGTCGTCATAAATCCGGCAAGGTCGCCACAAATCCGGCAATGTCGCCATATTTTCCGACAAATTCGCCATATTTCCGACAAAGTCGCCATAAATCCGGCACGGTAGCCACAAATACGGCAAGGTCCCAATATTTCCAGCAAGGTCGCAATATTTCCGGCAAGGTCGCCATATTTCCGACATGGTCGCCATAAATCCGGAAAGGTCGCCAAAAATCCGGCAAGGTCGACATATTTCCGGCATGGTCGGCACAAATCCGGCAAGGTCGCCACAAATCCGGCAAGGTCGCCATGTTTCAGGCAAGGTCGCCATAAATCCGGCAAGGTCGCCACAAATCCCACAAGCTCGCCATATTTCCGGCAAGGTCGCCATATTCCCGGCAAGGTTGCCATAAATCCGGCCAGGTCGACATATTTCCGGCAAGGTCGCCATAAATCCGGCAAGGTCGCCACAAATCCGGCGAGGTCGCCATCTTTCCAGGAAGGTCGAGAGAAACCCGGCGAGATCCCCATATTTCCGGCAAGTTCGCCACAAATCCGGCAAGTTCGCCATCAATCCGGCAAGGTCGCCACAAATCCGGCAAGGTCGCCATATTTCCAGCAAGGTCGCCATAAATCCGGTAAGGTCGCCACACATCCGGCAATGTCGCCATATTTCCGGCAAGGTCGCCATAAATCCAGCAAGGTCGCCACAAATCCGGCGAGGTAGTCATATTTCCGGCAAGGTCGCCATAAATCCGGCAAGTTCACCACAAATCCGGCAATGTCGCCATATTTCCGGCAAGGTCGCCATAAATCCGGCAAGATCGCCACAAATCCGGCGAGGTCGCCATATTTCCGGCAAGGTCGCCACAAATGCTGCAAGGTCGTCATAAATCCGGCAAGGTCGCCTCAAATCCGGCAATGGCGCCATATTTCCGGAAAAGTCTCCATAAATCCGGCAAGGTCGCCACAAATACGGCAAGGTCCCCATATTTCCAGCATGGTCGCAATATATCCGGCAAGGTCGCCACAAACCCGGCAAGGTCGCCATATTTCCGGCAAGGTCGCCATAAATCAGGCAAGGTCGCCACAAATCCTGCAAGGTCGCCATATTTCCGGCAAGGTCGCCACATAAATCCGGCAAGGTCGCCACAAATCCGGTAAGGTCGCTATATTTACGGCAAGGTCACCACAAATCCGGTAAGGTCGCTATATTTACGGCAAGGTCGCCATATTTCCGGCAAGGTCGCCACAAATCCGGCAAGGTAGCCATATTTCCGACATGGTCGCCATAAATCCGGAAACATCGCCACAAATCCGGCAACGTCGACATATTTGTGGCAAGGTCGCCATACATCCGGCAAGGTCGCCACAAATCCGGCGAGGTCGACACATTTTCGGCAAGGTCGCCATAAATCCGGCAAGGTCGCCACAAATTCGGCAAGGTCTCCATATTTCCAGCAAGGTCGCAATATTTCCGGCAAGGTCGCCACAAACCCGGCAAGGTCGCCATATTTCCGGCAATGTCGCCATAAATCCGGCAAGGTCGCCACAAATCCGGTAAGGTCGCTATATTTAAGGCAAGGTCGCCATATTTCCGGCATGGCCGCCACAAATCCGGCAAGGTCGCCATATTTCCGACAAGGTCGCCATAAATCCTGAAAGATCGCCACAAATCCGGCAACGTCTAGTTTCAATATAATTATGGAGAGGGTCAGAACTGGACCTAGGGTTGAGATTTTTGTTTGGAGAAAGGCTAACTTTGAGGAGATGCGAAAGGATTTAAAAGGAGTGAATTGGGACATGTTGTTTTATGGGAAGGATGTAGAAGAAAAATGGAGGACTTTTAAGGGTGACATTTTAAGAGTACAGAATCTTTATGTCCCTGTTCGGTTGAAAGGAAATAGTAAAAAATGGAGAGAGCCATGGTTTTCAAGGGAAATTGGACACTTGGTTCGGAAAAAGAGAGAGATCTACAATAATTATAGGCAGCATGGAGTAAATGAGGTGCTTGAGGAATATAAAGAGTGTAAAAAGAATATTAAGAAAGAAATTAGAAAAGCTAAAAGAAGATATGAGGTTGTTTTGGCAAGTAAGGTGAAAGTAAATCCAAAGGGTTTCTACAGCTATATTAATAGCAAAACGATAACAAGGAATAAAATCGGTCCATTAGAGAGTCAGAGTGGACAGCTATCTGCAGAGCTATAAGAGATGGGGGAGATATTGAACAATTTATTTTCTTCGGTATTCACGAAGGAGAAGGATATGGAATTATGTGAGGTAAGGGAAACGAGCAGAGTAGCAATGGAAACTGTGAGATTCAAAGAAGAGGAGGTGCGGACACTTTTGAAAAATATGAAAACGGATAAGTCTCCAGGTCCTGACAGGATATTCCCTAGGACATTGAGGGAAGTTAGTGTAGAAATAGCAGGGGCTATGACAGAAATATTTCAAATGTCATTAGAAACGGGAATAGTGCCGGAGGATTGGCGTACTGCCATGTTGTTCCGTTGTTTAAAAAGGGTTCGAAGAGTAAACCTAGCAAT
>CM075986.1:7244544-7277209 GCA_038087875.1 Malacoraja senta
ATTCTCCTGCTTTCTCCCCATAACCCCTGACACCCGTACTAATCGGTCAACCTCTGCACTAAAAACACGCCATGATTGTTATTCTGTGACATTCTGAGTCCAGGCCTTGGTAAATAGTGCAAGACTTTGATGCTGGCACTGACAATTCCTCTTTCCACCATTTGCCCATTCCCCCTCTTCTTTATTTATTTCACTGACTTGTAAATAACTTCCATCTCTTGTTCTGTTACTCTTGCACTGAACCAGATTTCTGCAGTTTCAAACATCTCATCGAATTGTGATCAGCGTTTAATATATTATCATATGTACAATCATTTTTGTTTCAATCGTACTTTGAGTGTCAATTTCATTATCCTTTTGCACTGATGTTCAGGACTTGGTGGAGGTTTCCATGGGCTGAGGTACTCTGACGATGTACATTTATATGCTTAGGTGTGTGTGCCTCTGCAAACTTCTTTACCGTTTGCAGATGAAATACATTCACATCAGATTTTGATCCTATGTTTCATTAGTTTATCTATTACGTAATTTCCTCCAACTTCTACTCCTTTAAAACTCTTTCTTAGACGCCTTTGCTTATGTTTTATATTTTCAAGTTCACCATGTCACTTGCCCTGGCAAATACAGAGGCAAGGATAATATTTGACATAGTGTGCTGGAGTAACTCAGCGGGTCAGGCAGCACCTCTGGAGAACATGGATAGGTGACGTTTCAGGTTGGGGCCCTTCTTCAAACCCATCTTCCACCCTCTGAAGATGGGTCTAGACCTGAAACATCACCTATCCATGTTCTCCACAGATGCTGCCTGACCCGCTGAGTTACTCCAGCACTCTGTGAAACATCACCTATCCCATGTTCTCCACAGATGCTGCCTGTCCCGCTGAGTTACTCCAGCACTCTGTGAAACATCACCTATCCATGTTCTCCACAGATGCTGCCTGTCCCGCTGAGTTACTCCAGCACTCTGTGAAACGTCACCTATCCATGTTCTCCACAGATGCTGCCTGACCCGCTGAGTTACTCCAGCACTCTGTGAAACGTCACCTATCCATGTTCTCCACAGATGCTGCCTGACCCGCTGAATTACTCCAGCACTCTGTGTCATTTTGTTGTGTAAATCTATAAGGACAATATTTCTGTGCCTGTTGTCATTACCTGGGGCTTCATTGTGTTTATTACACAGCAGCAATCTACCTCTGTTGATGTTGTTACAATCCTTTTAACACAGTTTTTAGTTTCTCTCTCTTCCCAAGATGTTTAAGTGATTCTCTCCTTTAAAAAAAATCTCTATATTTTTCTCCGCACACTCTTATTTTAGCTTTCAGTTGAGCCTTTTATTAAATTCCTTCATCATGTACTGGCTGGTTTATCTTACATTCTAGTGGAATATATTTTCCTTCAATTCAGGTGAGTAGAGCAGCATTTCAAATATTTCTCACTGCTCATTCTGCAGCCCATCAGTCTGAAAAAGGTCTCAACGCAAAACTTTGTCTGCCCATTCCCGCCACAGATGTTAGTTAGTTAGTTTAGTTTGTTGCCACATATACTGAGGTACATTGAAAAGCTTTTTGTTGCATTCTAACCAGTCAGCGGAAAGACTGCATATGATGACAATCAAGTAATCTACAGTATACAGATAGAGGATAAAGGGAATAACGTTCAGTGGAAGATAAAGCCCGGTAAAGCAGTGGAGTATAAATACTGTCATAGATGGTTGGCTGAATGGCCTGTTCCTCTGCTGTAACTCTAATGTAGATAGGTTTCAGTGGAAAGACTATACAAGATTACAATGAAGCCATCCATAGCGTAAAGATACAGAATAAAGGGAATAATGTTTAGTGCAAGATAATGTCCAGTAAAGTTCTATTAAAGAAAGTACGGAGGTCTCCAGTGAGGTAGATGGTAGCTCTGTAGTTGGTGAAGGATGGTTCAGTTACTCGATAACAGCTGAGAAGAAACTGTCTAACCCACGATGCTGCCTGACCCACTGAGTTTCTCCAGCACTTTGTACTTCTGCTCCAGATCCCAGCATCTGCACCCCTTGCGTCTCCATTTCTCACCACTGTTCCATTTCTTTGTCCATCATTTTTCCAGGGTATTTGCTTAATTCCCCCTAAGATCTGGTTTAATAAGCATTAATAATACAATACATTATACTGACATTTGTTATAAATATATCCTTCTCAGTATCCACTGAGATTATTTTGCTTTCGGAGATGTATTGCTGAGAAGTTTCCTTCCACTGATCTTATTACCATATCTTTTGTTACCATATCTATCATATTGTGTTACCATATCTACAATATCTTGTTACCATATCTACCATATCTTGTTACCATATCTACCATATCTTGTTACCATATCTACCATATCTTGTTACCATATCTACCATATCTTGTTACCATATCTATCATATTGTGTTACTATATCTACCATTGCTCTCCCTTGTATTTAATATTGGATGTATCACGACTTCCATTTCCGGTACATATCTGTTATCACGCAACTGAACCATCCCACCAACAACTAGATAGCAGCCCTGAACTACTACCTACCTACCTCACTGAAGACCCTCGAACTAACTTTGATCAGACTTTACTGGCTTTATCTTGCTCTAAACTTTATTCATGTTATTCCTTTTATCCTGTATCTGTACACTGTGGATGACTCGATGACAATCATATATTGTCTATCCGCTAACTGATTAGCCCACGAAAAAAGCTTTTCACTGTACCTCGGTACACATGCCAATAAACTAAACTGAACAGAATTGTTCTCCTTTATGTTTGATATTGGATGTATAGCAACTTTCATTTCCAGTACATCCTACCAATAACTAGAGAGCAGTCCTGAACTGCCACCTCATCAGCAGACCCTGATTGGACTTTACCGGCTTTTTCTTGCACTAAACATTATTCACGTTATTCCCTTTATCATGTACCTGTACACTGTGAATGGCTCGATTGTAATCATGCATTGTCTTTTCATTGACTGGTAAGCACGCAACAAAAGCTTTGCACTGTACCTCGGTACACGTGACTCAATGTGTTTCATTTAAGATAGACACAAAATGCTGGAGTGACTCAGCGGGACAGGCAGCATCTCTGAAGAAGGGTCTCAACCAGAAACATCCCATTCCTTCTCTCCAGAAATGCTGCCTGTCCCGCTGAGTTACTCCAGCATTTTGTGTCTATCTTCGATGTAAACCAACATCTGCAGTTCCTTCCTACACATTTCAGTTAACTTACATGCTAGTTAAAAATCTCTCTGTTTATTTTTGGTGCCATTTACTCACTTCATAGGTTGACATTCACTTCACTCTCCCTGCCTCCTCACCCACAGGCTGCCTGTTATACACTCCATTACTCTGTGACGGATCCCATTTCTTTTCTTAATCAGTAGTTTGCTGTTAGCAATGTCCCTTTTTGCTGCCTGTTTGATACGTCTCATTAACACGGCTATTCCACCCATTATCCTTACTAATTACACCATGACCTGATATATTTAGTTACCAATTCTTTATGTAAATGTGTTTCATCCACTCCTTCCAAACACTGCTACTTCCTCTTGGCTATTGTTTCCATCTCCAATGTTTTAATTGGGGATGTATGTGCATCATGCAAGACTTAACTTAACATATTTTAATGGCTTTTTAAAATTGTATCTTTAACAAGCTCATACCTGTATCACAGTTGTAAATGTTTCCTCCCCCTTTATACTGCTCTTGATGCTTAGTCTACATTGATCTTTCTTCTATTTCTCTCGTCTTTATTCTCTATTGTTGCTCCTACACTGTATCACAATGTTACACTACTTATTTCCACCCCATATCCCCCATGACCACATTTCACTTCCCTTCTGTCCCTATCTGACTCCATTTTGTTTTCATTTCACCTCTAGCCTTTGCCACATACTCTGCCCGTCTATCACTTCCACCCCCATCACCAGTACGAGAGTCTAGGACCAGAGGGCACAGCCTCAGGATTAAAGGACGTTCCTTTAGGAAGGAAATGACGAGGAATTTATTTGGTCAGAGGGTGGTGAATCTGTGCAATTCATTGCCACAGAAGGCTCTGGAGATCAAGTCAATGGATATGTTTAAGGCAGAGATAGATAGATGCTTGATTAGTGCAGGTGTCAGGGGTTATGGGGAGAAGGCAGGAGAATGGGGTTGAGAGGGAAAGATAGATCAGCCCCGATTGAATGGTGGAGCAGACTTGATGGGCTGAATGGCCTAATTCTGTTCCTATCACTAATGAAAGTACAAACATGTAACCACCTTTCATTTGCCAGGCTTTATACCACCTCACCCCTTTTCAAGCTTTCTTCCCTCTACTATAATCAGTCTGAAGTAGGATCCCAGCCCAAAATGTCATCCATCACAGATGCTGCCTGACCTGCTGAGTTCTTCCAGCACTTTGTATTAATCTGCAGTTCCTGTGTCTTCATCATTTAATGCCGTTGAATTACATATAGCAGGGTTTCTGTGCTTCATATATCTGTGCATTTATATTGCATTGTTGCTATTTTTTGTGTAGGAAAGAACTGCAGATGCTAGTTTAAATCAAAGGTAGACACAAAATGCTGGAGCAACTCAGTGGGTCAGGCAGCATCTCTGGAGAGAAGGAATGGGTGACGTTTCGGGTTGAGACCCTTCTTCGGATTTTCAGATTGCTATTTTTTTTACTCGGAGGCACTGATTTATGCATTGAGCAAAATACACAGTGCTGGAGGAACTCCGTGGGCCAGGCAGCATCTGTGGATGGAATGGACCGATGACATTTCAGGATGGGACCTTTCCCCAGTCTGAAGAAGGGCCCTGCCCCAAAACATCGTCAGCCAAATCCATGCACAAATGCTGCTTGACCTGCTGACTTCCTCCAGCACTTTGTTTTTTTGCTCATGTTTCCAGCATCTGCGGTTCCTTGTGTCTTGATTTACATTTTGCTAAGTGTATTTAAAGAGTTAGATCATTGTATCGAACTAAGTAGCAGTTTTGGTATCAGGTATTTGGAGTGCTACTGTATCTTGCAGTATTAATATATTGCACCCAATGTTATTTAAAGTGCATTGTTGCATTGTGTCATTAGTGTTTTAATTCCAGTCAGGATGTTCTACTTGTCTGTTTAGTTTAGTTTAGTTTAGAGATACAGCGCGGAGATAGGCCCTTCGGCCCTCCGAGTCCGCGCTGACCAGCAATCCTCGCACACTAACACTACCCTACACATACTCGGGACAATTTTACATTTACGCCAAGCCAATTAACCTACAAATTTGTACGTCTTTGGAGTGTGGGAGGAAACCGAAGATCTCAGCGAAAACCCACGCAGGTCACGGGAGAACGTACAAAATCGGTATAGACAGCACCCCTAGCCAGGATCGAACCCGGGTCTCTGACATTGTAAAGCAGTAGCTCTACCGCTACGCCACTGTGCCCAAATAGAATATGTAACATATTCTTTTTAATAGCTTTGTTATCTGGCAATGCTGTTTTCAGAAGGCCCAGTGTACAACAGTGTCATTATGTTTTATTGTGTTGTATGCTAATGTTGTACCTTGAGGCAAATAGCCTTCATTTAGACTCATCAGTAAGACATAATAATAAAATTAAAGATTTTACATCCATTCATTTTAATTTTTCGATCCTTCATATGTCTAACAATATTTTACAGTCTCCATTGGGCATTATTGTAAAAATGTTGATTTATGGTATTCCCTGCTCTCTGGGATGTTGTTTAAAATCTATCTTGTGATTTTAAATATGTGATCTATCTTGCGATTTTTGTGATCTATCACAGTGAATGGCGGCGCTGGCTAGAAAGGCTGAATGGCCTACACCTGCACCCATTGTCTATTGTCTATTTTTTGGTGACCTGTCCTAATTATGCATAAATGGTGTGAGATCAGATTTGGTTGAAAATATTTTAAGTTAAGTACTGTGTCATGTTAAAGTTGCTATTTAATACAGTTGTGACTATTATTTCTACGTGTGCTAAATTATATTGAGAGGATATCTGGAGAAATTCATGCAATGTAGGTAGCAGTATTGCTGTTTCTATCATCTCATTTCTAATATAATACGTAGCAATGTTGATAAGTTTTATCTAACAATACTTGGTACTGTGTGTCGGCCTATTGCTGCATCTACATCTAGCAGAGCTACTGTCTAGAGCTGTGTTACTGTGCTGGGCGTGACAGACTTCTTAAGTTATATGTAGGGAGATTGCAGTGTAAAAATCGCGTAAGTGGGACAGGCCCTAAGGTAGCAGCATTAGAGTGCAGATAAACTGGCTCTTTTTGGATAACAGGGGAGTCAAGGGTTTTCAAGAATAATGGAGTTGATCGCAAGATAAGATAACCTTGTTCTTATTGAATGGTAGAAAACACTCAAGGGTCTATAAACTAGTTCACTCACTCCAATTTCTTATCTTGTACCTATGTTGCATGTATATATGTGTTATATGTAGTGAGAGGTAGCATGGTGGCGCAGCGGTAGAGTCACTGCCTTACAGTGCCAGAGACCCAGGTTCGATCCTGACTATGGGAGCCGTCTGTACGGAGTCTCTACATTCTCCCTGTGACCGTGTGGGTTTTCTCCGGGTGCTCCGGTTTCCTCCCACACTCCAAAGATGTGCAGGTTTGTAGGTTAATTGGCCTCGGTAAAATTGTAAATTAATAATAATAATAATAATGGATTGGATTTATATAGCGCCTTTCTAATACTCAAGGCGCTTTACATCGCATTATTCATTCACTCCTCAGTCACACTCGGTGGTGGTAAGCTACTTCTGTAGCCACAGCTGCCCTGGGGCAGACTGACAGAAGCGTGGCTGCTAATCTGCACCTACGGCCCTCCGACCACCACCAATCACTCACACACATTCACAAGCAGGCAAAGGTGGGTGAAGTGTCTTGCCCAAGGACACAACGACAGTATGCACTCCAAGCGGGATTCGAACCGGCTACCTTCCGGTTGCCAGCCGAACACTTAGCCCATTGCGCCATCTGTCGCCCCATCTGTCCCTAGTGTGTTAGGACAGTGTTAGTGAATGGGGTGATCACTGGTCGGAACGGACTCAGTGGGCTGAAGGACCTGTTTCGCTCTGTATCTCCAAAGTCCAGAGTCTTTAGAAGGTATCAATGTGATCAGTTTACATGCACCTTCAAATGTTAAATCTTGGGTACAAAATAATTTGGGTCAACGCTACTTCTTAATCAGGCAACTGAATCATCCTACCACAACCAGAGAGCAGTGGTGAACCACTATCTACCTCATTGTTATCTACTATCCTGTATTGGACTTTGCTGGCTTTACCTTGCACTAAACATTATTCCCATATCTTGTAATTATACACTGTAAATGCATTGATTGTCATCATGTATTGTCTTTCTGCTGACTGGTCAGCGTGCAACAAAAGCTTTTCACTGTACCCGACACACGTGACAATAAACAAAACTGAAACTGAAAACAAAATTAAACGATTCAACAAATTGTCCCATGTTGGTTGGTACAGGAAAGTGCCAAAATTGGTGTTGTGACAGGTTCTTCAACACAACCACATAATCACCAAATGTTTCACCATATCTCTGGTTTCTGGTTCACCACTATCTCCAAAGGCATCTTTGGTGATACATCCATCCATGCATTGTTGAGGCAATGTTACAATATTTTATCTTGCAGAATTTGTGTACTTCTCAAGTCAAGTACAACTGTCAAGTCACAATGTCTTAGAAACATAGAAACGTAGAAAATAGATGCAGGAGGAGGCCATTTGGCCATTCGTGCCAGCACCGCCATTCAATATAATCATGGCTGATCATCCAACATCAGTACCACGTTCCTGCTTTCTCCCCATATCCCTTGATTCCGTTAGCCCTAAGAGCTGTATCTAACTCTCTCTTGAAAACATCCAGTGAGTTGGCCTCCACTGCCTTCTGTGGCAGAAAATTCCACTACTATCTAGAGAATCCCTGTGGCCTGGCTGAATACAGAAGGCATAACCTCGGGAACGAGACCTTCAGAATGAGTACCATCCTACTCCCTCCTTTCCTCCAACCCGCTCCCGAAAGGCACAAAGTACAGGGGCTTGAATACGCACACCACCAGATTCAGGAACAGCTTCTTCCCCTCTGTTATTAGACTCTTTAGGTAGGAGATGAGAAGAAATTGCTTTATTCAGAGGGTGGTGAATCTGTGGAATTCGTTGCCATAGACAGCTGTAAAGGCCAAGTCAATGGATACTTTTAAGGCAGAGATAGATAGATTCTTGATTAGTACGTGTGTCAGAGGTTATGGGAAGAAGGCAGGAGAATGGGGTTAGGAGGGAAAGATTGAATGGTGGAGTAGACTTGATGGGCTGAATGGCCTAATTCTATTCCTATTCCTTGTGACCTTATGATTTCTGAACGGTCCTTCCATAAGCCAGGCTACTGTCCAATTCACCTCTACCCCATTGCGGGCATTGGACTTTGTCTTTGGAACTGATGCGCTACAATGCTGAGAACTATATTCTGCAGTCTTTATCGTCCCCTTTGATCTACCTATTGTACTTGAGATTGACTTGAATGTATTTATGTGTAGTATTATCTGATCTGATTGGATACAATGCAAAAAAAAACTTTTCACTGCATATTGATACACGTGACAATAATAAGTTTAGTTTAGTTTATTATCACGTGTACTGAGGTACAGTGAAAAGCTTTTTCGTTGCTTGCTAACTAGTCAGTGGAAAGACTATACATGATTAAAATCGAGCCACCACCATGTATAGATACAGGATTAAGGGAATAACATTTAATTTTAATTTAGTTTAATTTAGTTTAGAGATACAGCGCGTAAACAGGCCCTTGGCCCCCCCGAGTCCGCACCGACCAGTGATCCCCGCACACTAACACAAGCCTACAAATACCAGGGACAATTTACACTTATACCAAGTATACAAACCCAAGCCAATTAACCTGTTTGTCTTTGGATCGTGGGAGGAAACCGAAGATCTCGGAGAAAATCCACATGGTCACGGGGAGAACGTACAAACTCCGTACAGACAGCACCCGTAGTCAGGATCGAACCCAGGTCTCTGGCGCTGTAAGGCAGCAACACTGTCACTGCGCCACCTGTTTAGTGCAAGATAAAGTCCAGTAAGTCCGATTAAGACCTGAAGCAACTCTTTCATGTGCTCTACACCTCTTTGGTTTGTTTCTGGTCTATTTCCTGCTGTACCTTTACTTTGTTCACACCACCAACACCTCAGCACCATTGCGTCCAAAATGCAAACGTGATTGCAGTCCACACATGTGGCTTGAAAGTCATGTGTGTTAATTCTGTAAATGGTAAATCTTTTTCCAAAGGTACCTTGTGCAAAGTGGCTATCTGTTGTCAGTGTAAAAATTTAAGGGCGGCACGGTGGCGCAGCGGTAGAGTTGCTGCCTCACAGCACCAGAGACCCGGGTTCCATCCTGACTACAGTTGCTGTCTGTACGGAGTTTGTACGTCCTCCCCGTGACTGCGTGGGTTTTCTCCGGGTGCTCCGGTTTCGTCCCACACTCCAAAGACGTACAGGTTTATCAGTTAATTGACTTCGGTAAAATTTACAGGTTAATTGGCTTTGATAAAGATTGTTAATTGTCCCTAGTGCGTAGGATAGTGCTGGTGTGTATGGGGATCGCTGGTCGGCGCAGACTCGATGGGCCGAAGGGCCAGTTTCCATGCTATACCTCCAAACTGAAATTAACTCAAAATTTTCAATGGAAAGAAATCCCGTTTCCAACTAAGCTTTCAGGCTTTTATTTTAGTTTTCACTCAAAATAATTCAAGCCTGAAGGATGCAAAGATGGAACTGTGTTGTATCACCTTCAGCAGAGTTCCTGATTGTGTGTAGCAATGTTGTTAGGGTAGAAATCTCATAAACTATGGGTGGTTCTATGTCCCATCAAAGTTCTGGTGTCACAGGTAGTATTTTTGCACACACGCTTTCCAGTAAGCATTGGTCAGAGATGTTTGTGATGAATTGCAGGTATGGTTAGTGGTTACAAGTGCCCTGAAGGGTGTCATGGTGGCACAGCGGTAGAGTTGCTGCCAGAGACCCGGGTTCGATCCTGACTATGGGTGCTGTCTGTGTGGAGTTTGTACGTTCCCCCTATGACTGCACGGGTTTCTCCGGGTGCTCCAGCTTTCTCCCAAAGATGTGCAGGTTTATAGGTTAATTAGCTCCAGGAAATTGTCCCTGGTGTGTAAGATGCAAAAGTGGCATAACATAGAACTCGTGAACGAGAGCCAAGTTCTGCAATTGTATGTATAACGCTTCCCACAGAGTTCTTATGTTTTATCTAGCAATGTTGCTTAGACACATTCAGCAGATGTATGGAGAGCTCTCATTCTGTACCTTGCAAAGTTCCTGAGCATGTGTCTATCGGGTACCTCACAGATTTTTAGTTTAGAGATACAGCATGGAAACAGGCCCTTCGGCCCACGGAGTCCACACCAAACATCGATCACACGTTCACACTAGTTCTACGTTATCCCACTTCCTACAGACCAGGGACTATTTACAGAAGCTGCTTAACCTACAAACCTACACATATGTTGAGGTGAGCAGGCTAGGACTTCATTCCTTGACGAGCAGGAGGATGAGGGGTGATCTTATAGAGGTGTATAAGACCATGAGGGGAATGGATCGGGTAAATGCACAGTCTTTTACCCAGAGTAGGGGATTCAAGAATGAGAGGACATTGGTTTAAGGTGAGGGGGGGAAAGATTTAATAGGAACCTGATGGGCAACTTTTTTTAGGCAAAGGGCGGTGGATATATGGACCAAGTTGTGGGAGGAGGTGGTTGAGGCAGGTGCTGTCACAATGTTTAAAAACACATTTAGACAGGTACGGGGATAGGATGGAAGGAAATGTCCCAAACGCAGCCTGGTGGGACTAGTGTACATGGGGCATGTTGGTCGGCATGGGCAAGTTGGGTCGCCGGGCCTGTTTCCACGCTGTATAATTCTATGAGAAGCATTGATAGGTCAGATGGTCAGAGTTTTTTTCCCAGGATGGACTTATCAAAGACTAGAGGGCACAACTTTAAGGGGAGAGGGGCAAAGTTTAAAGGAGATGCGCGGAGCAATTATTTTACACAGAGGGTGGTGAGTGCCTGGAACGCACTGCCAGGGGTGGTGGCGACACAAAAGTGGTGTTTGAGAGACCTTTCGATAGGCACATGGATATGGAGGGGCATGGATCATTGGTTTTGGCATCATGTTCAGCACAGACATTGTGGGCCGAAGGGCCTGTTCCTGTGATCATAAGGTCATAAGTGATAGTGATACTCTACCACTTTGGTGACCCTCGGACTATCCTTGATCGGACCTTGTTGGCTTTACCTTGCATTAAACGTTATTCCCTTAACATGTATCCGTACAATCTAAATGGATCGATTGTAATCATGTATTGTCTGTCCCTCTGCTGATTGGTCAGCACACAACAAAAGCTTTTCACTTTACCTTGGTACACGTGACAATAAACTAAACTGAACTGATAGGAGCAGAATTAGGCCATTCGGCCCATCAAGCCTACCCCGCCATTCTATCCCCCCCCGCTGACTTATCTCTCCCATCTATCCCCATTCTCCTGCCTTCTCCCCAGAACCCCTGACACCCGTACTAATCAAGAATCTATCTATCTCTGCATTAAAAAATATCCATTGACTTGGCCTCCGCAGCCTTCTGTGGCAATGAATTCCACAGATTCGCCACCCTCTGATTCTACGCGACAGCACCTTGCTGTAGTGTTCTGTGTTCGACGCGCTTCTTCCTGTCCCTCGTTTTAATTATGGTTTGGGTTTTGCAACACTCACACAGTTGCAGGAGCTGCGATGATGTTTCAACGTTGCATGTCGTAGTCTGGCTCGGTTACTCCACTGTAACCACAGAAATGAAAACTCGGCGAGATTTTGAGTGGTTCAGGATTTTCCTTTATTATTTCTTCCACAAAATATTTATTTTTCTTTTGACAGCCCATAAAAAATAAGCAGTGGGGATGCAGGAAATCTGTTGGCCAGCCACTGAGCTCAGAAACACTCCTGGGTCAACATTGCTCAAAGTAGGGCAACGTGTCCAGTGGTTCTGGAGATCCTTGATCCCACCTGATACCTCCCTCCCTCCATCCCTCCCTCCCTCTCTCCCTCCCTCTTTCCCTCCACCCCCCCATCCCTCTTTCCCTCCCCCTCCCTCCCTCTCTCCCCCCTCCATCCCCCTCTCCCTCCCCCTCTCCCTCCCTCCCTCCATCCCTCCATCCCTCCCTCCCTCCCTCCCTCCATCCCTCCCTCCCTCCCTCCCTCTCTCCCTCCCTCTTTCCCTCCATCCCCCCATCCCTCCATCCCTCTCCCTCCCTCTCTCCCCCCTCCATCCCCCTCTCCCTCCATCCCTCCATCCCTCCCTCCATCCCTCCATCCCACCCTTCATCCCTCCCTTCCTACCTACCTCTAGGATGGAGTTGTTCCCAAACCAAGCTGTGATGCTTCCCGATAAAATGCTTGCTACGGCGCGTCTCAAGAAGTTGGTGAGAGTTGTTGGGGACATGCTGAACTTCCTAAGCCTTTTAAGGAAGTAGAGTCGTGCGTGTGTATGTGTGTGTGTATGTGTGTATGTGTGTGTGTGTATGTATGTGTGTGTATGTGTGTGTGTGTATGTGTGTGTGTGTATGTGTGTGTATGTGTGTGTGTATATGTGTGTGTGTGTATGTGTATGTTTGTGTGTGCGTGTGCGTATCTGTGTGCATGCATGTGTTTGCATGCATGTGTGTGTGCATGTGTGCGTGTGTGTGTGCGTGCGTGTATGTATCTGCGTGTGTGTGCATGTCTGCATGCGAGCGTGTGTGTGTGCCTGCGTACGTGTGTGTATCTGTGTGCATGTGTGTGTGCGTGTGTGTATCTGTGTGCATGTGTGCGTGTGTGTATCTGTGTGTGTGCGTGCGTGCGTGTGTGTGCATGCGTGTGTGTATCTGCGTGCATGTGTGCGTGTATCTGTGTTTGGGTGTGTGTGTGTATCTGTGCGTGCATGTGTGTGTGTATCTGTGTGTGGGTATGTGTGTATCTGTGTGGGTGTGTGTGTATCTGTGTGGGTGTGTGTGTATCTGCGCGTGTATGTGTGTGTGTATCTGTGTGTGTGTGTGTGTGTATCTGTGCGTGCATGTGTGTGTGTATCTGTGTGTGGGTGTGTGTGTGTATCTGTGTGTGGGTGTGTGTGTATCTGTGCGTGAATGTGTGTGTGTATCTGTGTGTGGGTGTGTGTGTATCTGTGTGGGTGTGTGTATCTGCGTGCATGTGTGTGTGTATCTGTGTGTGGGTCTGTGTGTATCTGTGTGGGTCTGTGTGTATCTGTGTGTGCGTGTGTGTGTATCTATGTGTGGGTGTGTGTGTGTATCTGTGTGTGGGTCTGTGAGGAACTGCTGTTGCTAGTGCTGGACATGTGCCAGGGCCAGTAGATTCACATCAGCTCCACAGAGTAGAATTCCAGAGAATCGAATCACTTCCCACTCGCTCTGTCACACAGGAGCCCCGGGCCTTGCTGAAGCCTCCGTGCATCATCCTGCCGCCCGTTACTTTCCCACATGGGGGGGTGTCAGGTTTTACTGGGGGCACGGACCAAGTTGTGAAGATGAGTGGGGGTAGCGTTAGGTTTAATGAGTGGGCAACAATCTGGCAAATGGAATACAACATGGCACAATGTGCAATTGTCCACTTTGGCAGGAGAAATAAAAATAAACATATTATCTACACACAGCGGTTAGAGCTGCTGGCTCACAGTGCCAGAGACATGGGTTCAATCCTGACCTTGGGTGCTGTCTGTACGGAGTTTGTACGTTCTCCCCATAACTGCGTGGTAAAATGAGTGGGGGAAAGTTTAAGGGAGTTGTGTGAGGTAAGTTTATTTTACTTGGAGGGTGGTGGGTGAATGAATGAATGAATGAATAAGTTTATTGGCCAAGTTTATTGGCCAAGTTAGAGGAGTTACAGGGATGTGGTCACTCCAACACCACAGGAGGCAGGCAAGTGGATCACGGTTGGGAGAGGCAAGGGGCACAGGCAGGGACTAGAGAGTACCCCGGTGGCTGTACACCTTGACAATAAGTACTCCTGTTTGAGCACTGTTGGGGTGGACAGCCTACCTGGGGGTAGCGACAGCGGCCGGGCCTCCGGTATAGAGACCGGTCCTGTTGCTCAGAAGGGTAAGGAAAAGAAGAGGAGGGCAATATTAATAGGGGACTCTATAGTTAGGGGGTCAGACAGGCGATTCTGTGGACGCAGTCGGGAGACCCAGATGGTAGTTTGCCTCCCTGGTGCCAGGGTCTGTGATGTGTCCCAACGTGTCCAAGACATCCTGAAAGGGCAGGGAGAGGAGCCCGAGGTCGTGATACATATAGGTACCAATGACATAGGTAAAAAAAGAGAAGAGGTCCTGAAAGGAGAATTTAGGGAGTTAGGAGGGGAGTTAAAGAGAAGGACAGCAAAGGTAACAATCTCGGGATTACTGCCTGTACCACGCGACAGTGAGAGTAGGAATGGAGCGAGGTGGAGGATAAATGCGTGGCTGAAGGACTGGTGCAGAAGGCAGGGATTCAAATTTCTGGATCATTGGGACTTCTTTTGTGGAAGGTTCGACCTGTACAAAAAGGATGGGTTGCACTTGAACCTGAGGGGGACCGATATCCTGGCGGGGAGATCTGCAAAGGCTACTGGGGAGACTTTAAACTAGAATGGTTGGGGGGAGGGACTCAAATAGAGAATGCTATTAGACAGTGTGTGAGGCAGGAGGCAGAGAAGGAAAGCACTCAGACCCAACATGTAGGGGGGAAAGAAGAAAACAATAATAAACAGAGAATAAGAGGTGGTGGGGTTCTTAAATGGGTGAGCAGAGAAACAGAGGGGTGTAAAATGCGGGCGGAAGCAATAGGTAGCAAGGTGAAAGGTAAAAGTGGCAGGCAGACAAATCCAGGACAAAAATCAAAAAGAGCCACTTTTCAACATAATTGTATAAGGGGTAAGAGCGTTGTAAAAACAAGTCTGAAGGCTTTGTGTCTCAATGCAAGGAGCATTCGTAATAAGGTGGATGAGTTGAACGTGCAGATAGCAATTAATGATTATGATATAGTTGGGATCACGGAGACATGGCTCCAAGGTGACCAAGGCTGGGAGCTGAACATCCAGGGATATTCAATATTCAGGAGGGATAGAGAGAAAGGAAAAGGAGGTGGGGTGGCGTTGCTGGTTAGAGAGGAGATTAACGCAGTGGAAAGGAAGGACATTAGCTTGGAGGATGTGGAATCGGTATGGGTAGAGCTGCGAAACACTAAGGGGCAGAAAACGCTGGTGGGCGTTGTGTACAGGCCACCTAGCAGTAGTAGTGAAGTTGGGGATGGCATCAAACAGGAAATTAGAAATGCGTGCAACAAAGGCAAAACAGTTATAATGGGTGACTTCAATCTACATATAGATTGGGTGAATCAAATTGGCAGGGGTGCTGAGGAAGAGGATTTCTTGGAATGTATGAGGGATAGTTATCTAAACCAACATGTAGAGGAACCAACGAGAGAGCAGGCTATTCTAGACTGGGTATTGAGTAATGAGGAAGGGTTAGTTAGCAGACTTGTTGTGCGTGCCCCCTTGGGCAAGAGTGATCATAATATGGTTGAGTTCTTCATTAGGATGGAGAGTGACATTGTTAATTCAGAAACAACGGTTCTGAACTTAAAGAAAGGTAACTTTGAGGGTATGAGACATGAATTGGCCAAGATTGACTGGCAATTAGTTCTAAAAGGGTTGACGGTGGATATGCAATGGAAGGCATTTAAAGACTGCATGGATGAACTACAAAAATTGTTCATCCCAGTTTGGCAAAAGAATAAATCAAGGAAGGTAGTGCATCCGTGGATAACAAGGGAAATCAGGGATAGTATCAAAGCAAAAGATGATGCGTACAAATTAGCCAGAAAAAGCAGCATACCAGAGGACTGGGAGAAATTCAGAGACCAGCAGAGGAGGACAAAGGGCTTAATTAGGAAAGGGACAATAGATTATGAAAGGAAACTGGCAGGGAACATAAAAACTGACTGCAAAAGTTTTTATAGATATGTGAAGAGAAAGAGATTAGTTAAATCAAATGTAGGTCCCTTGCAGTCAGAAACAGGTGAATTGATCATGGGGAACAAGGATATGGCAGACCAATTGAATAACTACTTTGGTTCCGTCTTCACTAAGGAAGACATAAATAATCTGCCGGAAATAGCAGGGGGCCGCGGGTCAAAGGAGATGGAGGAACTGAGTGAAATCCAGGTTAGTCGGGAAGTGGTGTTGGGTAAATTGAATGGATTAAAGGCCGATAAATCACCAGGGCCAGATAGGCTGCATCCCAGAGTACTTAAGGAAGTAGCTCCAGAAATAGTGGATGCATTAGTGATAATTTTTCAAAACTCTTTAGATTCTGGAGTAGTTCCTGAGGATTGGAGGGTAGCAAACGTAACCCCACTTTTTAAGAAGGGAGGGAGAGAGAAAACGGGGAATTACAGACCAGTTAGTCTAACATCGGTAGTGGGGAAACTGCTAGAGTCAGTTATTAAAGATGGGATAGCAGCACATTTGGAAAGTGGTGAAATCATTGGACAAAGTCAGCATGGATTTACGAAAGGTAAATCGTGTCTGACGAATCTTATAGAATTTTACGAGGATGTAACTAGTAGAGTGGATAGGGGAGAACCAGTGGATGTGTTGTATCTGGACTTTCAGAAGGCTTTCGACAAGGTACCACATAAGAGATTAGGATACAAACTTAAATCACACGGTATTGGGGGTTCGGTATTGATGTGGATAGAGAACTGGCTGGCAAACAGGAAGCAAAGAGTAGGAGTAAACGGGTCCTTTTCACAATGGCAGGCAGTGACTAGTGGGGTACCACAAGGCTCAGTGCTGGGACCCCAGCTATTTACAATTTATATTAATGATCTGGACGAGGGAATTGAAAGCAACATCTCCAAGTTTGCGGATGACACTAAGCTGGGGGGCAGTGTTAGCTGTGAGGAGGATGCTAGGAGACTGCAAGGTGACTTGGATAGGCTGGGTGAGTGGGCAAATGTTTGGCAGATGCAGTATAATGTGGATAAATGTGAGGTTATCCACTTTGGTAGCAAAAACGGGAAGGCAGACTATTATCTAAATGGTGGCCGATTAGGAAATGGGGAGATGCAGCGAGACCTGGGTGTCATGGTACACCAGTCATTGAAAGTAGGCATGCAGGTGCAGCAGGCAGTGAAGAAAGCGAATGGTATGTTGGCCTTCATAGCAAGAGGATTTGAGTATAGGAGCAGTGAGGTTCTACTGCAGTTGTACAGGGTCTTGGTGAGACCACACCTGGAGTATTGCGTACAGTTTTGGTCTCCAAATCTGAGGAAGGACATTATAGCCATAGAGGGAGTGCAGAGAAGGTTCACCAGACTGATTCCTGGGATGTCAGGACTTTCATATGAAGAAAGACTGGATAGACTTGGCTTATACTCGCTAGAATTTAGGAGATTGAGAGGGGATCTTATAGAAACGTACAAGATTCTTATGGGGTTGGACAGGCTAGATGCAGGAAGATTGTTCCCGATGTTGGGGAAGTCCAGGACAAGGGGTCACAGCTTAAGGATAAGGGGAAAATCCTTTAAGACCGAGATGAGGAAAAACTTTTTCACACAGAGAGTGGTGAATCTCTGGAACTCTCTGCCACAGAGGGTAGTTGAGGCCAGTTCATTGGCTATATTTAAGAGGGAATTAGATGTGGCCCTTGTGGCTAAAGGGATCAGGGGGTATGGAGAGAAGGCAGGTACGGGATACTGAGTTGGATGATCAGCCATGATCGTATTGAATGGCGGTGCAGGCTCGAAGGGCCGAATGGCCTACTCCTGCACCTAATTTCTATGTATCTATGTATCTATAAAAGGAATTTGCCTTGGTGCTCCGCCCGCAAGTAACAACTCAACAACTCAACATACAGTAAACAATAAGAATAAAACATAAAACATTAAGAATAAAACATTACAGTTTAAACATGTGAATTAAATAAAATACCAGAGCAAAAGGAGGCTACAGACTTTTGGTTATTGAGTAGAGCTACTACTCGTGGAGAAAAAGCTGTTTTTTGTCTGGCTGTGGCAGCTTTGACAGTCGGAGTCGCCTTCCAGAAGGAAGTGCTTCAAAGAGTTTGTGGCCAGGGTGAGAGGGGTCAGAGATGATCTTACCCGCTCGCTTCCTGGCCCTTGCAGCGTACAGTTCATCGATGGGGGAAGGTTGCAGCCAATAACCTTCTCTGCTGATCGGATGATTCGCTGCAGCCTCCGGGTGTCGTGCTTGGTGGCTGAGCCAAACCAGACCATGATGGAGAAGGTGAGGACAGATTGTGCTTCCTCAGCTGCCGCAGGAAGCACATCCTCTGTTGGGCCTTTTTGAATGTGGAGTCGTTGGTGGCCCCCCATTTAAGGTCCTTGGAGAGATGATGGTTCCAAGGAACTTAAAAGACTCCATAGATGTGACTGTGGTGTTGATGATGGTGAGTGGGGGGGGGGGGAGGGGGAGCTCTCCTAAAGTCTACTATCAGGTGCTGCCAGGGGTGGTGGTGGAGGCAGATACGAGGCTATTAGATCGGCACAATGATGGGCAGGGAATGGAGGGATATGGATCACATGCTGCATCTTATCAATGTGTACATTGGGCGGCACGGTGGCGCAGCGGTAGAGTTGCTGCCTTACAACGCCAGAGACCCAGGCTTGATCCTGACTACGGGTGCGCTCTGTACGGAGTTTGTACGTTCTCCCTGTGACCACGTGGGGTTTCGCCGGGTGCTCTGGTTTCCTCCCACACTCCAACGACGTACAGGTTTGTAGGTGAATTGGCTTCGGTAAATTGTCCCTGGTGTCTAGGATAGAACTGGTGTACGGGGTGATCATTGGTCGGCGTGGACTCGGTGGGCCGAAGGGCCTCTTTCCCCGCTGTATCTCTAAATTAAACTAAACTTCTTGATTTGTAATGGTGTCAGGGGTTATGGGGTGAAGGCAGGAGAATGGGGTCAAGAGGGAAAGATAGATCAGCCATGTTTGAATGGCGGAGTAGACTTGATGGGCCGATTCTGCTTAATTCTGCTCCTAGAACTTCTGAACTAAATTCAACTAAACACCAACCGTACCATCATTCAGTAGCATTTGCCCTCGCCCCCCTTTGCTCCCTCTCTCCATATACCATCACCCACCCCACCCTCTCCCAATCAACTCCATTAAGGTAGGAAGGAACTGCAGATGTCGGTTTACACCAAAGATAGACATCAAAATACTTGAGTATCTCAGTGGGATGGGCAGCATCTCTGGAAAGAAGGAATGGGTGACGTTTCGGATCGAGACCCTTCTTTAGACTGAGGACTGACTTCTGACTGATTTCTTCAGACTGAGTCTGAAGAAGGGTCTCGACCCATTCCTTCTATCCAGAGATGCTGCCTGTCCCGCTGAGTTACTCCAGCATTTTGTGTCTGTCTTACATTTGGTTTGCACCCATAAAAAAACACCCCTGCACCCACTCTCCCCCCCTCCCAATACAGCTGTCCCAGATGGATCTCTGAGCCAATGGATCCATGGTACTTTATTGACACATGCACCAAGGTACGGTGAAAGTATTGCTGAACATAAGCACTTGGATATCTCTTAGATAAGCATCTCAGATACTGTACAAGCGTATAGCAGTAGACTGAAACCGTATACAGCGTCTGTAGCACACAACTGCAGATGCTGGTTTAAATCGAAGGTAGACACAAAATGCTGGAGTAACTCAGCGGGACAGGCAGCATCTTTGGAGAGAAGGAATGGGTGACCCTTCTTCAGACTGACTACATCATGTTTAGTTAGTTTATTGTCACGTGTACCGAGGTACAGTGAAAAGATTTTGTTGCGTGCTAACCACTCAGCGGAAACACAATTCATGATTACAATTGAGCCATTTACCGTGTATAGATACATGATAAAGGAATAACGTTTAGTGCAAGGTAAAGCCAGTAAAGTCCAATCAAAGATAGTCCGAGGGTGTCCAATGAGGTAGATGGGAGATCAGGACTGCTCTCTATTTGATGATAGGATGATTCAGTTAGAAACATAGAAATATAGAAAATAGGTGCAGGAGCAGGCCATTCGGCCCTTCGAGCCTGCACCGCCATTCGATATGATCATGGCTGATCATCCAACTCAGTATCCCATCCCTGCCTTCTCTCCATACCCCCTGATCCCTTTAGCCACAAGGGCTACATCTAACTCCCTCTTATATATAGCCAATGAACTGGCCTCAACTACCTTCTGTGGCAGAGAATTCCACAGTTGCCTGATAACAGCTGGAAGGAACTGTCCCTGAATCTGGAGGTGTGCGTTTTCTCACTTCTATACCTTTTGCCAGATGGGAGAGGGGAGAAGAGGGAGTGGCCAAGGTGTGACTCATCCTTGATTATGCTGCTGGCCTTGCCGAGGCAGCGTGAGGTATAAATGGAGTCAAGGGGAAGGGAGGTTGGTTTGTGTGATGGTTTGGACTGCGTCCACAATTCGCTGCAATTACTTGTGGTCTTGGATGGAACTGTTCCCGAAGCATGCTGTGAGGCATCCTGAAAAAATGCTTCCGACAGCAAGTCTATCGAAGTTGCTGAGATGGGGACATGCTGAACTATCTTAAGGGCCTGTTCCACTTACGCGGTTTTTTTGGCGACTTGCCGGCACCCGTCATAGTCGCATCATGTTGCCGAAAATGTTGAAAATCCAGCGGCGACCAGAAAAAGGTACGACTCTTTGGGCGACTACTCACCACCATACAGGCGTCGCCCCACGAGATGTCGACACGTGATGCCTGTATGTTCGTGAGTAGTCGCCCAAAGAGTTCCATAGACCATCACCCACACCACCCTCTCCCAGTCAACTGCATGTATTTAGGAAGGAACTGCAGATGCTGGTTTACATCAAAGATAGTCATCAAATACTTGAGTATCTCAGTGGGACGGGCAGCATCTCAGGAAAGAAGGATTGGGAGACGTTTCCGGTTGGGACTCGTCCTTGAGGCAGCGTGAGGTATAAATGGAGACAATGGGAAGGGAAGTTGGTTTGTATGATGGTCTGGACTGCGTCCACAATTCGCTGAAATTTCTTGTGGTCTTGGATGGAACTGTTCCCGAACCATGCTGTGAGGCATCCTGATAAAATGCTTCCTGCTTTTCTGTAAAAGTCTGTAAATGTTGCTGAGACTGGGGACATACTGAACTACCTTAAGGGCCTGTCCCTCTTACGCGCTTTTTTCGGCCACTTGCCAGCACCCGTCATAGTCGCAGCAGGTGGCCGAAAATTTTCAACATGTTCAAAAATTTCAACAATCCAGCGGCGACCAGAAAAAGGCACGACTCTTTGGGCGACTATTCAAGAACATACAGGGGTATGTTCGTGAGGATATGCGACATCGCGGGGTGACGCCTGTACGGTTGTGAGTCGACGCTCAAAGAGTCGTACCTTTTTCTGGTCGCCGCTGGGTTTTCAACATGTTGAACATTTTCGGCCCCCTGCTGCGACTATGACGGGTGCCAGCAGTCGCCGAAAAGATCACGTAAGTGGGACGGGCTCTTCAGCCTTCTGAGGAAGTAAAGGCCTGCTTTGTTTCATGCTGGCTCCACATTCAAGAATAGAAATGGAAGGCTTGGGTGTCACGTGTACTGAGGTAAAGTGAAAAACTCTGTTCTGCACGCTATCCAATCTGATAAGAAATACCATACATAGATGCAATTAGTTCAAACTCAAGTACAATCGATAGAGCAAAGTTTGAGGTTACAGGGCGGCACAGTGGCACTGCGGTAAAGTTGCTGCCTTACAGCACCAGAGTCCTGGGCTCGTTCCTGACGTAGTTTCCAACTAAGCTTTCAAAGATTTATTTTATCTGAAAAGAATTCAAACCCAAAGGATGTGTTGCATCACCTTCAGCAGAGTTCCTGATTGTGTGTGGCAATGTTGTTAGGGTGTGTTGTGTGGTAAGCTCATAAAATATGGGTGGTTCTATGTCCCATCAAAGTTCCTGTGTCACAGGCAGTATTTCTGCAGCCACGCACACACGCTTTCCAGTAAGCATTGGTCAGAGATTTTTGTGATGCATGGCAGGTATGGTTAGTCATTAAAAATACCCTTAAGGGCGGCACGGTGGCGCAGCGGTAGAACTTCTGCCTCATGGCACCAGAGACACGGGTTCGATCCTGACTACGGGTGCTGTCTGTACATAGTTTGTACGCCGTATCTCTTAAAAAAAACTAAAATAAAAGTGCCAGAGACAACGGTTCTTTAAAATATACATAGTTTGCCTGGAATTTCTTTAGTCAGAGGGTGGTGAATCTGTGGAATTCGTTGCCACAGAAGGCTGTGGAGGCCAAGTCAATGGATATTTTTAAGGCAGAGATAGATAGATTCTTGATATTTTGAAGGTGGAGATTGACTGATTTTTGATTAGTTCGTGTGGCAGGGGTTATGGGGAGAAGGCAGAAGAATGTGGTTGAGAGGGAAAGATAGATCAGCCATGATTGAATGGCAGAGTAGACTTGGAGGGCCGAATGGCCTTATTCTGCTCCTAGAACTTATGAACATGTGACGGTGTGGGGTAACTAATTCTGCTCCCTCTCACCCAGCAGCCCGCACCTCACGATAGTGGTGTCCACGCCAGTGAAGGGACTGAGCTAAAAGCCCCACTCCAATCAGTAACTTAGTTTGAAGATACCTGCAGGCACAAAATGCTGGAGTAACTCAGCGGGACAGGCAGCATCTCTGGAGAGAAGGAATGGGTGACGTTCCGTGTCGAGACCCTTCTTCCGACCCGAAATGTCACCCCTCCCTTCTCTCCACGAATGCTGCCTGTCCCGCTGAGTTACTCCAGCATTTTGTGTCTACCTTCGGTTTAAACCAGCATCTGCAGTTCCTTCCTGCACAGTAATTTAGTCTGTTCTGCTCCACTGCATAGAAACAGCCGCCTCAGTGCTTGTGTGTGGCACGTGCAGCAGATGAATGGGAACATTAAAAAAAAATAAGAATTAATTTAATGCACATTAGCAGGCAGTTGGCCATGCATGATGAGGGTAATTTCCACTGACGTGTCCGGGAGCCTTGCATCGCAACACGGCTGCAGAAAATCAGCCAAATGCAGTGGGGCGGGCTGCATGGGTGGGTGCACGAGTCGCATTAAACAGCGAAGACAATAGGAGTCACGTCCTGTATCAAAGGCTGCGCCATTGAGTATGTGTCAGAGAGAGTCAGTAATGGGTGTATCAGTGTTACAGTGAGGGGTGTATCAGAGGGGTACAGTGAGGGGTGTATCCGAGGGGTGTATCAGAGGGGTGTATCAGAGGGGTACAGTGAGGGGTGTATCAGAGGAGTACAGTGAGGGGTGTATCAGAGGGTTAGGGTTTCCGAGTCACCGTGTGAGGAGGGAGAGGAGAGGATGAGTGGAGTTTGTTCACACCCAAGCCTTGAATGGTCTGCAGGCTGTTTGTCAGGGTGGCTTCTGCCTCTGTCTCCCAACCCGTGTCCCCCCCATTCCTGCACTCCACTCCCCTCTCCCCTCTCCTCCGCCTCTGCACCCCTCAGGGAGGAGAGGGGAGTGCAGTGCAGGAACGTTATAGATGTAGAATAAGGCCATTCAAGTCAAGTCAAGTCAAGAGAGTTTATTGTCATGTGTCCCAGATAGGACAATGAAATTCTTGCTTTGCTTCAGCATAACAGGATACATAGTAGGCATGAATACAGAACATATCAGTGAGTGCATATACCATTGTATAAATATATACACACATCCATAAATAAGCAGATAAAGTGCAAATAAACAGATAATGGTCTATTAATGTTCAGAGATTTGTTTCAGTTGAGTTTAATAGCCTGATGGCTGTGGGGAAGAAGCTGTTCATGAACCTGGACGTTGTAGTCTTCAGGCTCCTGTACCTTCTACCTGAAAGTAGCGGGGAGATGAGTGTGTGGCCAGGATGGTGTGGGTCCTTGATGATACTGCCAGCCTTTTTGAGGCAGCGACTGTGATAGATCCCCTCGATGGTAGGGAGGTTAGAGCCGATGATGGACTGGGCAGTGTTTACTACTTTTTGTAGTCTTTTCCGCTCCTGGGCGCTCAAGTTGCCGAACCAAGCCACGATGCAACCGGCCAGCATGCTCTCTACTGTGCACCTGTAGAAGTTAGAGAGAGTCCTCATTGACATACCGACCCTCCGTAATCTTCTCAGGAAGTAGGGGCGCTGATGTGCTTTCTTTATAATTGCATCAATGTTCTCGGACCAGGAGAGATCTTCAGAAATATGCACGCCCAGGAATTTGAAGCTCTTGACCCTTTCAACCATCGACCCGTTGATGTAAACGGGACTGTGGGTCCCCATCCTACCTCTTCCAAAGTCCACAATCAGTTCCTTGGTTTTGCTGGTGTTGAGGGCCAGGTTATTGTGCTGGCACCATTTGGTCAGTTGGTCGATCTCACTTCTATACTCTGACTCATCCCCATCAGTGATACGTCCCACAACAGTGGTGTCGTCAGCGAACTTGATGATGGAGTTCGCACTATGACCGGCTACACAGTCATGAGTATAGAGTGAGTACAGCAGGGGCTGAGCACGCAGCCTTGAGGTGGTCCCGTGCTGATTGTAGACCCATCCAGTCTACTCCGCCATTCAATCATGACTGATCTCTGCCTCCTGATCCCATTCTTCCTACCTTCTCCATATATCCCTTTCATATCCCGTTCTAATCAAGAACTTGTCTATCTCTGCTTTACAAATATGCACCTCCCTGCCCCTGGCAGTAATGTTCTCAGAGACGGGGGTTGATTTGTAGGCGCTATATAAATGCAGGTGTGTGCAGTGTGGAGCGAGTGAAAGGGAAAGTGGATGGTGTGTGTTTAGTGCGGGCGGGCGGGCGGGTGTCAGTGATGTGTTCAGGGCACTGGCCGCCTGCCCTGCCGCTGTTATTGTGGCTGCTGGAGTGGATTCAAGTCCCGGACCAGCTGGGAATGAGTCAGCTACTTCCCAGCACCACCTTTCTGACTCATCGCCTGCACACACGCTGCTGGGGGAATCTCCGCACTGGGGCAGCAATACCTGAGCACACGGCCGTGCCAGCTCTATGTGTGTGGACTCGTCTTTGTGTGGGCATATGTGCACTCGTGTGTGGGTCTGTATGCATTGCGTGTGTGTATGCATGTGTGTATGCATTTGTGTGTGTTTGTGTATGTGCATGTGTGTGTTTGTGTGCTTGTGTATGTGCGTGCATACGCTCTCGTGTATGTGCGTGCACGCATGTGACTGTGTGTGTGTGTGCGTGTGCGTATGCGTGGCTGAACTTATATATGTATGAGTGCGTGCATTGGTGTGCATGTGTGTGCGAATGTACGTTTTGGCATGTGCGTGTTGGCATCTGCATGCGTGTGCATGTATGCGCCCGTAGGGGTGTGTGTCTCTCTCTGGCACATATGTCTGTTCATGTGTGTCTATTTTGTGTGCATGCATGTGTAGTTATTCATGCACATCTGTGTGTGTGTGTGTGTGTGTGTGTGTGTGTGTGTGTGGGTGTGTGTGTGCGTGTGCGTGTGCGTGTGTGTGCGTGTGTGTGTGTGTGTGGGTGCATGTGTGTGTGCATGTGTCGGTGCGTGTGTGTGTGCATGTGTGTGCGTGTGTGTGTGTGTGTGTGTGTGTGTGTGCATGTGTGGGTGCGTGTGTGTGTGCATGTGTGGGTACGTGTGTGTGTGCATGTGTGTGCATGTCTGTGCATCGGTGCTTGTGTACATTTGGTCTCTGCATATTTGTTTTTGCTCCTTTGGTAGTTTTCTTTGCACAGCCCCTCCCTCCCACCCCTCCCTTCCACTTTCCCTCCTGCCCTCTCTCTCCTTCCCAACCTCCCTCCCCAACCCCTTGCAGACTGCAGCACCACACAAGGCTATCTGCTTTCTCCCCCCCCCCCGTCCCTGCCCCTCTCACCCCCCCCCCCCCGTCCCCCTCCCCCTTTCTCTGCCCCATCATGGGCCTGACTCTGGCCAGTTCCCCAGATCCAAGGCCATTTATGTGTGAACGCGGGCTGGTGTAGAGGAAGATAGTCCTGGGTTTGGAGATGGCTGGAAGGAAGTACAAGAGGCTTCATCATTTGTGAGAGCATTTTCCACCCGGCTGAGAAAGAGTGTAGAGTTTCACTAACTCTAACTCAGTCTAACATCTGGACCACACCCTTCAGCACTGGCACTGTCGCCATGGGGTCTCGGGAGTGCCCGGGTCAGGTGTGGGAACGAATACATCCCTTGGCTTCAGGCTGGGGAATCTAAAATAAACACAAAATGCTGGAGTAACTCAGCGGGGTCAGGCAGCATCTCTGGAGAAAAAGAATAGGTGCTATTTTGAAACCGCTAGGTTGTAGTGCACTAACTAGAAAGGCTGCCTTATGCGGCACGGTGGCGCAGTTGTAGAGTTGCTGCCGTACATTGCTTGAGACCCGACTATGTGTGCTGTCTGTACGGAGTTTGCACCTTCCTTCTCCCCGTGACCTGTGTGGGTTTTCTCTGGGTGCTCCGGTTTCTCCTCACACTCCAAAGACGTACAGGTTTGCCAGCTAATTTGCTTGGTGTAATTGTAAATTGTCCCTTGTGTGTGTGGAATAGCGTTAGTGTGCGGTTATCGCTGGTCGGCACGGACTCAATGGGCCGAAGGGCCTGTTTCCACGACGTATCTCTAAACTAAACTAAATTAAAAGAGAGAGAGAGTGATAAAAGAGGGGGAAAGATAAGCAGGTAGTACTTAGGTGGGAGGGGGAGATCAGATAGAGAGACAAAGGGGAGAGAAGGGAGGACAAAAATGTTTAGGAAGAAACTCTGGAGAGAAGGAGTAGGTGACATTTGGGTCGAAACGTTTCTTTAGACACAACAAAACAGTTCCTATTTCTTCTCTCCAGAGATGCTGCCTGACCCGCTGAGTTACTCCAGCATTTCTGTGTCTATCTTCGGTGTAAACCAGCATCAGCTGCACACTTTGTCTTGGAATCTAAACCCCTATCTCCGCTGTGTTTCCACACAGAGTGGGGAGTGAGGTTTTAAACCTGCAGGGAGTGAGAGAAGGGACATGGCATTGGTTTTGAGCACCATTACTTCATGTAAAAAAATTCCAAAGCCTCAACTCACTTCCCATCCACTCCCCACACACAGAATTCCAATTGCCTAAATCACTTCCCATTCATCGACTTTTGAAATTCCAACAGAGTCTCTCAATGGGAAGATGTTGATCCCTGACTATCAGCAGTCTGCTGGCCAATATCTTAATTATCTACCAGCGTCGCTGATATACAATTGGGTGGGAGGAGTGTAAGTGTGACCTTGTGGGTTGCAATAGACAATAGGTGCAGGAATAGGCCATTCGGCCCTTCGAGCCAACACCGCCATTCAATGTGATCATGGCTGATCATCCCTAATCAATTCCTGCCTTCTCCTTCTTCCCATATCCCCTGACTCCGCTATCTTTATGAGCCCTATCTAGCTCTCTCTTGAAAGTATCCAGAGAACCGTCCTCCACCACCCTCTGAGGCAGAGAATTCCACAGACTCACAACACTCTGTGTGAAGAAGTGTTTCCTCGTCTCCTTTCTAAATGACTTACCCTTATTCTTAAACTGTGGCCCCTGCTTCTGGACTTCCCCAACATCGGGAACATGTTTCCTGCCTCTAGCATGTCCAAACCCTTAATAATCTTATATGTTTCATTAAGATCCCCTCTCATCCTTCTAAGCTCCAGAGTGTACAAGCCCAGCTGCTCCATTCTCTCAGCATATGACAGCATATTTCATCCGGGTGATCCAGTTTCCTACCGCTTCCCAAAGACTTGTGGCTTTGTCAGTCAATTGACCCTCTGGGAATTGCCCCTGGTGTATAGGGAGTGGATGGGTAAGTGGGATAACATAGAACTGGTGTGAATGGGTGATCACTGGTCAGCATGGACTTGGTGGGCCGAAGGGCCTGTTTCCACACTGTCTCGTTCGATCAATTTAGCTGTTCACACTCACCCCCCTTCCACCTCCCCCTCTCTAGAAATCTCCTCCGCCAATCAGTCACCCCAAGTGATCTCCATGCTCTTTAGACTTTAGAGATACAGCGTGGAAACAGGCCCTTCGGCCCACTGTGTCCGCGCCAACCATCGATCACCCCGCACACTAGCAGTGTCCTACACACTAGGGACAATTCACAATTTTACCGAAGCCAATTGACCCACAAACCTACACACGTCTTTAGAGTGTGAGAGGAAACCGGAGCACCCAGAGAAAACTCACAGTCACGGGGAGAACATGCAAACTCCGTACAGACAGCACTATTGTTGGGATTGAACCCGGGTCTCTGGTGCTGTGAGGCAGCAACTCCACCGCTGTGCCACCGTGACGCCCACTCCTTCAGGTCTTTCCTCCTGTGCTTTGCCACTTCTTGTCGCTGAGCTAAACTACATCTCCCACAATGCTTTGACTGGGTCCTTACTCTCTCTGCTCATTCAGGGTGTTTACGAGACAGCCTGCCTGGATGGGTTGGTGAGTCAGTCCCTTAAGCTGCCTGCATTATGGAGTATTAGATACAAGGAGACGTTGGACAAACTTGGTTTGTTTTCACTGAAACACTGGAAGTTGTGGGTAGTGTATTGTGTGCAGTTTTGGTCCCCTAATTTGAGGAATGATATTCTTGCTATTGAGGGAGTGCAGTGTAGGTTTACAAGGTTAATTCCCGGGATGGCGGGACTGTCATATGCTGAGAGAATGGAGCGGCTGGGCTTGTACACTCTGGAGTTTAGAAGGATGAGAGGGGATCTTATTGAAACATATAAGATTATTAGAGGGGGTTTGGACACGCGAGAGGCAGGAAACATGTTCCCGATGTTGGGGGAGTCCAGAACCAGGGGTCACAGTTTAAGAATAAGGGGTAAGCCATTTAGAACGGAGATGAAGAAACACTTTTTCACACAGAGAGTTATGAGTCTGTGGAATTCTCTGCCTCAGAGGGGGGTGCAGGCTGGTTCTCTGGATACTTTCAAGAGAGAGCTAGATAGGGCTCTTAAAGATAGCGGAGTCAGGGGATATAGGGAGACGGCAGGAACGGGGGTACTGATTGGGGATGATCAGCCATGATCACATTGAATGGCGGTGCTGGCTCGAAGGGCCGAATGGCCTACTCCTGCACTTATTGTCTATTGTCTATTGTCTATCGTGTAGGAAGGGACTGCAGATGCTGGTTTAATCCGAAGATAGACACAAATTGCTGGCATAACTCAATGGGACAGGCAGCATCTCCGGAGAGAAGGAGTAGGTGACGTTTCAGGTCGAGAACTTTCTTCAGTCTCTGGGGAGACCTGATAGAAGTACATAAAATGATGAGAGGCATAGATACGGTAGACAGTCAGAACCTTTTTCTCAGGATCGATATTTCAAAGACTAGAGGGCATGGCTTTTGGGCGAGGGGGGGGGGGCAAAGTTCAAAGTGGATGTGCGGGGCAGGTTTCTTTACACAGAGGGTGGTGGCTGCCTGGAACGCACTGCCAGGGGTGGTGGTGGAGGCATATACAATAGTGGTATTTAGGAGGCTTTTGGACAGGCAAACGGATATGCGGGGAATGGATGGATGTGGATCACATGCAGGCAGAGGAGATTCGTTTAACTTGGAATCATTTCCAGCACGAACATTGTGGGCCGAAAGGCCTGCGCTGTACTTTAGTTCAGTTTATTATTGTCACGTGTGCCGAGGTACAGTGAACAACTTTTTGTTGTGAGCTATCCAGCCAGCGAAAAGATTACACATGATTACAATCAAGCCGTCTGTAGAAACGAAGAACTGCAGATGCTGGTTTATACCAAAGAGAGACACAAAACGCTGGAGTAACTCAACGGGTCTTTATCTTTAGTTTTAGCCCACTAAGACCGCGCCGACCAGCGATCCCCGCACACTAACACTATACTACACACTAAGGACAATTTACATTTATACCAAGCCAATCAACCTACAAACCTGTACGTCTCTGGAGAAAAAGGAATGGTGACATTTTGAGTCGGAACCCTTCTTCAGACTGAAAGTCCCGACCCGAAACGTCACCTATCCTTTTTCTCTAGAGATGCTGCCTGACCTGCTGTTATTCCAGCATTTTGTGTGTATCATTGGTGTAAACCAGCAGAGAGAGAGAGAGAGGGGGGGGGGGATAGAGGGGGGGGGGGGATAGAGAGGGGGAGGGAGAGGGAGAGAGTGTGAACAAGAGAGAGAGAGAGAGAGAGAGAGAGATGGAGGGGAAGGAAACTGAAGAATGGTTCTGACCCAAAACGTCCCCTATCCATGTTCTCCAAATATGCTGCCCGACCCGTTGAGTTACTCCAGCACTTTGTGTGTGTTTTGTATATATATATATATATATATATATATATATATAAATAAACAGCCGTAGAGTTGCTGCCTTACAGCGCTTGCAGCTCCGGAGACCCGGGTTCGATCCCGACCACGGGTGCTGTCTGTACAGAGTTTGTACGTTCTCCCCGTGACCCGCGTGGGTTTTCTCCGAGATCTTCGGGTTTCTCCCACATTCCAAAGACGTACAGGTTTGTAGGTTAATTGGCTTGGAAAAATGTGTAAATTGTCCCCAGTGTGTGTAGGATAATGTTGGTGTGCGGGGATCGCTGGTCGGCGCAGACTCGGTGGGCCAAAGGGCCTGTTTCCGCACTGTACCTCTAAACTAACCTAATCTAAACTAAACAGACAAATAAATAGACAACAGCTGTGTGCTACCTAGAAATAGAGAGAGTGGGAGAGAGATGGAAGAGAGGGGGAGAAAATATTAAGCGAAAGGTGGGAGCAGGAAAATGGGAGGTAAAGAGGGGGGGGGGGCAAAATGTGAAGGTAGGAACTGCAGATGCTGGTTCATACCAAAGATAGACAGAGTGCTGGAGTAACTCAACGGGTCAGGCAACATCTCTGAAGAAAAGGAATAGGTGACGTTTCGGGTCAGAAACCTTCTTCAGGCTGTCTTGTTGAATCTCGACCCGAAACATGTCCCTTTCCTTTTCTTCAGAGATGCTGCCTGACCCGCTGAGTAAAGGGCCTGTCCCACTTAGGCGATTTTTTCGGCGACTTGCCGGCACCCGTCATGGTCGCAGCAGGTGGCCGAAAATGTTCAACATGTTGAAAATCCAGTGGCGACCAGAAAAAGGTACGACTCTTTGGGCGACTACTCACGACCAAACAGGCGTCACCCCGCGACATGTCGCCTGTATTGGCCGTGGTGATGCCTGTATGGTCGTGAGTAGTCGCCCAAAGAGCCGTACCTTTTTCTGGTCGCCGCTGGATTTTCAACATGTTGAACATTTTCGGCCACCTGCTGCGACCATGACGGGTGCCGGCAAGTCGCCGAAAAAATCGCGTAAGTGGGACAGGCCCTTTACTCCAGAACGTTGTGTCTGTCTTCAGGAGAGAGCGGGGGGATTTGTTTAAACAATAAGTCAACCAGCCGGGCTCTGGTGTCTGTTATGAAGATGATATTGGAAGCATGAGGCGCCAGCGTGGGGCACCGGGCCCGTGTGGTCACAACTACAAGGAAGTTTGAACAGCTGGGGGCTTTCCTCTGAACTGGAGACCGTTGAAAGTGCAACATAAATGTCTTTAAAGTTACAGAAAGATTTTCTGCGGCTGATGGCAGAATATGGTCTCGGAAGTCTTTACTGCTGAGAGGGATCTGCTGATGAAAATGTGCCCAATGAATTTCAGAAATGGCAACCGACAAATTGCAGATGCTGGAAATTGGAAATAAATCAGTTTAGTTTATTACATGGCGAAGAAGCTGTTATTGAATTTAAGCTCTCAAACTTTTGTGTCTTCATCCCAATGGGAGAGGGGAGAAGGGGTATGAGTTTAGTTTATTGTCACGTGTAACGAGGTACAGTGAGAAGCTTTTTAGTTGCGTTCTGTCCAGTCAGCGGAAAGACTACACATGCTTACAATCGAACCGCCCACAGTGTACAGATACATGATAAAGGGAATAACCTTTATGCAGGGTCAAAGATCGTCCGCGGGTATCCGGTTATGTAGATGTAGCCAGGGTGTAGGAAGGAACTACAGATGCCGGTTATATCCGAAGATAGAAACCAAATGTTGAAGTAACTCAGCGGGACAGGCAGCATCTTTGGAGAGAAGGAATGGAGACGTTTCGGGTCGGAAGAAGGGTCCCGACACGGAACATCACCCATTCCCTCTCTCCAGAGATGCTGCCTGTCCTGCTGAGTTACTCTAGCATTTTGTGTCTATCTTTGAGGTAGATCAGGACAGCTCTCCAGTTGGTGATAGGATGGTTCAGTTGCCTGATAACATCTGGGAAGAACCTGTCCCTGAATCTGGAGGTGTGCGTTTTCACACTTCTGTACCTCTTGCCCGATGGGAGAGGGGGAGAAGAGGGAGTGACCGTCGGTGAGACTGATCCTTGATTATGCTGGTGGATCAACGGAAGGGTGGTTGTTTGCGTGGTGGTCTGGGCTAGGGAAATGCCTGATAACGGCATCTTCTGTTACTATTTAAACTCTGTGTGACGCCCTAGAGCTGTGAAATGCTGTTGAGCACCAAGTCT
>CM075986.1:7277409-7307409 GCA_038087875.1 Malacoraja senta
GAATATGTAAAGTTAGGACACTGTAAACACTGTATACATGTGTATATGTATGTGCGTATATGTGCGTATATGTATACATACACACATACAGAAGTTTATTTCTTATTTATTATACTGTTTACAGTATACATATTCTGTTGTGCTGCTGCAAGTAAGAATCTTACCCTGACTCTCAGTCTGAAGAATGGTCTCGACTCAAAACATCACCTATTCCTTCTCTCCAGAGATGCTGCCTGACCCCCTGAGTTACTCCAGCACTTTGTGTCTATCTTGGGTCATTCCACCAACCCGCTCTTTCCTTGGGAAAGGTTTTTCCCTTGCGAGGATTCTTAAATATTCCCAATTTGCCCAGCGGATATTTTTCTGCACTTTCACAAATCCTTTCTGCAGGACAAAAGTTTCATAAAGTTCCACCGCAGGTCTGAGCAGCAGGGTGAGGGGAAGTGGGACCGGGAATGGGAAATGGGAGGAGGGGTGGGGGTAGGATTGGGAACAGGAGCTGGGATGGGACCCAGAACAAGAGTAGGAAGGAGAGAAGGAACCGGAATGGGGACCAGAGCTGGAACAGGAGTTAGAACGGGAAGCAGAAATGGGAATAGGGATGAGATGTGGAACAAGAGAAGGGGCTGGAGTTAGAATGAGAATAAGAACAGGATCCAGGAGTAGGAACGAAAGCAGGAATGGGAATAGGGATGGGATGTGGATCAGGAGTAAGAACAGTGAAAGGCTTGGTTAGAGTGGATGTGGAGCGGATGTTTTGATACCATATGATACGATAGAACTTTATTTATTTATCCCAGGAGGGCAAATTGGTCTGCCATCAGTCATGAAACACAAGATACATGAAGCATGAAATTAAAGTGACGAGTGGAAAGTCCGGGATTGGGGATGTGCAAAGATTGGGGATGGGGGGAGGGTGGAGATGGGGGGGGGGAGTCAGTCTACCCCATGACAGAAGGGGGAGGAGTTGTACAGTTTGATAGCCACAGGGAAGAAGGATCTCCTGTGGCGTTCTGTACTGCATCTTGGTGGAACCAGTCTGTGGCTGAAGGTGCTCCTCAGGTTGACCAGCGTGTCATGGAGGGGGTGAACTGTATTGTCCAAGTGGGAGTGGGTGGGAGGGCTGGGGGTGGATGGGGGTGAGTGGTAGTGGGTGGAAGGTAGGTGGGAGGGGTGGGGGTTGGTGGCTGGGAGTGGGTGGGGTGGGTGCGTGTGGCTGGGGGTGGGTGGGTGGCTGGGAGTGGGTGGGTGGGGGTGGGTGGGAGTGGGTAGGGTGAGTCACGTGAACAGCTCTCTGTTCGTTGAGACTCTCCCTGACCAAAGACATTCCAAGCATTCCCGATTCCTTAATTGTTGCTTCTGGCGGTGCCGAATGCTTTCATTGCGCCGGAGTGACAAGCAGCAAACAAAGAGCCCGCCCGGCATTCCCAACGGTCTCCATCATTGCTGTGCGGGAGATTAAAGACAACCTCATATAAATGTAAATCTGCCCACCCCCCCCCCCCCCCTGCCCCCGTACTCAATACTCTTTAGGTGATCGGACATTGCTTGGTTCAAACTAAGGAGAGCCCAGCATCCTCCCACAAGGTAGAATGGAAACCAGGAACTGCAGATGCAGTTTTTGTTCAGTACGGGTGTCAGGTGTTATGGGGAGAAGGCAGGAGAATGGGGTTAGGAGGGAGAGATAGATCAGCCATGATTGAATGGCGGATTGACAGTCTGCAGAAGGGTCTCGACCGGAAACGTCACCTATTTCTTTTCTCCAGAGATGCTGCCTGACTCGCTGAGTTACTCCAGCACTTTGTGTCTATCTTAATTATATCCCTGTATGACCTGGCCTCATGTTCGGCACAAGCATTGTGGGTCAAAGGGCCTGTTCCTGTGCTGTACTGTTCCATGTGTCTGTGTGTTTGGATGCCCGCGTTACTGCTGAGAACAAACCAGCAGAGGCATATTGGGTTTGGAAGGTGATCATGTGTAAATGTCGCACTGAATACTGGCCATCTTGCAGCTGGATTTTGGCCCTGAACATCTGGCACTGTTGGTCAGCACAGGGCGAGATAGTCACAAAGGGGTAGAAGTACAAATAACATGGATGGCACGGTGGCGCAGCGGTAGAGCTGCTGCCTTACAGCACCACAGACCCAGGCTCGATCCTGACTACGGGTGCTGTCTGTACGGAGTTTGTACATTCTCCCCGTGACCGCATGGGTTTTCACCGGGAGCTCCGGTTTCCTCTCTCATTACAAAGGCGTACAGGTTAATTGTAGGTTAATTTTTTTATTTCAAAAAAGATTTTATTCAGGTAATAAATATATACAATACATGAACCGTGCGAAAAATTCACCCGACATTTTTGGAGGCTAAACAAATTGTTCAATACAGTCTATATACATTGCTCAAATTTCACCAATCTGTCTCCCACCCATGCCACTCATGTGGCCCACTGCCGTGGAATCCCTTCCCTTATTTTGAGGGGCGTCTCCACCACACCCTGCCCCCCCATGTCCAGCAGCGGAAGGACCCTAGACTGTGGCCCTCCCCCACCGAGCCTTGGCGTTGGCTGCACCGAGCCTCAGTGCGTCCCTCAGCACGTACTCCTGCAGTCTGGAGCGGGCCAGTCGGCAACATTCCCCGACGGACATCTCGCTCCGCTGGGTGGTCAACAACGCTCGGGCAGACCAAAGAGCATCTTTCGCCGAGTTGATGACCTTCCAGCAGCACTCGATGTCCGTCTCTGAATGCGTCCCTGGGAACAGTCCGTAAATCACAGAGTCCTCTGTGACTTGGCTTGGTATAAATGTAAGATTATCCCTAGTGTGTGTAGGATAGTGATAGTTTAGTTTAGTTTAGACATACAGCGCAGAAACAGGCCCTTTGTCCGCGCCGACCAGCGATCCGCGCCGACCAGCGATCCCCGCACATTAACACTATCCTACACATACTAGGGACAATTTACACATACACCAAAGCAATTAAACTAAATACCTGTACGTCTTTGGAGTGTGGGAGGAAACCGGAGATCTAGGAGAAAACCCACGCGGTCACGGAGAGAACGTACAAACTCCGTACAGACAGCGCCCGCCGTCAGGATCGAACCCGAATTAAAACGCTCGAAGATCTGTATGAATTAGAAAAATTACTATCATTCCAACAACTACAACTGAAATATAATTTGAAAAATAATCAATATTTTAAATATATACAAATCTGTGACTATTTGAAAACACACACAAAAGATTATTATAATATGCCTTCCGACTTACTAGATGAAGCAATGAAGACAAAGGCGGAATCAGTTAATTTAATATCATACTTATATAATATCATCTTAAATATAGAAACACCCACAACAGATGGAATTAGAAGAGATTGGGAACAAGATCTAGGTATAAAAATTTCAAAAGAGAGTTGGGATAATCATTTATTACAGGTGCATAAATGCTCGATCAACGTACGACATACGCTTATCCAATTTAAAACATTACATAGATTATATTATTCAAAAACCAAACTAAATAAAATCTTTCCTAACGTCTCACCAATCTGTGATAAATGTATATGTCAAGAAGCTACCATAGCACATTCTTTTGTTTTTTGTACAAAAATCCAAAAATTCTGGTTTGAAATATTTGATATTTTTTCAAAATTAATCAAAATAAAACTGGTACCAAAACCAGAATGGATTATTTTTGGAATATCGGAAGGTATTCCTGAATTAAACGTGTATCAGAAGAATTTACTCAATTATGGGCTAATAATGGGAAAAAAGCTTATACTTAAATTCTGGAAAAATGCGCCCACACCAACAATAAAAATGTGGACATCAAATATGTTGGAAACATTACATCTGGAAGAGATGAGATTCCTCCTAGTAGGCAAAGTAGATCAATTTCAAAAGACGTGGTCTACGTTTTTGGACCTATTACAAGCATGAGGTGCAATAGTAATTTAGAAAAACAAATAAATAAATAAAAGGTATCTGGACCTGGTAATGGGAGGTAAAATAAAAATAGACTTGGTTGGTAGTTCCTTCTCTATGAAGTATGGTATAAGAGTTATAATAGAGCGATTGTTCCTTCTTTCTTTCTCTTTTTTTTCTAGGGTCTATTTTCTAACTTTACTTCCTTCTCTAACCTCTTTTCTAAGGGGCTTTCTTTTCCCAACACTCTTTTGCACTTCACAACCTTTGCGCACTTTCTTCACTTTTCTTACTTCTTTCTTTTTCTTTCTTAAAGTTTAAAAAAGTGAAGCGGTACAAAAAATGTATTAATATATACGTGTTGTACATTACTGTAATCTACCGTACTTCTAAAAAATAAAAAAAAATAAAAATAAAAAAAAAAAAAAAGGATCGAACCCGGGTCTCCGGCGCTGCAAGTGCTGTAAGGCAACAACTCTACCGCTGCTCCACCGTGCGTTACTGAACACTAACGGGCATTAAACTCAACACTAACGGGCATTAAAAGTACATTAGAAGGCTGTGGAGGCTCTCAATGGATATTTTTAAGGCAGAGAGAGATAGATTCTTGAATAGTACTGTGTTAGGCATTGTGGGGAGAAGGCAGGAGAATGGGGTTGGGAGGGAAAGATAGATCAGCCATGAGTGAATGGTGGAGTTGACTTGATGGGCCGAATGGCCTAATTCTGCTCCCATTACGAATGAACTTATGACATTTGGATGGGTACATGGGCCAAACACGGGCAAGTGGGAATGGTGCAGATGAGGCATCTTGATCGGCATGGGCAAGTTGGGCTGAAGGGCCTGTTTCCGTGCCGTATGACTCTTTGTGACAAATGTTCAATCATTGATCGTCAGGGGCAACTGGACCACCAATTATTGACCCTCCTTTTTCTTCAACAGAAGTCGCAAGATCCAGATCCGGAATATTCCGCCTCATATGCAATGGGAGGTAAGCAACAAAGTGATGTCCATTCTTTTTAATCCCGCTGGCAATTTTCCTCAAAATGTCATTTGCACCCACCCTCGTTCCAGCTCCAGTCCCCAAACCTAGCGTTGTGTTTGAGTTTCCTCTCCCTACATTGTCCCGTCACACACCCCTGGGATAGCACAGGATAAACACAGAACATGGGCGGCATTTTAACGCGCCGTGTGGATTGCATTCTGTCACCTTGCGCCTGGGCCGCACCGTGGTGCAGCGGTAGAGTTGTTGCCTTGCAGCGCCAGAGACCCAGGTTCAATCCTGACTACGGGTGCTGTCTGTACGGAGTTTGTAACTTCTCCCTGTGTCCTGCGTGGGTTTTTATCAGGGATCTCCGGTTTCCTCCCGCACTCCAAAGACGTACAGGATACTATCTACCTCATTGGTGACCCTCGGACTATCCTTGATCGGACTTTGCTGGCTTTACCTTGCACTAAACGTTAATCCCTTATCATGTATCTGTACACTGTAAGTGGCTCGATTGTAATCATGTATTGTCTTTCCGCTGACTGGATAGCAGGCAACAAAAAGCATTTCACTGTACCTCAGTGCACGTGACAATAAACTAAACTGAACTGAACTGATTTGTAGATTAATTGGCTTGGTATAATTGTAAATTGTCCCTAGTGTGTGTAGAATAGTGTTAGTGTGCGGGGATCACTGGTCGGCGCGGACTCGGTGGGCTGAGACTTCACCCATTCCTTCTCTCCAGAGATGCTGCATGTCCCACTGAGTTACTCCAGCATTTTGAGTCGACCTTCGATTTGAACCAGCATCTGAAGTTCTTTCCTAAACTAAACTAAGTTCCTGACTATGTGTGTGTGTGTGTGTGTGTGTGTGTGTCTTTGGCAGGTGCTGGACGGTTTGTTAGCACAGCATGGAGCAGTGGAGAGCTGTGAGCAAGGTAGGTGATCCTTTCATTAACGTTTACCTCCACATCTGGCCAGCATCACTTCCAGCCCCCTCCAGTATCATGTGACTCCCAGGGCTCTGCACGCAGCAAGCTGGAAGTGGAATAACATCTAACACACACAGTGTAAATGCATCTCCCTCGTACCGAGCAAGCAGGTGTGTGCACTTCCATTCTCCTTCCTCGACCTTTCGGGCTGCGGCGCAGCGGGTAGAGCTGCTGTCTCGCAGCACCAGAGACCCGGGTTCGATCCTGACTACGGGTGGTGTCCGTACGGAGTTTGCACGTTTTCCCCGTGACCCGCGACTTACCGAGTAGTTAGAGCCCGGATAGTGTGGATGTGGGGAGGATGTTTCCACCAGCGGGAGCGTCTAGGACCAGAGGTCACAGCCTCAGAATAAAATGACGTTCCGTCACACAAACCAACAGTCTGAAGAAAGGTCTCGACCCGAAATGTCACTCCAGGGATGCTGCCTGTCCTACTGAGTTACTCCAGCATGTTGTGTATTTTGTGCTGCATCTGCAGTTCCTTCTTACACACTCCCTTCCATCGACTCCATCTACATTTTACGCTGCCTCGGCAAGGCCACCAGCATAATCAAAGACCAGTCTCACCCCGGCCACTCCCTCTTCTCCCCTCTCCCATCAGGCAAGAGGTACAGAGGTACAGAAGTGTGAACACGCACACCTCCAGATTCAGGGACAGTTTCTTCCCAGCTGTTATCAGGCAAATGAAACATCCTATCACCAACTAGAGAGTAGTCCTGAGCTACTCTCTACCTCATTGGAGACCCTCGGACTATCTTTAATGGAACTTTACTGGACTTCATCTTTCACAAAATATTATTTATTATATTCTTGCACAAAATATTAATTCCCTTTATCATATATCTTTACACTGAGAATGGCTCGGTTGTAATCATGTATTGTCTTTCTGCTGACTGGTTAGCACGCAACGAAAACTTTTCACTTACACGTGAAAACTAAACTAAACTAGAAAGGAGATGAGGAGAAATGTCTTTAATCAGAGTGCGGTGAATCTGGAATTCATTGCCACAGACGGCGGTGGGGGCCAAGACATTGGGTATTTTTGTGGCAGAGATAGCAGATTCTTGATTAGTACGGGTGTCAGGGTTTATGGGGAGTAGGCAGAAGAATGGGGCTGAGAGGGAAAGATAATTGAATGGCAGAGTTTACTTGATGGGCCGAATGGCCTAATTCTGCTCCTATGAGTTAGGGAGGAGGTTCCGTTCCCAGTTTAGATGTGAGAGGGATACGAAGCCGTGTGCGATGAGGGAGAGAGAGCCCTTTGGCTCGGGCTCAGTCTGACTGCAGTCCATTGAAGTCCGAGCCAAACTCTAACCACAAACCGCGGAGCCCAAGTCAACAGTGCAGCTGGGCCTGGCAGTGGTCCAGTGATGCAGGCTCGAGACCAGAGGGCGGAAGAAAGGTCCACCTTTGATAAGAAATGTGAATGGGTGATAACTTACACGGCACGAGCCTCCGCAACGGGAGGGGGGTGGGTTGGGGGGGGGGGGAGGAGCGGGTAGGCCCCACCCCTACCTCCTGCCCCTCAGGGGAAAATGTGATGGGAGGGAGTGAGGAAGGGAGAGGGAGAGGGAGGGATAGAAGGAAGGAGGGAGGGAGAGGGAGGGCGGGAGAGAGAAGGTAAAGAGGAAGAGAGGGAGGGTGAGAGGGAAGGAGGGAGAAAGGGAGGGAGAGAGAGGGAGGGAGGGAGAGAGGGAGGGAGGGAGAGAGGGAGGGAGAGACGGAAGGAGGGAGAGAAGGAGGGAGAGAGGGAGGGAGAGAGGGAGAGAAGGAGGGAGGGAGTGATGGAGAAGGATGGGAGTGAGGGTGAAGGGAGGGGAGGGATGATGAAAGGTAGTGAGCAAGGGAGTGTTAATGGGTGAGGGAGGAGAGAGGTGAAGGGAAAGGAGTGGGGAGAACTGAATGAGTGTGAGCGGGAGTGAAAGAGGGGAGTGTGAGAGGGAGAGTGGGGTTTGTAAGTGATAAGCGTGGGGTGAGTGTGGGGAGTGGGGGGAGTGATCAGAGGGAGTGTTTAGTGGCGTGGGAGTGTATGTGAGCCTCCCCCACTGTTGTGCCGCGCTGAGGTTCAATGCCCGCTGTCCTCGGTCCCTAACACTGAACGCTCCTGTATCGGTGAAGTCTTTACCGCCAGCTGCAGTGTGGCTGGGCTTTGGGTACGGAACGAAGCCGCTGAAACACGGGCAGAATTCCCAGCCACGGGAGTGAGCTCTGACCTGCTCATCCTTCAGCAGGACGAGGGGGAACCTCATTGTGACTTAGCGAATAGTGAAAGGCCTGGATAGAGTGGATGTGGAGAGGATGTTTCCACTAGTGGGAGAGTCTAGGACCAGAGGTCACAGCCTCAGAATAAAATGACACACATTTAGAAAGAAGATCAGGAGGAATTTCTTCAGTCAGAGGGTGGTGAATCAGTGGAATTCTTTGTCACAGACGGCTGTGGAGACCAATGGATATTTTTATGGTGGAGATTGACAGATTTGTGATTAGTACGGGGAGAAGGCAGGAGAATGGGGTTGAGACGGAAAGATGGATCAGCCGTGATCGAATGGCGGTGTAGACTTGATGGGCCGAATGGCCTAATTCTGTTCTTTGTTCTTATGAACTTCTGCTCTCCTCTCCTCTCCCGCCAGTGAACACAGAGACGGAGTCGGCAGTGGTGAACGTTACGTACGGGACGAAGGAGCAGGCCAGGCAGTGAGTATTTGCCGCCACAGGGAACCGCAGATGCTGCACTCTGGACCAAAAAGGGGGGAAAATGCCTAAGAGGGCGGGAGGAAGTGATAGAGGGGGGAGATTCAGAGGGGTTGGGGAGACTGGTGTTGTGGGTGACTGTGGGAGGGGGGGGGGGGAAGATTGAGAGGGGGAGGGGGTCCGGTGTGGTGTGAACAGCAGGACCCTTGAACAGATGATTTACCTTCGAGCGGTGAGCTGTATCTAACGCCAGCTGCCCTCTCTCCTCTCTCGCCTCTGTTCTATCCCCCAGGGCCATCTCCAAGCTGAATGGCCACCAGCTCGAAAGTTACAGTCTCACCGTCACCTACATCCCGGATGAGCAGGCACCGCAGCAGGGTCCGGAGGGCGGCCGCAGGGGCTTTGGGGGCCGCGGACCCCCCGCGCCGGGCTCCAGTGCCCCCCTCAAGCAGCAGTTCGACATTCCCCTCCGCATCCTGGTGCCCACGCAGTTTGTGGGAGCTATCATCGGCAAGGAAGGAGCAACCATCCGCAACATCACCAAGCAGACCCAGTCCAAGTAAGGTCCAAGAGTTTAGTCTAGTTTAGTTTGAGTTGCTGCCTCACAGCACCAGAGACCCGGGTTCGATCCCGACTACGGGAGCTGTCTATACGGAGTTTGTACGTTCTCCCCATGACCTGCGTGGGTTTTCCCCGAGATCTCCGGGTTCCTCCCAAACTCCAAAGACGTACAAGTTTGTAGGTTAATTGGGTTGGTATAAGTGTAAATTGTCCCTACTGTGTGTGGGATAGTGTTAGTGTGCGGGGATCGCTAGTCGGCGCGGACTCGGTGGGCTGAACTACAACTGCAGAAAGACCTCTTTGCTCCTACACTCAACTCCTCTCGTTAAAGGCCAACATGCCATTACAGAGCTGCCAAGTAGTACGGGGTTTCCGTATTTTGTACGGAAATGCGATAAGATGTACGATTTTGCGTTGTTAAATATGGATTTTTTAAAAATCGGCCAGACTTCCTGTTTCATTAACATACCACTCGCCAATGGAAAAGTAATAACCCGGTGAAATTGACTTAAGATCTTGCTGCTTAAAAAATGCAAGGATATAAAAAGTCATACTGTACCTCTAAAAATTATAGCCGATTAAATCTATTAGTATTTTAAATTTCAAGATCTGGATGATTATTTTTGTATGCTTTGATCTGACTGTCCCGCTCCAGGTTTAAACAGTTTAACGCATGGGAATTTAAACAAAGAGCTGTCGGCTACAGCGCTATAGGTTCTAAATATAGCGCTACTGGCTGGAGCGCTATGGGCTTTACACAGGACTGTTCAGGAAAATTCTCGTTTAACAATGAGTCTTTGGAATTCTCTTTCTCAGTGGAAGTTGAGCCTTTGCTTATTTTTTCAGGCAGTGGTAGAATTCTGGATAAGCCTGGTGGTGAAAGGTTACCAGTGGGATTGCAGTTACATTGGGATTGGCCTTGATTTTACAGAATGGTGTGTGGGCTCAAGAGAGAGAGAGAGGGGTGGAGAGAAGGAGAGGATGGAGAGGGGAGGGAGAGAGGGAGAAGGAGGGAGGGAGAGAGAGAGAGAGGGAGAAGGGGAGAGGGTGAAGGAGAGGGAGGGAGGCAATAAGAGGAGGGAGAAAAAAAGGAAGGAGAGAGGGAGGAAGAGAGAGGGAGGGTGGGAGAGAAAGGGGGAGGGAGGGAGGGAGAGAAAGAGGGAGGGAGGGAGAGAGGGAGGGAGAGAGGGTGGGAGAGAGGGGGATGGAGAGAGCGGGAGGGAGGGAGAGGGAGAGAGAGGAAGGGGGGAGAGAGAGTGGGAGGCTTACAAAATGGCTTCTACATCATCATCTGGTGCTAAAAGCAGGAAGCAGCCGTTCAAACAGCAGTATACAAAGAGATGGCAATGAATGCACTGTCATGTAAGGTGCGTAGAAGACATATCAATTGGTAGCAAAGTTATGCATTCTTGTACTCTTACATGGGTATGACCGCACGTAAAAAAGATTTTTTTCAGCAAAATGGCACAGCGTAAAAATTCTGATTTCCTCAGCAAAATACTGATTTTCAGGTACTAGAATATTGAAATGCTCTGACAAAACTTGGCAGCTCTGCTGAAGGGCCTGTTTCCGCACTGTATCTTTAAACTAAACTAAACTAATTTAAAGTAATGTAGTTCAGTTTAGTTTAGGTTAGTTTGGTTTAGTTTAATTTAATTTAGTTTAGTGTTTGGTTTGGTTTATTTCAGTTTAATTTAGGTTTGTTTCGATTAATTTTAGTTTAATTCAGTTGGTTGAGATAACTTTCGTTGAGTTTACTTTAGTTGTGTTTCATTTAGATTATTTTAGTTTAATCTAGGTTGGTTTGGCTTAATTTCGTTTAGGTATCTGGCTCCTAGGGCCCTTCGGCCCAACTTGCCCATGCCGGCCAACATGCCCCATCGACATTAGGCGAGGCCGGGCGAGGGGGTGAGAGAGCGGGAGGGGAGAGTGGGTGTGGGAGGAGGGCAGCAAAGGGTTCATTGGGGCTAGGGGAGGAGGGAGGCTGAGTGTGGGAGGTGGGAGATCTGTGGGGGAGAGAGGGGGAGCGGTGGGAAGAGACAGTGATGGCTGTTCCTCTGCAGGATCGACGTGCATCGCAAGGAGAATGCGGGGGCGGCCGAGAAACCCATCAGCATCCACTCGACGGCGGAGGGATGTTCAGCGGCCTGCAAGATGATCCTGGACATCATGCAGCAGGAAGCCCAGGCCACCAAGATGTACGTCCCCCCGGCAACCGCACGGCAACCAATCGCCCCGGCAACAGACACACACACACCCCGGCAACGGCACGGCAACCATCACCCCGGCAACCGCACGGCAACCAATCGCCCTGGCAACACGCACACACACACCCCAGCAACGAACACACACACACCTCTCACTGTAACACTGATACACCCCTCACTGTAACACTGTAACTTTCTATGTGAATGTGTGTTTCTGCAGGGCTGAAGAGGTGCCGTTGAAGATCCTGGCTCACAATAACTTTGTCGGCAGGTTGATAGGGAAGGAAGGCAGGAATCTGAAGAAGGTGGAACAGGACACGGAAACAAAAATCACAATCTCTCCGTAAGTGGCCACCCACTACCTCCGCCCCGGCTAAAGACTGAGACCTCTACTCTGCACTCTGTCTCTCTCCTTTCACTCTACCCTTTGTACATGAGTTGGGCTTGATGTATTTATGTACAATATTGTCAGATTTGTTTGGAAATCACACATGCAAAAGCTTTTCGCTGTATCTCAGTACACGTGATGATAATAGACCGAAACCTATTGTTTCAGTTACAGAGAAAGCCCATGGTAGGATGTCACAGTGACGTATTGGTAGAGACCCGGGTTCGATCCTAACTATGGTTTAGTTTAGTTCATTGATACAATGCGGAAACAGGCGCTTCGGCCCACCAAGTCCGCGCCGACCAGTGAAAACCGCACATTAACACTATCCTACTCACACTAGGGACAAGTTTTACATTTACCAAGACAACTTACCCACAAACCTGTACGTCTTTGGAGTGTGGGAGGAAACCGAAGATCTCTGAGAATGTACAAACTCTGTACAGACAGCACCTGTAGTCGGGATTGAATCCGGGTCTCTGTCGCTGCAAGCGCTGTAAGACAGCAACTCTGCCGCTGCACTTATGTGCCGCCCTTATGGATACTGTCTATACTGGTCACAGGGACAACGTACAAACTCCATTCAGACAGCATCCGTAGTCAAGATCCAACCTGGGTCTCTGGCGCCGTGAGGCAGCAACTCTACCGCTGCGTCACTGTGCCGCCCCTTGAAGGCATAGCTTTAAGGTGAGAGGGGGAAACCTCTCACATTTATGCCTCATAACACATTGCTTAATTGCTTAATAACCATTGCTAAAGAAGCAATTAGACAGGTAGATGGATAGGATAGATTTAGAGGGATGTTCATAAGTGATAGGAGCAGAATTGGGCCATTCGGCCCATCAAGTCTACTCTGGCATTCAATCATGGCTGATCTATCTTTCCCTCAACACCAATCTCCTGCATTCTCCCCTTAACCCCCGACACATAAGGGCCAAATGCAGGTAGGTGGGACTAGTATAGATGGGACATGTTGGTCGGCATGGGCAAGTTGGGCCGAAGGGCCTGTCTCTACACTGTGTGACGTCCATGACCTACACAAAGCAAACTCTTTCCGAGATGGTTTTGCAAACTCTTTGTGTTTTTAACTGTCCTGGATTGCACTTTGTCTGGCAGCTTGCAGGACCTGACCCTCTACAACCCAGAGAGAACTATCACGGTGAAGGGCTCCATTGAGGCTTGTTGCAAAGCCGAGGAAGATATCATGAAGAAAGTGCGGGAAGCCTACGAGAATGACATTGCTGCTATGAATGTAAGTGTGGACTGTGAAACATAACATTACATTGCTTCCACTCAAGACAGACAGTAAATGCTGGAGTAACTCAGTGGGACGGGTAGCATCTCTGGATAGAAGGAATCGGTGATGTTTCGGGTCGAGGCCCTTCTTCGGACTGAAGAAGTGTCTCAACCCGAAATGTCATTCATTCTCTCTCTCCAGAGATGCCTGATAACATTACTCAATTATAACAATCCTTGTTTCAATAGTGGATTTAATAGTGTTGCAATATTGTGCATGCTATTGTTACTGATGCTGCATGAAGTAGGTTCCCTATAGAGCCAAATGTGGTTGCAATATTGCCATATGTTACACCACCATTTTGTGTCTAAGAAAGAACTGCGGATGCTGAAAAAATCTGATCCAAAATGTCACCTATTCCTTCGCTCCATAGCTGTTGCCTCACCCGCTGAGTTTCTCCAGCATTTTATCTTGTCTACCCACTATTTTGTGTCTATCTTCGGTGTAAACTAGTATCTGTAGTTCCTTCCCACACAATGCTTTCACTCAAATGGGGAGAGAAATGGCAGATGGAGTTTAATCTGAGTGGGTGTGAGCTGTTGCAATTTGGGTGGTTGAATGTAAGGACATAATGTCTGATTAATGGCTTGACCATTTAACAGTATTAATGTACGGAGGGATCTTGTGGTCCAGAGCTCCCTGACAGTAGCAAGATTCAAGAGAGTCAAGAGATTCAAGAGAGTTTATTGTCATGTGTCCCAGATAGGACAATGAAATTCTTGCTTTGCTTCAGCACAACAGAATATAGTAGGCATGAATACAGAACAGATCAGTGAGTCCATATACCATTATATAAATATATACACAACTAGTATAGATAGAGTGGTAAAGAAGGCAGATGGTATGCTTGCCTTCATCAGTCTCGGTATTGAGTACAAGAGTCAGGAAGTCTTTGAGGCCGGCACGGTGGCGCAGCGGTAGAGTTGCTGCTTTACAGCGCCAGAGAATCGGGTTTGATCCTGACTACGGGTGCTGTCTGGACGGAGTTTCTACGTTCTCTCTGTGAGCGCGTGGGTATTCTCCGGGTGCTCCAGTTTCCTCCCACACTCCTAAGAGACATACAGGTTTGTTGGTTAATTGGCTTGGGTAAAAATTGTAAATTGTCCCTCGTGTGTAGGGGGTGATCGTGTAGTGTTAGTGTACGGGGTGTTCGTTGGACAGCGGGGACTCAGTGGGCTGAAGGGCCTGTTTCTGCGCTGTATCTCTAAGCTAAACTAAACTCTAGACGTGCAGGTTTGTAGGTTAATTGACTTCGGTAAATTTTCTCTAGTGTGTTGTATAGAACTAGAGTGTACAGGTGATCGATCGCTGGTTGGCATGGAGTGGGCCGAATGGTCTAATTCCACACTGTATCTCTACACTAAACTAAACACTACTTCCCTCTCCTCTCACGTCTGTTCATTTCTGTCTCACTCTCTGTCTCCTTCTGATACATTTCAGTCATGCCATAAGTGATAGTAGAATTAGGCCATTTGGCCCATCAAGTCTATTCCGCCATTCAATCATGGCTGATCTATATCTCCCTCCTAACCCCATTCTCCTGCCTTCTCTATCATCAAGTTCGCTGACGACACCACTGTTGTAGGACGTAACACTGATGGGGACGAGTCAGAGGATAGAAGTGAGATCGACCTATTGACCAAATGGTGCCAGTACAATAACCTGGCCCTCAACACCAGCAAAACCAAGGAACTGATTGTGGACTTTGGAAGGGGGAGGATGGGGACCCACAGTCCCGTTTATATCAACGGGTCGATGGTGGAGAGGGTCAAGAGCTTCAAATTCCTGGGCATGCATATCTCTGAAGATCTTTCCTTGTCCGAGAACACTGATGCAATCATAAAGAAAGCACATCAGCGCCTCTACTTCCTGAGAAGATTACGGAGAGTCGGTATGTCAAGGAGGACTCTCTCTAACTTCTACAGGTGCACAGTGGAGAGCGTGCTGACTGGTTGCATCGTGGATTGGTTCGTGGAGCGGAAAAGACTACAAAAAGTAGTAAACACTGCCCAGTCCATCATCAGCTCTGACCTCCCTTCCATCGAGGGGATCTATCACAGTCGCTGCCTCAAAAAGGCTGGCAGTATCATCAAGGACCAACGCCATCTGGGCCATACACTCATCTCCCCACTACCTTCAGGTAGAAGGTACAGGAGCCTGAAGACTGCAACGACCAGGTTCAGGAACAGCTGCTTCCCCACAGCCATCAGGCTATTAAACTCGGCTCATACAAAGCTCTGAACATTAATAGCCAATAATCTGTTTATTTGCACTTTATCAGTTTAATTATTCCTGTGTGTATATATTTATGCAATGATATATGGACACACTGATCTGTTCAGTATTCGTGCCTACTATGTTCTGGTGTGCTAAAGCAAAGCAAGAATTTCATTGTCCTATCAGGGACACATGACAATAAAACTCTCTTGAATCTTGAACTCTTCTCCCCATACTCCTGACATGCATACTAATCAAGATTATTGTCTATCTACTGTATGCCTTAAAATATCCATTGACGTCCTCCACAGCCTTCTGTGGCAAAGTACTGCAGATTCACCACCCTCTGACTAAAGAAATTTCTCCTCATCTTCCTAAAGGAACGTCCTTCAATTCTGATGCTATGACTTCTGGTTCTAGACTCTCCCACTAGTGGAAACATCCTCTCCACATCCACTCTATCCTAGCCTTTCACTATTCTATTAGTTTCAATGAGGTCCCCCCTCATTCTTCTAAACTCCAGCGAGTAGCGGCCCAGTGCCGTCAAACGCTCATCATAGGTTAACCTACTCATTCCTGGAATCATTCTTGTAAACCTCCTCTGGACCCTCTCCAGGGCCAGCACATCATTCCTCGGATATGTTGCCCAAAACTGCTCACAATACTCCAAATGTGGCCCGATCAGCGCATTATAGCGCATCAGCGTTACATCCCTGTTTTTGTATCCCAACCCTCTTGAAATAAATGCCAGCATTGCGTTTGTTTTCTTTACCACAGATTCGACTTGCAGATTAACTTTTTGAGTCACTGTTTTGAGTATTGAGTTTCGTCTATTGTCGCGTGTACTGAGGTGTAGTGCGAGGCTTTTGTTGCGTGCTAACCAGTCAGCGGGAAGACTGTGCATGATGAAGTTCTTGAGTTGATTTGAACTGGTGCTTTCTCTCAGCTACAGGCGAACCTGATTCCCGGGCTAAACCTGAACGCTCTTGGCCTGTTCCCACCGTCATCCTCCACTGTGCCACCGCACCCTATAGGTGTGGCTCCAGCAACGCCGTATGGCCCCTACATGGTGAGTGGGTCAGGGGGTTTAATGGGCCCAGTGTGGGACCGGGGCGCTGGTGGGGGTCAGGTGTACCCCGGACGTTCGACAAGGAGCAAAAGAGCAAAACAGATGTCAGGGGTTATGGGGAGAAGGCAGGAGAATGGGGTTAGGAGGAAGAGATAGATCAGCCATGATTGAATGTGTGGAGTAGACCTGATGGGCCGAATAATAATAATAATACTAATAGATTTTATTTATATAGCGCTTTTCAGGACTCAAAGTCGCTTTACATTGAGAGTCAGGAATAAACAAAACAAAATAGAGCAGTAAGACAAAGGGGAGGGGAACATGGGACTAAGGGTATGCAGAGGTGAAGAGATGGGTCTTGAGGCGGGACTGGAAGATGGTGAGGGACTCAGAATTTCGGACCGGTTGTGGGAGGGAATTCCAGAGCCTGGGAGCTGCCCTGGAGAAGGCTCTGCCTCCAAAAGTGAAGAGGTTTGCTTTCGGAGTGGAGAGGAGACCAGCTGATGTGGATCTGAGGGACCGTGAGGGTTGGTAGGGGGAGAGGAGGTCAATGAGATAAGGGGGGGCCAGGTTGTTGAGGGCTTTGTAGGTGAGGACCAGGATTTTGTAGGTGATCCGGTGGGAAATGGGAAGCCAGTGTAGTTCTTTGAGAACTGGGGTGATGTGGTGCCAGGATTTGGTGTGGGTAATGAGTCGAGCGGCTGCATTTTGAACCAGTTGGAGTCGGTTGATGCTGCTGGAATTGATTCCGAAAAGAAGAGAGTTACAGTAGTCCAGTCGGGAGGAGATGAAGGCATGGATGAGTCTTTCAGCAGCGGGGGGTGTGAGAGAGGATCTGATGGCCTAATACCACTCCTATCACTTACGATCTTATGAAAATCTTATTTTAAATGGAAGCATTTGAAGTAAGACTTCACTGCGACTCGACTTACGAAAAGTTTGAATTTCTGGAAAACAATTTCTGAAGCAAAAATTAGATACAAGGAACTGCAGTTTTTATTTTGAGTTTGAGTTTTAGTGCAGTTTATTGTCACGTGTACCGAGGTACAGTGATAAGCTTTTGTTGCGTGCTAACCAGTCAGTGGAAAGATAAGTCAATGTTCATATCACTGGGGTGTAAACTACCCAAGCAAAATATAAGATGCTGTTCCTCCAATTTGCGCTGGGCCTCACTCTGGCAATGGAGGATGCCCAGGACAGAAAGGTCTGTGTAGGAATGGGAGGGGGAGTTAAAGTGTTGAGCAACCGGGAGATCAGATAGGATTAGACAGTCTGCGCGGAGGTGTTCAGCGAAACGATCGCCGAGCCTGCGCTTGGTCTCACCAATATATAGGGAGTCCACACCAGGAAAAGCAGATACAGTAGATGAGGTTGGAGGAGGTGCAAGTGAACCTCTGCCTGACCTGAAAGGACAGTCGGGAGGAGGAGGTATGGATACTTAGCTCATCGGGGGCTGATTGTCTGAGCCTGCCTTCGGAGTATGTGTGTGGACGGACTGGCTTACGTTGGGTGTTTGGTTCCCGCAGCAAACCTCAGACCCAGAGACGGTGCACGTGTTCATCCCGGCCCAGGCCGTGGGAGCCATTATCGGCAAGAAAGGACAGCACATCAAACAGCTGTCCCGGTACGCAGAAGCCTCCATCAAGGTGAGCTCACCATTTTAATTATGAATATTGTATGAATCTTGATTTCTCTAACTTCAGGTAGTCCAGGCATTCCCCCTGAAGAAGGGTCTCGACCCGAAACATCACCCATTCCTTCTCTCCAGAGATGCTGCCTATCCCACTGAGTTATTCCAGCTTTTTGTGTCTATCTTCAGTTTAAACCAGCATTTACAGTTCCTTCCTACACATTCCCTCTCTCTCTATCCCCCTCTCCCAAGTCTCACTAGCTACTCGTTTTTACTCAACAAACAGCTAACAATTGCCTATTTCCTTTATCATTGTCACTTTTTTTCATATCTTTCATTCATCGTTCTTTATCTCTCTACATCATTGTCTATATCTCTTGTTTCTCTTATCCCTAACAAGTCTGAAGAAGGGTCTCGCCCGAAATGTCACCCATTCCTTCTCTCCTGTGATGCTGCCTGTCCCGCTGAATTACTCCAGCTTTTTGTGTCTATCATCTCTAGTTGTTGATAGGACGGTTCAGCTGCCTGATAACAGCTGGGAAGAAACTGTCCCTGAATCTGGAGGTGTGCGTTTTCCCACTTCTGTACCTCTTCCGTGATGGGAAGGGGAGAAGAGGGAGTTCATGTTCATAAGTGATAGGAGCAGAATTAGGCCATTTGGCCCATCAAGTATATTCTACCATTCAACCATAATCGTTCCCTCTCAACCCCATTCTCCTGCCTTCTCCCCCATAACCTCTGACACCCGTACTAATCAAGAATCTATCTATCTCTGCCTTAATAATATCAATTGACTTAGCCTCCACAACCTTCTGTGGCCATGAATTCCACCCTCTGACTGAAGAAATTCCTCCTCATCTCCTTCCTTTAATTCTGAGGCTATGATCTCTGGTCCTAGACTCTCCCACTAGTGGAAACATCCTCTCCACATCCACTCTCCCCAGGCCTCAGAGTGACCAGGGTGAGACGGGTCCTTGTGCATGCTGGTGGCCTTGCTGAGGATGGAGTCTCATTGTTCCGTTGTTCATACATAGAATACAGAGTACAGCACAGGAACAGGCCGTTCGGCCCACAATGTCTGTGCCGAACATGATGCCAAGAAAAAACAAACCTCATATGGCTAACAATTATTAAACACCCCCGATTCTCTCTCTTGTCTCTTATTTCTCCCCCTCACTATTTTTTATTCGTGTTGTTGGGCTTTTGTCTCTTACTCATTGATGGCCTGCAGTTGAGACTCCCAAATGCCCAGTTCCCCACTCACCTGAGATAGACACAAAAAGCTGGAGTAACTCAGCGGGTCAGGTAGAATCACTGGAGAAAAGGAATAGGTGACGTTTTGGGTCAAGACCCTTCTTCAGAAGACTGAAACGTCGCCTATTCCTTTTCTCCAATGATGCTGTCTGACCCGCTGAGTTACTCCAACATTTTGTGTCTGTCTTTGGTTTAAACCAGCATCTGCAGTTGCTTCCAACACTCACCTGTCTGTACAGGTGAAGATCCTGTGATCCCCCCCCCCCCTAGTGGCCTGTTGAATAATAGCAACTCAGCCGTCCAAACTGGGGGGGGCGTTCTGCTTCTATTAAATACCTGCTCTGAGCCAGGAAGTAAAGGGCAAATGTCAGGTTGAGTATCAGGAACAGTTTCTTCCCCGCTGTCATCAGGCTTCTGAACAGTCCTTCCATATGCTAGGCTACTGTCTGATTCACCCCTAGCCCATTGCCGACATTGGACTTTGTCTCTGACCCATCGAATCTGTGCCGACCAGCGATCACCCCGTACACTTACACTATCATACAAACTGGGGACAATTTACAAATGTTACCAAAGCCAATTAACCCACAAACAAACATGTCTTTGGAGTGTGGGAGTAAACCGGAGCACCCGGAGAAATCCCACTGGGTCACAGGGAGAACGTGTAAACTCCATTATTTGCTGATTTACAAAAACAAAACGCGGAATGCTGGAGTAACTCAGCGGGCCAGGCATCATCTCTGGAGAACATGGATAAGTTGGCACAGCGGTAGAGTTGCTGCTTTACAGGGCCACAGACCCGGTTCGAGCCTGACTACGAGTGCTGTCTGTACGGAGTTTGTATCTTCTCCCTGTGACCGCGTGGGTTTTCTCCGGGTGCTCTGGTTTCCTCCCACATCCCAAAAACGTGCAGGTTTGTAGGTTAATTGGCTTGGTATAAATGTAAATTGTCCCTAGTGTGTGGGGATTGCTGGTCAGCGCGGACATGGTGGGCTGAAAGGCCTGTTTCTCTGCTGTATTTTTAAATTAAACTAAACTAAACTAAACTAAATTAAAGTAATGTCGTTTAGTTTAGTTCAGTTTAGTTCATTTTAGTTTAGTTTGGTTTAGTTTAATTTAATTTAGTTTAGTTTAGTGTTTGGTTTGGTTTATTTCAGTTTAATTTAGGTTAGTTTAAATTAATTTACCCCCCTGTAAATTGACCTTGGTATGAAGGGAGTGGATGAAAACGTGGGATAGCATTGAACCCGTGTGAATGGGTGATGGATGGCTGGTATGGACTCGATGGGCCTGTTGGGCCTGTTTCCACACTGTATCTCTAAAACTAAACTAATTATTGGTGTGAGCAACTAACTAAGCATCAGTGTTGAGAGGGTTGTCTGCATTTCGTTGTTGGTGACACAGGAAGGCTTGGTCTCCCCCCCAGACTCACGGGCGGTGTAACATTGCAACGTTTCTCCTTGTAGATCGCTCCTGCAGAAAGCCCGGACACAAAGCAGCGCATGGTGATCATCACAGGACTACCTGAGGCCCAGTTTAAGGTAAGAAGAGGCGGCCGGGACAGAGAGAGTGAATAGTGAAAGGCCAGGATGGAGTGGATGTGGAGAGCATGTTCCCACTAGTGGGAGAGTCTAGGACCAGAGCTTCAGAATAGCTTTAGAAAGGAAATGAGAATGGATTTCTTTGGTCCGAGGATGGCGAATCTGTGGAATTAATTGCCACAGACGGTGGAGGCCAAGTCAATGATTGATAGAATCTTGATTAGTGTGGGTGTCAGGGGTTATGACTCTTCCAATGGGCTAGCACAGGTTGATGGGCCCAACATCTCCCTCCACCATTCTAAAGCCCCTGGGCTGTTGTTTGTGTTCTATCCACAAACACTTCACCATCAACCCTGTTGTAAATCAATTTGCACATGGAGTACCTTCCTTGTTCTCCATCCCTCTGTCCCATCGTTCCTCTCTCCCCATTGACTCCATCTACATCTCACGTTACCTTGGCAAGGCCAGCAGCATAATCAAGGACTTGTTGCAACCTGGCCACTGCCTCTTCTCCCCTCTCCCATCGCGCAAAGGTACAGAAGTGTGAAAGCGCACGCCTCCAGATTCAGGGACAGTTTCTTCTCAGCTGTTATCAGGCAACTGAACCATCCTACCACAACCAGAGATCAGTCCTGAACTACTATCTACCTCATTGGTGACCCTCAGACTATCTTTGATCGGACTTTGCTTGCTTTACCTTGCACTGAACGTTATTCCATTATCATGTATCTGTACACTGTGAATGGCTCGATTGTAATCATGTATTGCGTTTCCGCTGACTGGTTAGCGCGCAACAAAGCTTTTCACTGTACCTCGGTACACGTGACAATAAACCAAACTGAACCCTAAATGTCTCTCTCATCTCCACCCAAAGGTCCAGGGGCGTATCCACGGGAAGCTGAAGGAGGAAAATTTCTTTGGACCCAAGGAAGAAGTCAAGTTGGAGACACACATTAAAGTCGCTGCCTCAGCGGCCGGGAGAGTGATTGGCAAAGGCGGGAAAACTGTAAGTAGTGATTGAACATGTAGGAAGGAACGGCAGATGTTGTTTTACACTGAAGATAGACACGCTGCAGTATTCAAAGAATACTTCGAATTAAAGGGCATTCTTTTAGGAAGGAGATGAGGAGTACTTTCTTTAGTCAGCGGGTGGTGAATTTGCGGAATTCTTTGCCACAGAAGGCTGTGGAGGCTTAAGTCAATGGATACTTTTAAGGCAGAGATAGATAGATTCTTGATTAGCACAGGTGTCAGAGATTATGGGGAGAAGGCAGGAGAATTGGCTTAGGAGGAAGAAATAGATCAGCCATGATTGAATGATGAAGTAGACTTGGGCTGTTGGGCCTAATTCTGCTCCCATCACTTATGAACTTATGATTAACTCAGCGGGACAGGCAGTCTCTTTGGAGAAAAGGAATGGGTGATGCTTCGGGTTGAGACCCTTCTTCAGACTGAGTCTGAACAAAGGTCTTGACCAAAAACGTCAGCCATTACTTCTCTCTAGCAATGATTCAACGATACTTTATCATTCGCCGCGGCGAGCTTGTGGTTCTCTGTCCCGTGTTTGACTAATGCTTGGCTAATCTTCTGGAATTTTTTGAGGATGTGACAAGTAAAATGGATGAAGGGGAGCCAGTGGATGTAGTGTATCTAGACTTTCAGAAAGCCTTTGATAAGGTCCCGCACGGGAGACTGGTGACTAAAATTAGAGCACATGGTATTGGGGGTAGGGTGTTGACGTGGATAGAAAATTGGTTGGCAGACAGGAAGCAAAGAGTAGGAGTGAACAGGTCCTTTTCAGAATGGCAGGCAGTGGCGAGTGGAGTGCCGCAAGGCTCGGTGTTGGGGCCGCAATGGTTTACCATATATATTAATGATTTGGAAGAGGGAATTAGGAGCAACACTAGCAAGTTTGTGGATGACACAAAGCTGGGTGGCAGTGTGAAATGTGAAAAGGATGTTAGGAGGTTGCAGGGTGACCTGGACAGGTTGACTGAGTGGGCAGATGTGTGGCAGATGCAGTATAATATGGATAAATGTGACGTTATCCACTTTGGTGGCAAAAACAAGGGGGCAGATTATTATCTCAATGGGGTTAGGTTAGGTAAGATGGAGGTACAGCGAGACCTGGGTGTCCTTGTACACCGGTCACTGACCGGACATCCTTCTGATTGAGGCAGTGCAGCGTAGGTTCACAAGATTGATCCCTGGGATGGCGGGACTGTCATATGAGGAAAGATTGAAAAGACTAGGCTTGTATTCACTGGAGTTTAGAAGGATGAGGGGGAATCTTATAGAAACATATAAAATTATAAAAGGACTGGACAAGCTAGATGCAGGAAAAATGTTCCCAATGTTGGGCGAGTCCATAACCAGGGGCCACAGTTTTAGAATGAAGGGGAGGCCATTTAAGACTGAGGTGAGAAAAACCTTTTCACCCAGAGAGTTGTGAATTTGTGGAATTCCCTGCCACAGAGGGCAGTGGAGGCCAAATCACTGGATGGATTTAAGAGAGAGTTAGATAGAGCTCTAGAGGCTAGTGGAATCAAGGGATATGGGGAGAAGGCAGGCACAGGTTATTGATTGGGGACGATCAGCCATGATCACGATGAATGGCGGTGCTGGCTCGAAGGGCCGAATGGCCTCCGCCTGCACCTATTTTCTATGTTTCTATGTAAAAGAGGGGGAATTAAAATAAAAACTCATTCTCTACTTTGTTCACTCATCGGATCCGGGCGTCACTGACAAGGCCAGTGTTCATCGTCCATCCCTGGCTGCCTTTATAGATAAACATAGAAACATAGAAAATAGATGCAGGAGTAGGCCATTCAGCCCTTCGAGCCATCACCGCCATTCAATACGATCATGGCTGATAATCCAGAATCAGTACCCCGTTCCTGCTTTCTCCCCATATCCCTTGATTCCGTTAGCCCTAAGAGCTAAATCTAACTCTGTCTTGAAAACATCCAGTGAATTGGCCTCCACTGCCTTCTGTGGCAGAGAATTCCACAGATTTACAACTCTCTGAGTGAAAACGTTTTTTCGTCATATCAGTCCTAAATGGCCTACCCCTTATTCTTAAACTATGATTCCTGGTTCTGGACTTCGCCAACATCGAAAACATTTGTCCTGCATCTAGCCTGTCCAGTCCCTTAAGAATTTTATATATGTTTATAAAAGAGTGCGGAAACAGGCCCTTTGGCCCAACAAGTCCACGCCGACCAGCGATCACCCCGTACACTAGCCCTATCCTACACATACTAGGGACAATTTACAATTTTACAGAAGCCAATTAACCTATAAAGCTACACATCTTTGCAGCATGGGAAGAAGTTCTACACTATACTGCTGTGCCACTTTGCTGCCTTATGCTGCATTTATACAACTCAAATAATTAGTTGCAGCGATAGAGTTGCTGCCTTGCAGCGCCACAGACCCGGTTCGATCCTGGCAACGGGTGCTGTCCGTACGGAGTTTGTACGTTCTCCCCGTGACCCGCGTGGGTTTTCCCCGGGTGTTCCGGTTTCCTCCCACACTCCAAAGACGTACAGGTTTGTAGGTTAATTGTCTTCTTTAAATTGCCCCTAGTGTGTAGAACAGTGAAAGTGTAAGGGGTGATCACTGGTCAGTGTGGATTCGGTGGGCCGAAGGGCCTGTTTCCATGCTGTACTGTATCTCTAAAGTCTAAAGGAACAGATGGTGCGGAACGACAGTTAGCTAATGTGCTTACAGTATCTGCGTCTGACACCATTCATGAACTTCAGCCAAATCTCTGCTGGTGGAAAGAAAAACCCACTGCCCATCTCTCCACAGTCTCACCCCTGACCACTCCGCCACAAAGTGCCGGAGTAACTCAGCGGGTCGGGCAGCATCTGTGGAGAGCATGAATGGTGAAGTTTCAGGTCGGGACCCTTCATCAATAATCAGTCAGAAAAAGGGTGCCGACCCGAAACTTCACCCTTAGACGTTAGATTTCAGGGTTTAGAGATACAGAGCACAGACAGCCCCCTTGGCATACTTATGTCATCTGACAAGGAATGAAGAATAAGAACAATTCAAAGCAAAAAATAAATCTGACATTTTAATTTATTGCTGGATAACCTAAATGAGTAAACCAGGACATAAGAAAGCAGTTCCAATGATGTTTTGGTTCCCCCGTGTTAGCGATCCAATAACTAAAGCAAGAACCTGTATATCTCTGAAGGCTAAAGTCTAAAGGTCAGGCAGCATCTGTGGGGACCATGGACAGGTGATGTTTCGGGACGGGACTGGTCTTCACGTGTGCCCGGGGTTTTGCGGGGAGCTGCGAGCTGCTGCTCGGTGCAAGCTTCCACAGCGTTGTGCGTGTGTTGCAGGTGAATGAGCTGCAGAACCTGTCGAGTGCGGAGGTGGTGGTTCCTCGCGACCAGGTGCCCGACGAGAACGACCAGGTCGTGGTCAAGATCATCGGACACTTCTACGCCAGTCAGGTGGGTGTGCCACCACCAGCTGCCTCGACCCGCTGGTACCCAGCCCACTGCCCAATGGTACTTGACCCACTGCCCACTGGTACTCGACCCACTGCCCACTGGTACCCGACTCACTGCCCACTGGTACCCGACCCACTGCCCGTCCCTCCATGATCCCCTTCCCTCACCCCCCCAGCCTGGGACTCTCCGCTGATGTCCCCACCCCTCACCCCCCTCCCCAACCTGGGCATCTCCGTTGCCAATCCACCCCTCCTCCCTCCCTCCCATCACCTCACCCCTCCCAAGCTCCCACTGCCACCAACACTCAGCCATTCGAATATTTGCAAGTTCCTGGTTCAGGATCGATCTCAGGTCCCTGGCGCTGTGAGGCAGCAACTCCACTGCTGCACCACCATGCCATTAACACCCCATTGCAGACGTGGATTTTGTCTGTGGAACTGATGCATTGCAATGCCGAGAACTAGATTCTGCACTCTATATCTCTCCCTTTGCTCTGCCTATTGTACTTAGAGACATAGAGGAATCAACTCACACAGGGGGGAAACAGGCCCTTCGGCCCAACTTGCCCACACCAACCAACATGTCCCATCTACACTAGTCTCACCTGCCTATGTTTGACCCATGTCCCGCTAAACCTCTCCTGTCCACGTAACAATCCAAATGTTTCTTCAACGTTCAGATAGTCCCTCCTCTGGAAGTTTGTTCCATACACCCATTATCACCCTCTGTGTGAGAATGTTATCCCTCAGAATCCTATTAAATCTTTCCCCTCTAACCGTAAAACTGTGCCCTCTGGTTCTCTTCAAACTTCTTTGAAACTTGACTTTGACTTGATTGTATTTATGCAAAGTGTATCAGAGAGCGTGCAGGACAAGGCCAGTAATGAATGTAAGCCTGCGGTCTGTCTCGTTGCCTCGCAGCTCGCACAGAGGAAGATCAGAGAGATATTGGCCCAGGTCAAACATCAGCAACAGCAGAAGGTACAGAGCAGCCAACCGCAAGCTCGGAGGAAGTGAGGTTCGCGAGAAGTCCCGGATACCTGCCGACAATGGAGACAGAGGCCAGGCCAGAGTGTGGCTGTGTTCAGATCAACCCTTTGTTCACCTTTAACACAGTGGAAGGCTAAGTAGAAATGATGGATTTAAAACTAAATGAGATTACCAGGGCAATTGGGAATAACTTTTAAACCCTCAGGAGAAAATGTTTGAAGAATGTAAATTTAGAGTGGAGAGACCTCTTGTCTTTAGTGGGGAGTGGGTGGAAGCTGCTCGCGGGATGTTGCACACGTCTGGGGGACATTAGTGCAGCGGGCTGTTGTAGAGGACCAGGACCTCCTGCCCGCATGACAATTAACAAGCCCGTCATTGCTCGATGTTAGCAGTAGAATCACTACATTAGGGACTTCAGCCTTGCGAAGGTATGAAGGACCGGCTTTTAATTTAAGCCTCTTCTACAGTGACCCTCCTGCCTCTGCTAAAACCCACCGCCTTTGTGCCCTCCTCCAGCAGTCACGAGGGGTGTGGGGGTGGAGAAGGGGTGAATGTGGTCGGGTTCGGACAGTGACCAATTTGGATTCCAGCCACATGTTTGTTGAAAGTGCGTGGGAAGTCCAGCGGGAGAATATCCTGTCAAGAATTGGACTCAAATCTGGAATTGCGACGAGCGTTATATTTTAAAATCTGGGGTGGTAAAAATTCTTAATTTTCTCAAGAGAGAAGATTCACGTTTGGGAAACAAGTTAGCTTTTGCTCCCAGAAAATTGGAACAAAAAAATGCAGAAAATACTAGATTACAATCAGCAGGCCAGGCTGCATCTGTGGAAGTGGAAGTGGAAGACCATTTGTTTGCTCTGACAAAGAGTGTAAGACCCGTGATGTTAACCATGTTCCTGTTGCACAGATGATGCCTGATCTATTGAGAACTTCCAGTGCTTCCTGCTTTTAAGTTCGTTTTCTTTGCTCTACCAAGTATGAAACATTATCAAATATTGAGAAATCTTCAAGGTCAGAGATCCCCACAACATTCATTCATTTTCTGATAACAAGTCTTCGGAAAGACCACTAATAGAAAATTCTGTGCAATGCAACATCCAGGCAAATAGAATTAAGACACCCCATGGCATAGTGAATGGATGAAGCAGTTTATCTTTTACGTCAGGTAACATTCTTATGCGTTTCATAGAAGATGAACGAGAGATAAAAAATAGGTAACAAATGCCACTCTGCTGAGTGGATTATTAATAATAACCTCACAGTAAATGGAGAGTTTCCATCTTTATTGTTAAACCTGTTCAGTGCCACCTCTGAGTTTACTCGGGACATGGCCAATAGTGTAAAGAAAACTTGGCAGTGAGCAGGTTAAAATAAACTGGGGAAGGAGCAGGCAAAGTAGTAACAGTAGAGGGTCCAACACACAGATCACGGAGCAGACTCTAGGTGGAGGTAGGCAGCTGTGATGAAGAAAGTTGCTGGTTTTTTACATCAAGTGGGGACAGGTGGACATCTGAGATTGTCTGTAATGTTGAAGTGTTTGGTGGGTTTGGGAGCTGAATGATGTGGAGATCGGTCAGTGTATGAACAGCTCATATGACCTCTTTCCACTGCCCGCCACATCGTGTAGACAACACAGTGCAGGGCCCTGGCTATCATCTGGTGCAGAGATGTGCTGTCACTAAGTATGTCCCCAAGAAAACCCTGTCATGACTTGAGCCACAAGATCAATCTTTTTCACTTGAGTGGGAACTTCACAAAATGGGTCAACGTGCAATGTTTGTGAACACTTCCCAAGTACAATTATTGATCTGCCATCTGTACCTGAGACTGTGAGAACAGGCATGTTGTTCCAAATGGTACAAGGTGGCCCTCCATACGCTGGGCCAATGATAGTTACCCGCTGATATACGCATCAGTGAAACAGATATATCATTCAGTACATTGTGCGAATTAGTGCAGGCACCTCGAGTTTGATGCCCGCTTGATTTACGCATTTTTTTTTAGAATAACTCACTTGTCTAATTGCTACCGAAGTTTAATTTACTCGCTCATATTTTCTGAATAATGCTCTTGAATTTATGGCTGACGCCGTACGGTAGCCTTGTCATGTGCAGTGCCTGCCTTACATTTGATTTACGCGCTGCTTTTCAAGCACGTGACCACCCGTGTAAAACGCAAGGTACCTGTACAGAGTACCAATTAATTGCACTAACTGATAACATGTACCAATCATGCTTCTTACCAATTGGTATCGATACGCTGCACCAATTAATGCATGGCACCAATTGATACGTTGCAACAATTAGTGCAGTTCACCAATTGATACATTGCACCAATCAATGCATTGTACCGAATGATACATTGTACCGAATGATACATTTCACCAACCTGTACATTGCCTTCCTTTTCCTCCTACACCCAAAATCCATTCACTAAAAGCCATGAAACGGTGATCTTAGGGGCTGAGGAGACACTGAGGTCCATGTCTAACTTATTTGCGATAAAGTGATTCTTGATTCATCTAATTTTTATTACTACTTGCTTAAGACTAAGCCTTCCACAGTGTTAAAAACATTAGAGAATTGTGTATTCTTGCCAAATATTAAATGAACTGTGATGATTGAGAAGATAATGCCAGCCACGTGTGGTGTTAGCTCTAACCTTTATTCTGCTTTCTTGAATGAAGAACTTATGAACAATTTTAGTGGTTGTTCCCACACAACCTTTGCCCAAATTGCCGTCTCGTCCTGCCAAAGATTGCAATTGCAACCTCGCGGTGTGGGATCTGTCAGTTCTGATGTATACATTTGTTTCCCTCCTCTCCCATCCCCTCCCCTCCTCTCCCTTCCTTTCCCCTCTCCTCCTCTCCCCTCCCCACGTCTCCTCTCCCCTCTTCTCCCTTCCCCTCCCATCCCCTCCCCTCTCCTCCCAGCCCCTCCCCTCCCCTCACTTCCCATCCTCTCCACTCCCCATCCCTCCCCTCTCTCTCCCCTCCTCTCTCTCCCCTCCCCTCTCTCTCCCCTCCCCTCCCCCCTCTCTTTCCCCTCCCCTCCCCATCCCTCCCAGACCCAACGCCAGTGGAGAAAGTGGAATGAAACTAAGAGTCACACACGTGGGGGAGCAGGATAGTCATTAGAGAGGGATTTAAAGGAGTGCGCGGTCGAAAGAGGCGAAAGAAAACAACTACGATATCTAGTTCAGTCACTTTTCCAGGAAAGATTTGTGTTTTTTCTTAAATTAAATGAGTTCTGATAAAATAAAATTGAGGAGAAAATATCCCTACACTGCTAAAGAACACCGAAGGAAGAATAATGAAGTGTTGTCCAATGGGTAACACTGTGTGCTTTTACATGACTACCTCAAGCATTTGGTACCTCAATCTTTGTTCCTTTCTTGCTTGCTGGTATTTTATATACTTATAAAGCTGATAGTCTTGAATATTTTATTTTTTTAATAAAAGAAAGTAAGATTAGCTGAGTTACATGCAGCAGCTGGGAACTGTGCAGGAGTGACTGTGTGGTAGGGCTGTGAGTTTTCCCTGCTTCTAGTTGGTGGAAGTGTTAAAAAATATTTTTTAAAAACTAAAAAAAATTACAGCAAACTGCCTCAGATCTGTGAGGTGCCGCATTGGGAACAAATTGCGTTTTAAATATTTAAAAGCAGTCGTGATGATGCAGTTACATGACACATTTTCTATTTTTTAATTTTAAAAATCACATCTAATGATTTTTAAGTCGAGGCGTTGTGTGCAAAAGACCTGGATTTCCTGTACTAACATAACTT
>CM075986.1:7312409-7382267 GCA_038087875.1 Malacoraja senta
CAGGACTCTGTTTAACTGAGATTAATACTTCAATTTGAACTGAAAGAAAAGGATGAGTCTACATGGAGCAGATTTTGTTTCAAAAGGTCATTGGCAGGCTGCCTGGAAGGTCACTGAGTTGACCATCCATCCTGTGGCCTGACCTATGAGTGGGCACCCGAGTTCAACTCATAATGGTAACGTCTAATCGTGCCCCAACAGGCGGGCAAGTTTAAAAACTAATTTTTGCATACAAATCAGATTTACTACCTGAAGTTTATGTTTCAAAGGCAATGTCCAAATCACCTGGTTAATGAGTGTCAAAATGTGGATACTAAGGCTTGCTAGTTTTGCAGTCCGCACAACCTTCAAGCCACTAAAGTTTGAGTGTGGGTAGAAAACCTTTAGCCTGAGGCATGAATGGTTCACAAGAATGTACGCTAAGACCCTAGACACTGTGAGGCCTCTGTTTTGCCTAAATCCTGGTTATTTACTACAGTTCTTCTGATGATCTACCAACAAAATTGCCTCCTCCATTTTTGCTTCCACCTTAGTCTTGTTAAGTTTAGATCTATTGTAAGATCGAAAGAGGCAGTTTAGTGTGGAAGACGATTGTACCTGAAAGGATCTTTAGAAGCATGGCTTGGACTGAATTATTTGGCTGGTTCTGCCCTAGAATAGCCCAAATGTTCCTGCTTTCTCCTTGATGGCGAGTTGTGCTGGGGTGCCAACGTTCTCCAGCCAACCCTGGCACCCACACTATTGACCACAGAGAGTGATGGGACCTCACGGTCAAATCCAACACCCATCCTTACTGAAACCACCCCCCCCCCCACAATCTTGTGTATGGTTGTCATAAACCCTCCTCCATTGTCCCAAGTTGACCAGGGTCCTTTCTCGGACTTTGCTGATCTGTACACCTCCGCATCACGCTTCTAAAGTCTAGTCATCAAAGCAATTAATCTACTTTGGTACGCACCACTCCATATCGAAAACCATACGTATGCCACCTATCCCCATCTCCAAAGAAAATTGGACATTGCCTTTCTTTACTCTATATTTTTAAATTGTATGCTGAGGTATTTGGAATGATTTAATATATATCTCCACGACAATAACTACCTCAAAGGGTTTTCCGTGTGCGTGTGGGGGGAGACAAAAAAGGCATTTTGGAATTATGAGTTGCTCTCTCGTTACCTCTGCTCCGATGGAGAATAGTTCATGACCTTGGCTTGGCGTGTACTGTGCGCGTAGGTGGTCTCAGCCAAGCCTGCATTGCATTCAAATCGATGGGGGGGGGGGGGGGGGGGGGGAGGGGGAGGGAGGGAGGTGAATGGGGGGGAGGGGAGGGCGGGATGGGATGTTGGGGTATAAGACCTGTATAACCGTTTAATTTTTTTGATCTACCTCTTAGCAATTAGGATGAAAAAGGTAGTGGTATTTCCACATTGTGTAGTATAGGCTAAAATCTTTTCTGTTTTTTTTCCCCTTCGCCCAAAAAGTTTTTTTTAACGTTAGGAATTGTTGAGTAAATTGGTGTTTTTTTTAATTATTCCTTTACTTTTTTCGCCCCTCATGCTTGTTCTTGACTAGATATCAACTTAAGAATAAAATCAGGAAACCATTAGACTCGTAGTTTTATTTTTGTTTAAATTTTTTTTTCCCAACTGGTCTCGTGGGAAAAACTTTCACCTGCAAGAATCTCTGGTAGAATACCCAGTAGCAACGTGTAGTTATATATTGCGCCTTTAACAATGCAAAATTGTTGCCCGAGTGCTTCAGTCATGTCGTGTGGTTTAAATCGAAGGTAGTCACAAAATGCTGAGGTAACTCAGCGGGTCAGGCAGCATTCTGGAGAGATGCAATGGGTGACGTCTCGGGTCTGAAGAAGGGTTTTGACCTGAAACATCACCCACTCCTTCTCTCCAGCATTTTGTGTCTACCTTCGAGTTGAGGAAAGCACCTGTGAAGACCTTACACCAAATGCTCAGTAACTCAGCGGGACAGGCAGCTTCTCTGGATAGATGTCTTCTATGATGCCTAGATGGATTCCTTCTCTACCTGTTACCGCTGAGTTACCCCAGCATTTTGTGTCCATCTTCGGTGTAAACCAGAATCTGCAGTTTCTTCCTACACAAGTCCTTACACCAGGTTTATCCTGAGTAAGAACTCCGCCCCCTTGTGAAATACAATCCGCTTCATCTCTCTGAACCAGACGCTTAAAAAAAGAATCAAAGCGGGAGGCTTGAGTAAGCCACAGAGTGCTGAAGTAACTCAACGTGTCAAGCAGCATCTCCGGACAAGCAACATTTCCAGTTGGGACCTTTCTTCAAACCAAAGAAAAAGCACCTATTTCACCCACATCCCCTCTTTCCCATGTCCACCCACATCCCTTCCTATGGCCTCACATTCCACGCCTCTCTCCTTATCTCACACCGCTTTTGTCTCCTTTTCTTCTCTGGCCTTCATCCACCCATTACCAATCAACCCACCTTATCTGTATCCACCTATCACTCGACAAACTTTGTCCTGCCCACACCTCTTTTCCCCAACCCCCCCCCCCCCCACTACAAGCAGTCTGATGCAAGATCGCGACCGGAAACTTTGCCTGTTTACCTCCATAGACGCTGCACGACCCGCTAAGTTTCACCAGCACTTTGTGCTTTACTCAAGCATCCAGTATTTGCAGTTACTTGTGACGATGCAGTGGGAGGTTTGTTTTTTTGTATTGCTTATTCGGGTCCAAGTTACCATGGTTACAGCTGTCACTTCCTGACAGTGCATTGCAATTTAACAAAGGCATCTTTACAATCCCATCCTCCAAAACATGCATCCCCTGCACATTTCACTGAACAATCCTCACATTCAACTCCTCAGTTGCCAATCTGCTCCCCAGTCCCCTGTAAAGTCTGACGAAGGGTCTCGAACTGAAACGTCACCCATTCCTTCTCTCCAGATGCTGCCTGTCCTGCTGAGTTACTCCAGCTTTTTGTGTCTATCTTCCCGATAAAGTTAGTCTCTTTCCCCTTCAATGGTGCAGTCTCCCCATCCCTCCATCCAAGTGAGGGACACGGCCAATGTTTGTGCTTTTTATTGACACGTGCAAAGTCCTAACAGTGAAATTATTTTTCTTACAAACAGTCCAGTAGAGTATTGGCATACCTCCCGATCCTCGATTAGCAAGTGTACAGAAATAGTCTACTGAGCTCGCATGCAAGGCGCAGCGGCAGAGATGCTGCTTTACAGCGGCAGAGACCCGGGTTCGATCCTGACTGTGGGTGTTGTCTGTACGGAGTTTATATATTCTCTCTGTGACCACGTGGGTTTTCTCCGGGTGCGCGGGTGTCCTCTCACACTCCAAAGACGTACAGGTTTGTAGGTTAATTGGCTTTGGTAAAAATTGTAAATTATTCCTAGTACGTAGTGCTACTGTGTGGTGATCGCTGTGCTGCTTGTGCTACTGTGTGGGGATCGCTGGTCGACGCGGTCTCGGTGGGCCGAAGGGCCTATTTCCGTGTTGTATCTCTAAACTAAACTAAAGAGGCAACATGTTTTGGTGCCATTTTCAAACCCCATGCTCCAGTTTAGCTTTGAAATACAGCGGAAACAGGCCCTCGGCCCACAGAGTCCGTACCGATTAGCGATCCCCGCACACTAACCTCCACAGACTGGGAGGAAACCAAAGTTCTCCGAGAAAACCCACACAGGTCACGGGGAGAACGTACAAACTCCATATAGACAAGCACCTGTAGATCAGGATCAAACCCGGGTCTCTGGTGCTGTAAGGCAGTAGCTCTACCGCTGTGCCACCGTGCAGTTCTTAAGAGCAGCGTCTGTTCCAGGCACCTTTAATAATTAAGGTGAACCTTAAATAACCGCACTGCTAGTGGTTTGGTGGTGCCTGCTGATTTATTGGCCTACATTACAGGTTTGCTAGCTGAGTGCCGTGGGACTAATTTTGTTTCCAATCCAAAGGGTAACCAAAAACAAATTATTGGCCACCTAGTTTCTTTGTTGCTCGCTTGGGTTCTGGACCTGGTCAATGATTCTGAATTGGTTGAAGTTAAAAAACAGAAACATAGGTGGCCAGTTGCTAGGTTGTGCGAGACTCCCCTGTTTTTTGGGGGTTGGGGAATGAAACTTTAATGCCAGCCAGATCAGGCCGCTTGTCATTCTCCCTATTCTGTGGGATCATCTGGTGTTTGACTAACTTTATACAATTTCCAATTTACACCAAGTTCCTCTTTGTGGCTCCAAGCAGTAGGCAGTTTGCTGGTTGGGAATGGTTCATATTTTCCCTTTAGCAACATCCAAGTTCACTCAACCATAGGTCAAAAGCCTTGAGGACACCTTTACTAGCTTATTGCAGTGTCTTCACTTGACCCAACCCAGGTACAGCTGGTACACCTGCTGCCTCACAGCACCAAAGACCCGGGTTCTATCCTGACCTTGGGTGCTGTCTGTAGGGAGTTTGCACCTTCTCCCTTTGACAGCGTGGTTTCCTCCCACATCCCCAACATGTGCAGGTTTGTAGGTTAATTGACCTCTGTAAATTGCCCTAAAGAGTGGAGGGAGTGGACGTGAAAGTGGGATATCAAACTAATGTGAACAGGTAATTAATGGTCAGTGTGGACTCTGCGGACCGAAGGGCCTGTTTCCACGTTGTACGATTCTGTGACTCTACGACATCGTTGCGTGCTGATACCCACAGTACTAGACGATGTAAATGTTCCCATGCCTTTCATTATCCCAAAAGATCTTTTTTTCCCCAAAGTAAATTGGATCCGAAAAATAACATTTGAGATGTAGACTATTTTACCTGTCTCTCTCAACAATTCTAATAGGCCAATCAGAAACAATTAATTAATATGAATTATTTAAAATAAGAAAAAAATCAGAGGGAGTTTGTAACATGAAGCTGCAATGGAAATGGCTTTTGCGCCATGGTAACTTAGAATGGAAAAGGTTCCATTGCTACACTCTCACTGTAGATACCAAATAAATAAGTCATAAGTCAAGCCCCCCCTCCCTGTCTTGGATAGTCTATATCTGTATCTTGGATGGATACAGCTTTTAATCCATTGTCTCTTGCGATAGCATCAGGAAGGGCTCATTTTCCAATGTATTGTGCAGTGTTGGGATCAAGCTCCCTTCAATCTCTCTGGAACAGGGAATACCTAACCCTGGCAGCAACCAAGTCGCCTCGTTTACACATCACGTGTACTTTTCAAATACTGATCTGGGATCAAAATGATTCATTTTCCAAATGAAACAGCCCACATGAAATTCCTCAATAGTTTGCCCAAGGGGAACTCTATGGAATTAGCAGTCACCAACATGGTTTTCACGTTTATTTTCAGATGAGTTCTAAAGTAAACGTGCAGACAAGATATGCTGTGACTTTTAAAATTGCACAGCTCTATACAGCACAGGAACAAGCCCTTCAGCCCATAACGCCTGTACTGAACATGATGCCAAGACTAACTCGTTGATAGTTCTCAATTTCCAGAATTCCCTGCTTTACTTATCTTAGATCCATCCTTCTGATGGTTTTAAACTTTGTTTACATTAGTAACTTTCGAAGCATGGCCCCAATAACAGATCTGTTAATGGGGTGTGGAAGAGAAGTATTAAAGTCTGTAATTAGAAACATCAAAAGGCAAGGATGGGGGAATTTCTTTCCCCTGTGTTTATTTACACAGAGATACTTCATCCAGTAAGGTGTTTCTATACAAAACCCAATGAACAGTTTAGATCTGATGCTTAAATTTATAAACTACAGAGAAAGAACCTTGCATTTGATCAGCAACCTTTAGTAGATGCCACATCGAAACCCATGTTGAGGTCGCTGCTTCATAAAATGCTAAGATTAAAATCAGAGAACACGGGAGGTAGGGAGGGGGGGTGTTTCAGCAGCTCAGATGGAGTATGCAGAGGGAGGGAGGAAATCAATTAAAAGTAAGGGAGGGTGCGGGTGGTAAATGTAGGAAATAAAGTTTGAAAAATCCCAGCTGTCATATGCTGCCTATTAAAATGAATTGATCAGTTTTGAATATTTCTGATCATTGTTCGAAGCCAGTATTTTACCATGCTGAGTGCTAACATTTGTGCAGAGAACCCTGTTATTACTTTGAGACCATTAAAACAAAAATACCTTAACCCTTTCTTTCAAAAAGTTTTTGTTTATTTAGAGGCCAGTCAATGCATTAATAAGCTTGCTCAAGAGAAAGGAGCTGTATTTCAGCAATTGGCTCAATTATCAACCAGTTACAGTTTTTTTCTTTGCCACCAAACAATTATACTCAAATGTTCCATTAAAAAAATAAATTTATTTCCTGTACTGATATTTGTGTGTATGCGTCTCTCCTTTCAACAACACCATGGATGGTGAATGCCAGCAGTTCAACATTGCATGACTTGTATCCATGGAGGAACTCAAAGTTAGTATCTTTGGTGAAGATATTTAAGTTCTGACCTGGACCAAAATACAAAGCGCTGGAGGAACTCAAGCAGGTCAGGCATCACCTGTGGAGAGAATGGGCAGACGAAGTTTCGGGTTTGGACCCTTCTGCAGAATCCCCAGGGCGAGAGGAGCAAGATTGAATAGGAATTCGAGGGAAAATCTTTTTCACAGAGGGTGGTGGGTATGTGGACCGAACTGCCAGATGAGGTAGTTGAAGCGGGTACTAGGCGGCACAGTGGCCCAGCAGTAGAGTTGCCGCCTTAGTGCCAGAGACCCAGGTATGATCCCGACAATGGGCGTGTCTGTATGGAATTTGTATGTTCCCCCCATGACCCCATGGGTTTCTGAGATCTTTGGTTTCCTCCCACACTTAACACAGGTTAGACAAAAGTGCTGGAGAAACTCAGCAGGTGCAGCAGCATCTATGGAGCGAAGGAAATAGGGAACGTTTCGGGAGGAAACTCTTCTTCAGACAGCAGGTTCATTGGCTTGATACAAGCGTAAATTGTCCCTAATGTGTGTGGGATCATGTTAGTGTGCCTCAGGGCCTGTTTCCATGCTGTATCATTAAACTAAACTACAAGAGCATTTAATACACTTGGAATATGGATAGGAAAGGTTAGAGGCACAGCACAGGCAACAGGACGAGTTTAGTCGGGCCACCTTGGTCAGCATGAACAAATTGGGCTGAAGGGCCCAATCAGGAAACCCACTCAGTCCTAGAGACACAAAATACTGTAGTGACTCAGCGGGCAGGCAGCATCTCTGGGGAAAAAAGGATGGGTGACGTTTCGGGTCGGATCCCTTCTTCAGACGTAAAAAAGGTTCACATCCACGCTATATTTCTAAACTAAAATTAACAACAGACCATAGACAAACTAAACTTTTTTTTTATTAGTGCAGAGAGAGAGAAAGGTGGATCAGTTTTTGCAGCTCACTGCGAATCATGTACATGAGAAGAGGAATCGCCATCTATCCTTGCTGACACTCCAAGTTGATCAGATACTCCAACCAGTCAGCGAGCAAAGGCTTGGTTTGTGGAGGCTGGAAAAGAAGCAAGAGTGTAAGCTCAGCAACTGTAATGGGAAAAATACTGATTAGTTTAGAGATACAGCGCGGAAACTGGCCCCTCGACCCACTGAATCCGCAACAATCAGTGAGCCCCGCACATTAGCACTATTCTACACACACAAGGGACCATTTACATTTTATACCAAGCCAATTAACCTACAAACCTGTACGTCCTGAGTGTGGGAGGAAACCGGAGATCTCGGAGAAAACCCAGAGACCACGGGAAGAATGTTCAAACTCCGTACATACAGCACCCGTAGTCAGGATCGAACCTGGGTCTCTGGCGTTGTAAGGCAGCAACTTCATTTGCCTGCCACCTCACGTTATCGTTCGCCCTTAAGCTATTTGTTGATATTGGAGATGGGTGCAAAATGGCTTCCCCTCCCGTCCATCTGCTTGCCTGTTCACTCAGCCCTTCTCCAAACCATCTTCCTCTCCTCAGAACAAAGGAGATTACAGAGAGTGATAGACACTGCCTGCTCCATCACAGGTACTGATTTTCCCACCACCGAAGGGATCTAGAAGGCAACATTTGAAAAAGGCAGCCAATATCAAAGACCTACATCACCCTGGCCTCACTCTCATCTTGCTACTACCATCAGGAAGGTGGTACAGGGTGCTGAAAACTCTGGTGCTGTAAGGCAGCAACTCTACTGCTGCGCCGCCATGCCGCCCAAGTTGGGAGAGGCAAGAGACTAGACGCTGGAACCTGCAGCCAAAGCCAAACTGCTGGAGGAACGCAGCAGGTCTGGCAGCATCTGCAGAGGCAAAGGAATGGTCCACATGGAGTCGAAACCAACATCAGGACTGCTGAAGGGCGTCAACTTGAAACGTCAATGACACTTTGGCCTCCACAGATGCTGCCTGACCCACTGAGTTCCTCTGTCTATTGACCAGAAGTTAAACAATGCAGAATGGAACACAAAAGTGCTGGAGTAACTCAGGTGGTCAGGCTGCATCCCTAGAGAATACGGATAGGTTACATTTCCAGTCTAGACCCTTCTTCAGACTGAGTTACTCCAGCACTTTGTGTCCTTGTGTGCATTAACCAGCATCTTCAGTTCTTTGTTTCTACATTTAAACAGTGAGTTGTGTCCTCACCTTAATCATCAGTTCAACCAGACAATTGTTTTCTTGGATGGAGCAGAGTTTAACCTCGCCGTCGCTAGGGTAACCGTGCTCAACATACAAGGTGTAAACGATGTTAGAGGACCGGCTAGCCCTCGAATGCAGAAATTTCAGCTTCCGTTCATCTTCCAGCCAATCAATGGCATACCTGGAAGCGAGACAGCAAAATCTCACATGAATATAGCAATTAAACAAACATATTCCAAGCTGCTGCGCCAGAACTAAAAGCTGAAATAGAATCTGATCCAACCCAGCAGGATAAAGGGATCACATTTAAAAAACACTTGGACAGACACATGGGTAGGAAATGTTTAGATGGATATGGGCTAAATGCAGACAAATGGGACTAGCTTAGATGGGGCATCTTGGTCGGCATGGGCGTGTTGGGCTGAAGGGCCTGTTTTCGTGCTGTATGACTATGCCCTGATACGCCAAAGATAGACACAAAATGCTGGAGTAACTCAGTAGGACAGGAAGCATCTCTGGAGAAAAGGAATGGGTGACGCTTCAGGTTGAGACCCTTCTTCAAACTCTGAAGAAGGGTCTCGATCCGAAACGACACCCATCCCTTCTCTCCAGAGATGCTGCCTGTCCCGCTGTTACTCCAGCATTTTGAGTATCTTCGATTTAAACCAGCATCTGCAGTTTCTTCCTACATATTCAATACGCCAACTGCATCCAACACCTACAAGCAATACTATCAGAGTTTAAGAAACATTTAGACTGGTACATGGATAGGATAGGTTTAACGGGATAAGAACCAAATGTAGGCAGGTGGGACTGGTGTAGATGGGACATGATGGTCAGTGTGGGCAAGTTGGGCAAATGGGCTTGTTTCCACGCTGTATGAATCTATGACCTGCACCTTTGCCCTGCATGTCCAAGGAAGTAGTAACTTTGCTCAAACCTGGGGAGAGGACAAACGGAAAGAAGATCTAACACTAGTTTCTACACCTCATGTAAAAAAATCACGACAATGTTCGAGTTACTCAGCAGGTCAGTCAGCGTCTGTGGAGAAACAGCAGATATTTCAGATCCATGAACTTTCATCAGCGAGAAATGTGGGAATAGACTTAATTTATACAGGAGTAGGAAGGTTGGAGACCACAAAGGAAAGTCTGTGACATAGCGGACACTGAAAAAATGGGCTGGAATTAAGTGGAGACAGTTGGTCAGAAGTGGTGGGGCAAGAGCTGCCAAGTGATGGGTGGAAATAGACAAAATGCTGGAGTAACTCAGCAGGTCTGGCAGCGTCTTTAGACTTGCGATACAGCGCGAAAAACAGGCCCTTCGGCCCACCGAGTCTGGGCCGACCAGCCATCATCCCGAACTCTAAGCTGTACACACTGGGGACAAGTTTACAACGTATCCAATCAACCTAGAAACATGTATGTCTTTGGAGTGTGGGGGAAATCGGGAACACCCGGAGAAAACCCACGCAGCTATGGGGAGAATGTATAAACTCCGTACAAACAGCACAAGTAGTCAGGATCAAACCTGGGTCTGGTGCTGTGAGGCAGCAACTCTCTCGCTATTCCACTGTGCCTCCACCCCCCCGGAGAAAAAGAATTTGAGATCAGCAGAGAAATAAACTGGAGGAGAGAAAACTCTTGTGGCATGTTTGTAGAAGAACAAGACAAAGGGGGTCAGAGAGAGTGGGAGGACGCACGACCATGGACGTCAGAGAGAGAGTGGGAGTTCCCTCCCCCACAACGCCCCATCCTTCGCTCTAGTTCTACAGTCCCTCTTTGCTTGATTCCCCGACCCACGGTAAAAGATTCCATGCATTCACCTTATCGCTGCTCCTCATGTTTTTATGCACCTCTATAAAATCACCCCTCAGCCATATGCTCCAAGCAATAAAGTCGCAGCCTATCCAATCTATGCCCATAACTCAGTCCCTCGACTCTATATATCCTATTTCTATTTTGAAATAAAGAATGTAAACTCATCTGTTTTGCAAGTCCTGGATTTCCCCCCAGAGTTCCGCCTGGCTCATGTAACGTTTCCAGATCTCAGCTGTGACGTTTGGCAGATCAACGGACTCCATTTCAGACAGGTCAAGGAAGGCACAGTTGGTCTAGGGAAGAGGATTGAAAAGAAATGCCGATTGATTGATAGAAAGATACAGCATGGATACAGACCCTTCGCCCACCGAGTCCACGTTGACCATCGACCACTCATTCACACTAGTCGTATGTGACCCCACTTTCTCATCCACTCCTCACACACTATGGGCAATTTACAGAAGCTCATTAACCTACAATCCCACACTTCTTTGGGTTGTGGGAGGAAAGTGGAGCACCCGGAGGAAGCACAGTCAGAGGGAGAACCTGTGAACTCTACACAGACAGCACCAGAGGGCAGGATTGAGCCTGGGTCTCTGGTGCTGTGAGGCAGCAGCTCTATTCACTGCGCCACCAACTTTACCATTAAAACCACACACACACCGCAACAGTCCATTATACCACCAATTTTAGTATCATCGGCAAACTTACTAATCATTAATAAACTAAACGACGAATAAAGGACCCAGCCCCAATCACACTACAGCTTACAGTCCAGAAGTCTTGCTAAGATCCAAGGACTTACCAAAATCCATTGCCCTGCCCTCGTCAATCCTTAGTCATCTCCTCAAAATATAACACAAACAAATTTTTGAGACATAATCTCCCATGTACAAAGCTATCCTGATTATCCCTAATCAGTCCTTGCCTTTCCAAATGCAAATAAATCCTGTCCCTCAGAATCCGTTCCAGTACCTTTCCTATCACTGTTGCAAGGCTCAGTCCTGCAGTTGCAGCTTGTTCCTGCAGCCCTTCCTAAATATAGGCACATTAACCAGCCTCCAGTCGTCCCTGAACAATGAAGATACAAAAATCTTAGCCATTTCTTTTAGAGTCCAGTGTGTGAGACCATAAAAAAACAGGACTATTGGTATTGGTATATTATCATCAGGTGTACCGAGATACAGTGGAAAGCTGTTGTTGGTGTGCTATCCAATCGAATCAGATAATGCTATGCACGAATACAATCAGCCATACACAAGAACAGGTAGAGCGAAGAGATAACTACCAGAGCGCAGAATACAGTTTTTCAGCATTGTAATACAACAGTTCCAGAGAAAAAGTCCAATGTTCGCAGTGAGGTGGGTTGGGAGATTGGGACTGCACCCTAGCTGATAGAAGGAACGTTCAGAAGTCTGATAACAGAGGGCAAGTAGCTGCTCCTGAATTTGGTGGTACATGCTTTCTAGCTTTTGTATCTTCTGCCCAACAATATAATACTTGAAAGCACGACTACATTTAGCGTGTTTTAGACAACCCACTCGGTCATCCTTTCGAACTATCACTTCAGACACACTCCCCAAAACAAAACCCTTGAGTTGGCCCAATTTGTAGCCCAAGAGGCACGTGGGAAGTGAATTTAAGCCGCAAGCAATAAATACAAAAAAGGGAAAGTGATCTCGCACCTCGAGCTTTGCCGCCCCATTGCCAGCCCAGGTCATGGTCAGCACGAGAGGAGTGAGCTTAGTCAGTGAGATCAACGCACAGGGATCGAACTGAAGCCTCACTTGGTCTTCGGAGAGCCCAAGGATTTCCATGCCCGTCTGGGTCTTCAGAACCTGGTGGAGCTGCGACAGTGTGCGGACATCACACGGGCTGACGCTTTAATAAAACACAACAGAATTAGTCATGAGGGGAAAGGCAAGAAGGTGAAGTGGTCGCAAGCACGAGTGAGTAAACGATCAACACACATTAACCCAATCCCCAAGATCATTCTCGTAAACCTCCTCTGGATCCTCTCCAACGCCAGCATATCCTTCCTCAGATATGGGGCCCAAAACTGCTCACAATACTCCAAATGCAGCCTGAATAATGCCTTACAAAGCCTTGGCTTTACATCCCTGCTTTTATATTCTAGCCCATTGCACCTCCGATTTCCAAATCCTTTCCCCATTTAGAAAATAGTTACGCCTTTATTCCTACTACCACAATGCATGACGCCACACTTTACTATGTGGTATCCCATCCAACACTTCTTAGCCCACATTCCCAACCAATGAATTCCACAGATTCACCACCCTCTGACTAAAGAAATTCCGCATCCTAAAGGAACTAAGGAAAGAAGGACCATGGCATGCATGCCACAGATCGATGGACAGCGGGGCAGGAAAGAGGATTATTATGATGACATATGCAACATTTTCCTTTAATATTAGAGGAATAAAATGCAAGATTTGAGACTATAAAACTAGCTCGGCCACAACTACACTACTGTGTATAGATATGATCTTCCCACAGGAGGATGCAAAAGCAGAGGATCCAGAGATGGTTTAGATGGATGACATCAGGGCTGCAGAATTTAAGACGACCGACTAGATTATGATTGTATATTTGGGAACGAGGAAAAACACGAGAGGTTTAGGCAGGACCTATTACCCTTAGAAGAGAAGGTAATAAACATGGGGGATGGATTTAAAATAATTGTCATTATTGGAGGGGAGACGACCCGAAACTCACTTCCTCGAAGACGTGAAAGCAGAAACCATGGCACATATAAAAAGTTTGAGTGGAAGTGCTTTTGTGCTGTATGCTACAAATTAATGGTCAGAGAGCTGGGAAGTGAGAGAAGCCTGGGTCAGCGCAGATAGGAATTGGCTTCGGAGCCAAAAATGTTTCCGATTCTATGATCGTGAGCGTACAACTCTTTATCGGACAGCTGGAAAAATGTTACCGATTTTAATCAGAGGTTGCTGCGGTATTAATCACTCGTGTTTTCTTTCATCATAAGCTTAGTTTAGTTTGGAGATACAGCGTGGAAACAGGCCCTTCGGCCCACAGAGTCCGCGCCGACAAGCAATCACCCCGCACACTAGCACTATCTTACACATCAGGGACCATTTATAATTTTACCGAAGTCAATTAACTGACAAACAGGTACGTCTTTGGAGTGTGGGACGAAACCGGAGCATCTGGGGAAAACCCACACAGGTCACGGGGAGAACGTGTAAACTCTGTACAGACACCTGGGTCCCTGGCGCTGTAAGGCAGCAACTGTACTGCTCAGACATTTTTGAAAAAGCGAACTGTAGAGTGTAAAACAGAAGCTTCCCAGAATATTTCTGTGGCTGACACGATGGTCAACGCTCACCACCTGAAATATCAGTCATTGACTCCACAGGGAGGGCATTCATGATGCAACTGTCGACTCGAAGGATGTGCAGGTGATGGAGAGGGTCCTGAGGAGGTTTATGCGAATGATCCCAGGATTGATTGGGTTAATATATATTGAGCATTTGACAGCACTGGGCCTGCACGCACTGGAGTTTAGAGGGATGAGGGGGAGGACCTCATTGAACCGTACTGAATAGTGAAAGGCCCGGATAGAATGGATGCAGAGAGGATTGTTCCACTAGTGGGAGTCTAGGACCAGAAGGCCCAACCTCTGAATAAAAGGGTGTACCTTTAGTAAGGAGATGAGGAGGAATTTCTTTAGTCAGAGGGTCGTGAATCTGTGGAATTCATTGCCTCAGGCGGATGTGGAGGCCAAGTAATTAGGTAGTTTTAAGGCGGAAATTGTGTTACTTGGTTCGATATTCGATATATCTCTGCCTTTCTCTCACTCAAAATCCCATCTCCCTGCTCGCTACTCCCGCTACGTTAACTCCACGACGGCCAGTAAGTTCTCTGAGGCTCTCATAGCCGCCCCAACATCTGCACTATTGAGGAGTCCACCCCCCATCTCAGTACCGACTACCTCATTTCGCTATTCAATACCACCTGCTTTTCCAACCTGGATTCTGTTGCTCCTCTTAAAATGAAAAAGCCTAAGCCTAAAGGCGAGCCAATGACTCCACCAGAGCCCTAAGAAGAGAATGCAGAAAATCAGAACGGAAGTACAAATCTGATGCTCCAAATTTCCTTTGAATTCCTGAAAAACAATCTTCACAATTACCAGGAAGCAATAAAATCTGCAAGAACTAAATACTTTCCCACCCTTATCTCCAAAACCGCTCATACTTCCAAGGTCCTTTTTAGCACCATCACCTCCATCATTTGTCCAGCCCCCAGCACCAGCTTAACTGGGTCCCCTGCTAAGTGCGAGGAATTCACTACATTTTTCACCAGCAAGGTAAAAAACATAAGAACAAATATTTCCACTCCCACCCGTGACCTGGCTGTCTCATTGGTCTGCTCTTCAAAATTAGATTGTTTCCAACCCATTACTCTACCCTCTCTTGTAAAACTGATCACCACCATGAAACCTACTACCTGCCCCATCGACACTGTCCCCTCTGCTCTCCTAAAGGACGTCATTACAACAGCCGGTCCCAGCATCTTCGCCAACTTCAACAGCTCTCTGGCCACTGGCACTGTACCTACCTGCTTCAAGCATGGTCCAGCCACTCCTGAACAAAAACTAACCTCGACCCCACCTTGCCAAGCAACTACAGACCCATTTCTAAACTGCCTTTCCTCTCAAAAGCCCTTGAAAAGGTAATTTTAAGTCACCTTATGCCTTACCTTCACCAAAACACTATCTTGGAAATTTTCCAATCAGGTTTCAGGGCTCACCACAGCACAGAGTCTGCCTTGTTGAAGGTACATAATGACCTACTGCTCACCGTTGACTCCGGCGACTGTGCAATCCTGCTCCTTCTTGACCTCAGCGCAGCATTTGATTCTGTCGACCACACCATCCTAATTGACCATCTCCGGTACGGGGTTGGTATTGATGGCACTGCCCTGAGCTGGTTCATCTCCTACCTCAAAGGTAGGAGTTTCTCGACTAACATAGGCAACTCTTTCTCCTCCCCAGCTAATCTCTGCTGTGGGGTTCCACAAGGTTCCATCCTTGGCCCCATTCTCTTCTCCCTGTATATGCTCCCCTTAGGCCAAGTCATTGAAAGGCACGGCATTTCCTTCCATTGCTACGCAGACGATACACATCTCTATCTCCCCCTGAAGCCCAAAAACCAATCAAATCTGCTTAATCTTACACGCTGCCTCGAGGATATAAAGTGTTGGATGGCCCAGAACTTCCTCCAACTAAACGAGAGTAAGTCTGAGGTCATCCTTCTCGGCCCCTCGGACTCAATCAAAATGATAGCAGGCAGCCTTGGAAGCCTTATACCACTAAAACCTTGGCGTGATATTTGGCTCAGCACTGAAATTTGACAAACAAGTCAATGCCGTGGTAAAAGCTAGCTTCTTTCAGCTTCGGACGATAGCTAAAATAAAACAATTCCTACACTTTGATGACCTCGAAAAGATCATCCACACATTTATCTCCTCCCGCCTAGATTACTGCAACTCCCTTTACACTGGCATCAGCCAATCGTCCCTGTCCCGCCTGCAACTGGTCCAAAACGCCGCAGCGAGACTCTTGACGGGCACCCGAAAAAGGGACCACATCACCCCTATCCTGGCCTCTCTCCACTGGCTCCCTGTGCGGTTCCGTATACATTTGAAGATCCTCCTCTATGTCTACAAAGCCCTCAATGGGCTTGCCCCCACCTACATTAAAAGTCTTCTCACCCACCACTCCACCTCCAGGTCCCTCAGATCGGCCGACTTGGGGTTGCTGAATATCCCGCGGTCTAGGCATAAGCTCAGGGCGACCGTGCCTTTGCGGTTGCAGCTCCTAGACTGTGGAACAGCATCCCGCTTCCTATCAGAACTGCCCCCTCCATCGACTCCTTTAATTCAAGACTAAAAACGTATCTATACTCCCAAGCCTTTCTTGACGTCCTCTGAGCGAGGGCTATATGTATGTAGTTTGTTTGTTTATATTATTCTTATAACAAATGTAAAACACTTTGGCCAATGAGAGTTGTTTTTTAAATGTGCTATATAAATAAATGTGATTTGACTTGACTTGTGACTTGATTGGTAACTCAAGTAACTCAATTGGGGAGAAGGCAGGAGAATAGGATTGAGGGGGACAGATAGATCAGCCATGATTGAATGGCAGAGTAGACTTGATGGGCCGAATGGCCTAATTCTGCTCCTATGGTCTTATGAATGACCACAAAATCCATTGGTGGGGAATTGCCCCATTGTCTATGGTTTATGAATAGTTTGTGCACAGTAAATTGTTATGCCTATTAATCGTTTAATATCTTGTCTAGTGATCCTCACCTGTCACTGAAGCCACTTTTCCTGGCCAGTTGCTGGACTGCCTTTTGTGACTGTTGTATCAAAGCTCGACATTTGCTGATAGACAGAGTGCACTCCTCAATTTCATGCTCAATCTGACTCTTCTCTTCACCCAATCCAAGTTTCTGCTTCTACACACCAAATACACAACCAAATTCCAAAATACAGCATAGAATATGTTTAAAAGAACATTATCCCCAACCATACACAATGCAGTAGCATAACTAATAGAACAGCTCCCCCACAGTGCGAGGGACCCAACATCAATTCTGACCCTTTGTGCTGTCTGTGGGGAGGTGCCGTACCCTGTGCCCGCCTGGGTTTTGTGTGGTTTGAATGGTTGTTGGCTAGTGTGCAGCACAGTGGAAAAATCTGTGTGTGTGTGTGTGTGTGTGGGGCGGGGGGGGGAGAATGTTGATGGGAATAGCACAGACTCGGTGGGCCAAAGTGCCTGCCTCCATGTTCAACGAGTCTACAATGCTGTACACATTAGAGCTTGTTCCACCGCGGCTCAGAGAATGAGGCTAAGTGGAGGAACAATTGGCTGCAGTACACCAGGGATTACTATTGATGGGCAGAAAACCCTGGGCTTGAGATTCGATCCATGAAAGCAAGAGTTCAGCAAACCTGGCGACTGTGGGAGGACACCACATAAAACAAGCATCAGCACTGAGCCTGTACTCGCTGGTGGTTAGAAGGATGAGGAGACACCTCATAGAAACTTACTGAATAGCAAAAGGTCTGGTGAGAGCAGATGTGGAGAGAATGTTTCCACTAGTGGGAGAGTCAAGGACCAGAGGGCACATCCACAGAATAAAAGGACCTAGCTTTAGAACAGTGAGGAAGAATATCTTTAGTCAGAGGGTGGTGAATCTGTGGAATTCATTGTTGCAAATGGCCGCAGAGGTCGTCAAAGGTTATTTAAAAGGCGGATATTAACAGATTCTTGATTAGTAAGGGTGCCAAGGGTTATGGGGAGAAGGCAGGAGAATGGGATTGAGTGGGAAGAATCAGCCATGATTGAATGGCAGAGCACTCGATGGGCCGAATGGCCCAATTCTGCTTCTATGAGTTATGAACAAAGCTGATGGAGCTTTACAATAACCCACTGGTCCATGTCAGGGAAGTTAGCAGACATAACTCATGCAAACATACCTCCTTCTGCTGTAACCTCTTGCGTTGAGCAGCCTCTTCAAGCTGTTGTTTCTATTTAATGGAAAGATTATGAAAATGAATCAACAATCCTGATGCTGAGCTTGAGACAGAAGCCAAGCCAAACTTGGAAGCAACAAAGTGCACCGTGGCCAACAAGAAGAACACAACAGCTACGATAGAATCGGTGATAGACACCAAATGCTGGAGTAACTCTACAGATCAGACAGCACTATGGAGAAAAACTATGCCCCACTATGTCAGAACCCTTCCTCAGTCTGAAAGTTAGGGGGTGGGATGGGGGAGTGAAGATCTGGAGGCGCAAACAGACCATGATCAATCAGGGCCAGCTACAAATGACCTCAGGCAGGGTGGTGCCCTGGTAGGCCCACTATTGGCTCGGGAAGGTGCAATCTCAATAGGGATACAATGCGGACTGCCGAAGAACTGGTTAAATGACCAGGGAGAAGGAAGAGGGCAACGGGGAGGGGAGTGTAAGCGGATGTTACTTAAAATGAGAGAATTCAATGTTCACACCAGTGTATTCCAACTGTGCCTATCGTTGGTATAAACCAGCATCTGTAGTTCTTAGTTTCTACATGATGGAATCAGAATGCGGTTACCTTTGCTTCATACAGCTGCACAGCTTCCCTCAGAGTTTGCTGCTTCGCCTCCAAAGCTTGGAATTTCTGCAGGATTGTGGAGATGTTTTGCAACTCCTCTTCTTGCAATCGACATTCCGACTTCAAACTCTTCCACCTCTGCCTCGTTTCATTGACTTTCAGCTCTTAAAAAAAGTGAAGTTACTTTGTAAATACTCCATCTTTTAACAGGTCTACTGCTGCCGATACAGCACTCCCTCTGCACCAGGCAAGACACGTCATTCACCGTCATGGGTCAGTTAAAATCTATTACACAATTTGTACTTTGCGGCTGAAATACCAAGCTGAGCTGCCATCCATCTCTTTGGAGACCATCGGACCATCTTTCATCAGACTTTACCTTGCACTATATTCCATTCCCGTTATCCTGTATCTGTACACTGTGGACGGCTCGATTATAATCATGAACAGTCTTTCTGCTGACTGGATAGCAGGCAACAAAAAGCTTTTCACTGTACCTCAGTACACGTGACAATAAACTAAACTAAAAATAAGCCCCAATGCATTGCAATCACAAAGTAAGCCCATCAACACCTCTACTTCCTTAGAAGATTGAGGAGATTTGGTATGTCGACAAATACTCTCTTGAACTTCTACAGGTGTATGGTAAAGAGCATGCTGACGAGTTGCATTACAGGCTGCTTCTGCTTCTCGAACACCGAGGAACGAAGGAGATTACCGAGCATGATGGACACAGCCCGGTCCATCACAGGTTCTGACCCCCACTTCATCAAAGGGATCTATAGGAGGCATTACCTCAAAAAGGTAACCAATATCAAAGACCCAGATCACCTGGTCATGCTCTCATTTCACTCCTACCATTGGGAAGTTGGTATTCTGAAAAAAGTGAACACTAGATTCAAGAATGGCCTCTTCCCAACAACCATCGGGCTCTTGAACACTACACAACAGCCATGAACTTCTAGGGATTGTATTTAGTTGCTCCAAGGCCTTCAGAATTGTTTGCACTAATATTTCAATTATTAATTTATTGAATGTTTGTTTGTTACATATCATTAATGTGTATTATGGTTACAGACCTGTTATAATTTCATAAATGATAGGAGCAGAATTAGGCCATTCGGCCCATGAAGTCTACTCAGCCATTCAATCATGGCTGATCTATCTCTCCCTCCTAACCCCATTCTCCAGCCTTCTCCCCATAACCCCTCACACCCGTATTAATCAAGAATCTATCTATCTCTCTTACAAATATCCATTGACTTGGCCTCCACAGCCTTCTGTGGGTATGAATTCGACAGATTCACCACTCTCTGACTATACTGCTGTAAGTAAAAGTTTAAATGATTGATTGCTTGTACAAGTAACAATTAAACGCTCTTGCCTCTATTCCTCCATTTGAACCCCGTTGTTTGTTGGAAAAAGGTGGACAACCAAGGACAGGCTTCCTCACCTTCTACCCCAGAATTCCTCAGACACATATGAACCTCAAAACTCACGGATGTCTTGTTGCTGAGTGATTTCTCTAATCGTGGTAGCATCATTGTTTTTCACCAGATCCAACAACAAAGCACAAGTCTTCAGCTGCCGAAACATCATCTTCTGGTTCCTCCGAAAACCCTTTAAGAGACCAAGATGGCAGTCACATTGCAGTTATTATTTGTATTGGTTGGTTACAGAAGAACTCTGGGGCAAAAACTCAAAACGCTTTGTTCAAATAACAAGGACCGGACTTTTCATCCGCATCATAAAAGGTGGACAAGAACCTCCAATTAAACTCCAAACTACATACTTGGATGACATTGTTTTTGTCTTTGCATTATTTTAATAAATGTTTACTGTATTTTTTATTGTTTATTACGATGTTTACAGAGAACTATGCTTACATATCTGTTGTGCTGCTGAAAGTAAGAATTTCACAGTCTAGGAAGGATCTGAATACTGATGTAAAGTTATTTGTTCAATGAGGACAATCCTAGGCTAATTCTCTCCAGCTCCTGCCCGCGAAGCCAATTTGTTGTCCTAATGGCAGACATTACTTGATTACACATTGGCCATATGTAGATAGATAATGATGCCCACTGATCTCTATACATTCCCACTTCTGACCATCTGCAGCCAGATGAAGATCAGATCTTGTCAAATTGCTTCATCCTTAAATTTAGACTGGGGATGCAAACATTTAAAATACAAATTGCTTATTAACATTGCCTAATAATGCACATAGACAGGGCTCTCGCTTAACTTTTTTTCCCTGTTGCCAGTCGGGCAACCTTGGTAGCTTTTCAGGTTGCCAACTGACAGTTTAGGTGGTCATTTAAGATGGCTTGCATGACGTGTGCGATAATGTGCTTGGACGAAATGCGTAGTTACCAGTCGGAATTATACTCAATGAAGCATTCACATATTATTTCTGCTTCAAATAGTCACAAACTAAACATATTCACCAATCAAGACATGATATATCCCACAATGACATGCAGCAAAATTATAAGACAGTATCTCAACTCTATTTACACATTGCAATTAATGCAATTTCTTTTAGTTCTTTCCACTTCCAAACAACAATGTGGTTGGATTATTCAGCATATGATCAACCTGTGTCAATAATCCTGGACCATGGTAACATATATGCTTAACCATGCACACTACAGATTGATTGATGCAAGCATGTTTTCTGTGAAGGACCGAAAATTACCATAACATGGCCATAGCATGGGTCGTTATTGCTATTGGTACAGAAACACTCTCGCTTCCCACATAATTTATCCACAACAAAATATACAGGTTGCAAGGACATTTCTACAGGCATTTTAAGATAATAGCTGTTAAAACCAACTATACCCATCTGACAGGTTAAACATTACACTAGCTGACAAGAGATGGCCAAAGGACATAACTGCAGCAAATGTTCTTTTGGTAATATATTTAAAGGTGTCAAGACGCCACATTACCGGACATTCAGATTAAATGTACGTGTTGTGAACAGCAATGAAGATACCCAGTTAGTAAGCACCAGATTTTAAAAAAATTATTGATAAACGCTGTTTCCATCATTCCCACTTCAGAATTAACGTTAAAATTTCAACTGAAATATCTCCTGACCAAATTTGTTTGACTGTAGAAGTAAAATCTGGATAAATCCAACGTATAGTTGTGGATGTTGCTCATTAAATAACTACAGTACTGATACTCCATATTAAGAGCATTGATTTGCCGTTAAAATGAATTCTGTAATAACGTGTCAACGGCAGCAGTGACAATCGAACACTGCGGTTTTAATGTTTCACGTGTTTACAATTTAATTAATCGATCTTTATGGATTAAAACAAATAATAACATTGGCAATTAAGACACATTTGATTGCATTCCGTTATCAAACATAGTCAATGTTCGCTCTGAAGACATTTCCAGCACAATAGGGTCAGGGAGGGGGGTGTGTGTGAATCAGTGCGGGGTGGATAGATGGCGGGTGTGGTGGGGGGAGGGGGGGGTTAGAAGGCAGTCGGTGCAGAATGGATGGATTGAGGCAGGTGAATTAGTACGTGTTGGTTGGAGTAGGTAAAATTGTGAGGGGAGAGCACGGGGATGTCAGTGGTGATGAATGGGGGGGGGGGGGGTTCAGTACAGGATGGATGGGGGTAGACAAAAGTGCTGGAGAAACTCAGCGGGTGAGGCAGCATCTATGGAGCGAAGGAAATAGGCAACATTTTGGGTCGAGACCCTTCTTCAGACTGTTCCCCCCATTCTTCTTGAATGGGAGGATCAGTACAGGATGGATGGGGGGAGGGAGATCAGCGCAGGATGAATGGGGGATCACTACAGGATGAATGAGGGGAAGGGGGAACGTGCAGGGTAAATGGAGGGTGGATTAGTACGGGATGAATGCGTGGATTAGTACAGGATGGATGGGGGATCAGTACAGGATGGATGGAGGAGAAGTGCAGGATGGATGGGAAAGGGGTAAGTACAGGGTGAGTTGGGGAACCAGTGGAGGATGGATGGGGGGGGGGTGACAGGAGAATCAAAGCGAGGTGGATAGGGTGATCAGCGCAGGATGAATAGATGGGGGGGGGGGGGTTGATGGGGAGGGGATGTCAGTGAGGACTGAATAGAGGGCGGAATGGGGATCAGTGCGGGATGGAGTGGAGGGGTCCCAGGATAAGGGGGGGGTGTACAAGAGAGAGGGAGAGAGAGAGAGAGGGAGCGAGGTGGGGAGGAAGGAAGGTCAGCGCTCCTCGGACATCGCCCCGCTGCCTTGGCCGTTGGGAACTCCTTGCCACTGCCTCCCTCCTCCGCCAGCCAACAGCAAGGTGCGGGGCCGGGCGGTGCAGCTGAGATCCTATAGCTATAAGATCTTTGGTGCAGCTGCTTCAGACGAGTCGGAGCGAATGACGGGCTCCGAACAGCAGCAGCAGCGGCCGCGACAGCGGCTCCATCTCCTCCTCCTCCCTGATAGCGGCCGCTGCTTGTTTCAAAACAAACCCTCCCGCACGCCGAGGCCGGGAGGAGGGAGGGAGGGAGGGACGGGGAAGCCTCGGAGTGCGGGAGGGTTTGTTTTGAAACAAGCAGCGGCCGTTATCAGGGAGGAGGTGGAGATGGAGCCGCTGTTGCGGCCGCTGTTCGGGGCCCGTCATTCGCTCCGACCCTTCCTCACCCCGCACCTAGTATATTTGCCCTGCAACACAGCCGTCACCGTTCGCGTTCCTTTTCTCCAGAGATGTTGCCTGACCCGCGGAGTTACTCCAGTTTTTTGTGTCTATCTTCGGTACAAACCAGTATCTGGTTACCAAGCCGGGCAAAATGACTCGGAGTTTAGGTTGCCCGGCGGCGCTTTGAGTGGTCAGTGGCACCTGGTCAACTGCTAATTTCGAGCCCTGAATTCGAACCACAATACTCACCATCGCATGCTGAACGACAGTAGGGCCTTCCTCTGTTGTACATTCCTCTGTGTTAGGGAGATTTCTTGCTGATTCTACCTCTTTAAGCAGCCTGAAAGTTAGTAAAGTTTCTCCGTCAATGGAGCTAGTCAAAGGCAGCACAATTTTAGAGACACGCCTGCCTGGTTGCAAGAATTCTCCTTTATAAATCAGTTCTCCGTCTTTCTAGACGGAGAACTGTCTTTCTAGAAGCAGTCCAGCCATCATCTAATATTTGCCATCACCAGGGCAGTTTCTTCCTAGTAGCCAACAAGCAAGCACTAGAACATTATACAAAATTAACCTCAGCTTCAAAAGAACTTGAAAAGAAAAGGAGTAGGTGACAAACATGGTTGAATTTATAGGGAGGTTTCGCGGCAGTCGGGTCACGACCCATGACCCGTACTGTTGCTACGCTACGCCAAGCGGAGTAGACGCGATGAACTGCAGGTAAGCACTTACCATTGCTTCCAGCGTAGCGGGCCCGTTAAAATCTGCCGAAATTGTCAATTTTTGCGCTGTAAATAATTATGGAAATCGGGATAACCGTGAGAGCCATTTAGCCTACTTCAGAATTCCACAAGTGAGGAGAAATGACGGTAGATAGAAGCGGGAGCTGAAGGGACAACAACAGCCAGACTGCTTGGCGAACATTGGCCGTTTGCTCACTGCATTTCATCAACTAAGGCATTATTTGTGTTTTTTCTTGATTCCTTTGGCATCTAAAACATTTCAGAAGTGATAAATCTGGCTGTAAAATTTTAAAATCGCCCATGGTTCTCAATTGGGGTTTTACATACAAAAAGAAAACGCCTCTGAAGCAAAATTTACAGCCAGATTTATCACTTCTGAGACTTTTTAGAAACCAAAGGAATCAAGAAAAAACACAAATAATGCCTTACTGTTGATGAAATGCAGTGAGCAAACGCGATAATTCCCAAAATTTTCAATTCCGATATCTGCACGGCCAATGTTCGCCAAGCACTTTAGCTGTTGTTGTCCCTTCAGGTCTCGCTTCTCTTTACCTTCATTTCGCTTCACTTTTGGAATTCTGAAGTTGGGTACATGTCTCTCACGCTTACCCCGACTTCCACAATTTTTTACATCGCAAAAATTCAACATTTTGACGGTTTTTAACAGGTAGGAAAGTACGCGTTTCTTGCATTAATAACATATACCGGAAGTTACAGATGTCCTCCAGATGGATTGAGCGGCTCCGTGCGTCAAGCCCTATGACCTTACGTGCACCCCCCCCCCCCCCGATAGATGAGAGAGTGTCGGCCTGGAAAACAGAATTCATTGAAGAGACGAAGGACGTGTGAGGTGTTCTTCAAGAGAGTTAGATTTTGCTCTTAGGGCTATGGGGGTTAAAAGCCAGAAAGAGGCACTGATTTTAGATGATCAGCCAGGATCATATTGAATGGACGAATGGCCTACTTCTGCACCTATTTTCTATGTTCTATGTCTTGGACATAGGTAGGGAGCGATTGGACCGGGGGGATAGGATGGTTGAGATATGTGGAAAATTCAGTCTGAATTTCTGCCCGTCCCGCTGAGTTACTCCAGCATTCTGTGTCTATCTTCAGAATAGGTGACATCTCGGGTCAGAACCCTTCTTCAGACTGCCGGGAATTGAGGGATATGGGTGATGTAGTCTTGGCGTTGTGCTCTGCACGGACATTGTGGGCCAAAGGGCCTGTTCTTCTGCTGCAGAGTCTACGGAGCTAGGCATGAAATGCTGGAGTAATTCAGCAGGACAGGCAGCATCTCAGGAGAGAAGGAATGGGTGACGTTTCGGGTCGAGACCCTTCTACATAGATACATAGACAATAGGCGCAGGAGGAGGCTATTCGGCCCTTCGAGCCACTCAATGTGATCATGGCTGATCATCCACAATCAGTACCCCGTTCCTGCCTTGTCTCCATAACCCTTGATTTAGGTATGTTACAATACTCACCTTCAGCGGCGCTGCAATTCTGCCACTGGCTGTGTGCGCGATTTTGGCGCCTTTGAGGAGGGGGCGGGGTTAAAACACGGGTTTCTCCTACCTTGTCCTGGGTTATATTTCGTTGGAGTGCAAGCTTTTGCTGAAGAATCGTTCCGACGGGCGTTCTGTGTATTTTTTTTTTTTAATTCGCCCGACAAGTTCAGCGCTGGAGCTATTTTAAAATCAGCTTCTAAAGCCGTCAACGCCGACAACGGGGACAGATTTCACGCACGGGACAGGTAAACGAAAGCCGTTTATTTTATGTATAAAAGTGCTCCTTAAGAGGCCGTTAATTCACATTTTAAGTTGCGAAACGGTGATTTTTTTCCCCCGAACGAACTAGCAGTATTTTTCATGCCGATACGGAGTTAAATTCACTGCAAATGCAACGTTCCAAATGATCGCGTTCCAGAAAAACCAACTCGCAAGATGATTTAAATGGCCATTAATTTACAGGTATTAAACATTAAATTCCTTCCATTTGGCCTATAAATCCATGACAATGAGATTTAAAAATTATGTTATATTGCGAATTCTTGTGTGAATGTTATTTGGACACAGGCTATTTAAAAATGTTAATCTATTCTTAAGAAATTGATAGATGTTTAGATCTAGTAATTGAATTTTGTAATTAGCTACAATTAGGTAACTAACTAATTATATGCTTTAATTTCATGTCATCTAAGTAAGATTGTTTCATATTTGTTTCAGAATGCTTCAATCTATAATAACTGAAAATGTATTTCAGTTCTCTTAATTTTTAAGAAAGTTATTGGCTTTTGACTGTCCTCGATAACAGCTTTTGTGTTAAGTCAATGGAAAAGCAATAGGGAACAAGATGCTAATTTCCGAGTATGAAAATGGCCATAACTTTTTTAATACTGAAGATATGAAAGTGAATTAGGTGTCAAATTAAATGTCTTTTTATGCTTTATCTGATGGGATAAATTACAGACTTGATTTTTAAAATCTCAAAATTTTGTAACATTGCTACTTGATTCCGTTAGCCCTAAGAGCTAAATCTAACTCTCTTTTGGATGCATCCAGTGACTTGGCAGAGAATTCCACAGATACACAACTCACTGGGAAAAAGTCCCCCCCCCCCCCTGGTTGTTAAGACTGCGGACCTATTGGCCATATGTAGATAGATAATGGTGTCCACAGATCTCTACACATTCCCACTTCTGACCATCTGATGCATCTCCCGGTATCTCCGCCTCCGGGACCCCGGCCATCACCTCACATTACATTACCGACCCCGACGCACCCTCCCTCTCGCACCCTCCCTCTCACGCCCTCACCCCCCCTCCTCCCGGCCACACTCACTCGGCCGCCGCCGCCGCCATCTTGTTGCCGTTGCTGCCGGTCCGTTCAAACTCCAAAGCCCGCCAAAAGCGCCCATTGGCTTTGATGCCGTTAAAGGGGAGGTCCGCCGAGGCTCTTAAAGGCGCGGCGCTGACGGAGCGGGTCGGCGGTCAGTTAGTCAGGCGGCCCATTCAGTCAGTGGCAAATATGGTGCAGGAAGGAACTGCCGATGCTGGTTTGCACCGGAGATAGACACAAAAAATAGACTGTCTGAAGAAGGGTCTCGACCCATTCCTTCTCTCCAGAGATGCTGCCTGTCCCGCTGAGTTACTACAGGTTTTTGTGTCTATCTACACTCAGGGTAAATATTCACCGGAGTGAAAATCATTTAACTTTAACGAAACGAGGATGTTGCCAGGACCAGAGGGTGTGAGATAAAGAAAGAAGCTGAGTAGGCTGGGTCTCTATTCCACGGAGCGCAGGGGGATCTTATAGAGGTGTATAAGATCATGAGAGGAATAGATCGGGTGGATGCACAGAGTCTTTCTTTTGCCAGAGTAGGGGAATCGAGGACATGGGTTAAAGGTGAAGGTGAAAATATTTAATAGGAATCCGAGGGGTAACTTGTTCACACAAAGGGTGGTGGATGTATGGAACAAACTGCCAGAGTTCGTTGAGGCTGTGACTATCCCATCTCGATCAGGTAGGCTATTGGATAGAGGAATTGAGTTTAATGCAGATAAGTGCATGGTGCTTGTATTTTGGAAAGTCAAACCAGGGCAGAACATTCACGGAGAAAAACAGGGCCTTGCGGACTGTTGTAGAGCAGAGGATCCAGGAGTACAGGTATCACAGGCAGATAAGGGTGATTATCAATATATTGACCTTCTTCAGTCAGGGTAGAGTATAGAAATTATTTTACAAGATGGTGAGGCTACGTTTGGGTTAGGGTTAGTGTTGTCTTCAGTTTAGGTCTAGGTATGTTGTTAAGCTGGAAAGAGTGCAGAGAGAATTTCAGGATATTGCCGGAACTTGAGGGTCTGAGTGATTGGGAGAGGTTGGGCAGGCTAACTCCCAGGAGAACAGGATACTGATGAGTGATCTAATAGAGGTGAAAAGATCATGAGAGGGATAGGGTGAAGAGTCTTTTACCCAAGGTTGGGGAAATCAAGAACCAGATATAGGTTTAAGGTGAGTGGGGCAACTTTTTCCAGAGTGGTAGGTATATGGAATGAGCTGCCAGTAAGCGGATTGGGGCCTTGCCTCCTGCTCCATCAAAACCGCTCTGCGTGCTTCAAGGTCAGCTGCGGGATGCGCCCCCAGTGCACAAAGACTGAACGGTGGCCAGGTGAAGTGTGGCTCGACGGTCACAGGTCAATGTGTCCGTATTGAAATGTCAGTGTGCCACTTTAGGCTGAGCATGTGGATCGGACACTGCCTGCAGCTGCACAGGAGTGCAGCTATCCTGCAACACCATTGTCACACCCTGGCCACTCCCTCTTCTCCCATCAGGCAAAAAGAATAGAAGTGTGAAAACGCACACCAGATTCGGGGACAGTTTCTTCCCCGCTGTTATCAGGCAATTGAATCATCCTACCACAACCGGAGAGCAGTGCTGAACTACTATCTACCGCTTTGATGACCCTTGGACTATCCTTGATCGGACTTTGCTGGCTTTTCTTTGCACTAAACGTTATTCCCGTATCATGTATCGATACATTGTAAATGGATCGATTGTAATCATGTGTTGAGTTTCTGCTGACTGGTTAGCACACAAAAAGCTTTTCACTGTACCTCAGTATATGTGACAATAAACTAAACTCGGACCACTAATAACTTTGCTTGGTCAGGCCAACCCAATGAGCCTTCATGGCCAGATTAAAAATTCTAGATTTCTAGCAACTTAGACATGAATCATGAAAAATTACTCCAAAACATGGCAACTCTTGTATACTGTCACAGTATACTATTCCTATATGCAAGCATTGCCTTTCATTTCACTACACATCTCGTATGTGACAAATAAACTTGACTTGACTAAACTATGATTGTTTATTTAGTTTAGAGATAGTGTGGAAACAGCCCCTGTGGCCCACTATCCACACCAACCAGTAATCACCCATACAGTACTATCCTACACACTAGGGATAATTAGATTTCTATGGTTGGAGAACCCTAATTGGTACTTTGCCTCATACCAGCAGTCTTGTCTTAAAATTCTATGCATCTGACCCAATGTTTTGTTCATCTGAGTCATGGGACAAGGAGGATCTTCTGATCACCACCCTACCACAATCTTAATGACATATTATGCTCCAATACAGAGTAATATTCGGCAGCTACTGAAACTCAGCAACTGCATACACAGGGAGTGATGTGCTAGTGTTACCATCTCTAATTTAGCCTCCTCTTTCCCAAATAAGCACTTGGAAGTACATTTAGTGCTCCACAGACAAGAAAAAACATTACTTTTATACAGTATCATAAGCACTGCATTACTTTTACCTGAAACATAGTTGCTCTTGTATACAGTTACATTTGCTTTAACTCTCTCCAGTACAGTGTTTCATGAGCATTGTAAGCACCCTATGCTGGGCTCCATCAATAATGGGGATGGACATGCAGAATAATCTATTGTACGGTTTTCATAAAAAACATTAAAACTCTAAATTTGACCAGGACATAAAAAACAAACACAGATATTTACTATTTCTCAGTGTACTTTATTATCCTGTTTTCTACAGCTGAAAGCCCACAGGACAGCAACAGGTAGCACTGAGGAATGATCAGAATTCCCCATCAGTACGATCTCCAAGTACAAAATAAAGGCATGAAAAGGCCCAGACCTTTCCCAGTAAGCAATTATTAACTGGATAAAACACCCTTTTGCCAGTGTAAATACATGGTGCCTCTCTTCTCAGCCTACACTGAAGTGGTATGAAACTCCACCAAATTGCATTAACCTCTGACACTAAGGCACATATCCAATACCCTGTTTCTGTTGGATTACATTATTGTGTGGAACAAGTACTTATTTCAGCGATCACATAATGTAAGACTAAGTACAAGTTGTGCTGGGGAATGTTTTGACACTTTTTTTTAAATTCAGACTTAGTTGGAAAAAATATGCCACTTTGTTTATAAGTGTCTTGTTTAGTTAATGTCTGATACCAAGTGCAGCGAGACATCATACCACAATTTTTCCTTTTTATTTTCCTAATCAAATAAAAGCAGATAGATCACCAAGCAGTTTGAATGGCATTTTATATGCCGACTTTCAATATGAAATTTGATTTGTTTTTCCTCCAAGCTCTTTAGAAATCCAAAGCAAGACCTGAATACAATTAATAAATCTTTGGCACTCTGTTGTTTCGGCTGCTACAGTACAAATTGTGGAGGGGAAAGGGATTCCAAAGTGCTATCCGGCAGATTAGGGCATGATGCATTTCTATTTTGATTTATTTAACCTTTTCAAATCCCTCCGCATCATTTACACTTTTCACAGTTTTATTTCTTTTTACACAGGGGAAAGAAAGGCTTTGTCTTTTAAAGAGATAGTATCCTTCATGATGTGAAGAAAGAGTGACAAACCCTCAGCCTAATTGCGGTCAAATAGACATCAATTCAAAAAATATCTGGTCAGCAAAGATGGTGATGGTGACAAAATTGAGGGTTTATAATTGCCATCCTGATCACACCAAATTTTATAGGGCTATTTCAAATTATTTGTCCCCAGCCAGCCACCACAGTTGCTTGACCGCAATCCCTTTGTTAGCCTACATGCACTGAATTTAGAAGTATGGAAAAACACCAAAACATACCATTTAGCCATCCCAGCCTTCTCGTAGAACACAATGCATCTATTTTTCCAAAGCAAATGGCAGTAACACTGCTAAAAATAGGCCACCTTTTCTAAAGGTCTATACAAAATTGTATTTTAGAGAAACTATATGGATATTTTCAAAAATAGTTGGAATAGGTTAAATGGCATGTAGCGTGGATCCGATTCAAATGGTTTAAAATATAGCCAATGCAAGCTATTTAAAAAAAGGGATACCATCTCCTTAAACTAGGCTGAAGACTAACTGAAAGCTTCGCACAAGGAAGCTCTGAGCATTCATCAGTGTTTCCCAATAAGAGTAACTCTCATTCAATTCTTTTTTTGTGCTGCTTCAGTAGATTCAACTCTTTAATGCAAATGCTAACCATTTTAAGTAAATTGTAATGAATCTGAAGTAGAGAAAGTGTATGCCTTCTCACTCACACACACTCATCCCTGACCAAGAACCTCAACCTCATTATTCATGCACGAATTTCCATGTAATACGATTACATCAGCCAGGCTGAGGATCCAATTTTCCTCCCAGCAGCATGTTCATAATCCTTTTGGAATTTTCTTAAAACGCTCCCATTGTTTGACAGAAGGGGACTTCTCTCGTTCTTGTTGCAGGTTACAATGGCCTTTGTTTTGACGTTCAGTCCTGGATACAGCTGGATCAGGCGGTGTGATGCAAACCTCACTCACTCATTCGCACATTCTCAAACATTCAACATCCTTGCACACTCCTCACTTCTGTTCCAAAGATTTGAGAATTCCAGTGGGGTCTCAGGTGTCTTCCTCATCCCATTGCTGTCAGGAATCTGCAACGGAAGAACAAGGCAGAAATTTACCAGCAACTTGACAAAATATCAGTTGTCAAACCACTCAACTCAGTTTAAGAGTTGAAATATACAGCATGCTAACAGGCCCTTTGGCCCATCGAGCCAAACCCAACTATCGATCACCTTTTCACACTAGTTCCATGTTATCCCACTTTCTCATCCTCTCTGCACACCAGTGGCAGTTTACAGAGGCCAATTAACCTACAAAAACCTTCATGTCTTTGGGATGTGGGAGGAAACCCCACAGTCACAGGGAGAACATGCAAACTCCACAGATAGCACCAGAGGTAAGGATCGAACTGGGTCTCTGGCGCTATGAGGCAGAACCTCTACAAGCTGTGCCACCCCTCTTGAAATAGTGCTGCGTAATTTAACAAATACAATTCTATTGATCTTTCTAAGCCACCAAATCATAACCCTCAAAGCATTACTTTCCACTGACATCAATAAAAATGCCATAATAATCTAATGAGCATTATTTCTGCAGATCTATAATCATGGTTCCTTTTATACTCTAGCAATGTAACTCTATAATTATTTCCCTTTATCAACAATCTCGGCTTTATTTCCTGGCCCTTTAAGCCTCAACATTATATCCATGAAAAAAAAATCAGCTTTAAACTGCTTCTTTTCTCCTAATTGAGCCACATTCTTGGTTTATCTTGTTCTTCTCATCTGTGATGGAATTAAGCACCATAGACCATATCCAACCTGTTTGGAGATACAAAAGTGACACTCTTCATTGTAACAATTTACATATTACTATATATGCTATGGAACTGCACAACTTGGAAGTGCTTGTATTCAAGAAAATTTCTACTTATCACCCTGCTTCTGGAAAAGTATTGAATACCACAATACTTAGTGGATTCTAACAAAAAAAAAGGAAAAAATCTAAGGAAGTAAAACTCTCTCCCTCTATCAGACATGCATTTGAATAGGTTCAGTGTTCGATAAAATATTCACAAATCAGGGCTCGAAATTAACGGTTGCCCGGGTGCCAATGGCGACCTAAAGTCCCGCCGGGCAACCTAAAAGCCGTGCCATTTTGCCGACACCCATCGTTCAACTCTGAGCAGGCCCCCCTCTCTATCTCTCTCTGTCAAACTCCGTCTCCGCCCTCCATCCGTATCTGTGCCGCCGGTTCTCCGCTCTCCGCCCGATCCTCATCCGCCGGCATGGCGGCCGCCTTGCACATGCGCATTTCCACGGCCTGCACATCCTCCCCCTGCACATGCGCACAACTACGGCCAGCACATCATCGGCCGCCCTGCACATGCGCACTGCCACGGCAACTGGTCGGCGCCGGGCACTTTCTCCCTCCCTTTGCATTGTGGGAGATCTGGCCACCATTGCTGCCCGGTTGCCGCCTCGCCACGACCACTGAAAACCAACGCAGAATATCTCCCTGGAGTAACTCTTGCTTCTTGGTTTCCCAGTCCTCCAAAAATATTCCAAATGGAATTTAAACTGTAGTGGATCCTCCACCACCAAACTCCAAACGCTGAAAAATAACAGCCTATTGCACTTTATCTGTTTATTTATTGTGTATATATATACGGTCTATGGTATATAGATACACTGAACTTTTATCTCCTGTTCTGTATTATGTTTACATATTCTGTTGTGCTGCAGCAAGCAAGAATTTCATTGTCCTATCTGGGACACATGACAATAAAACTCTCTTGACTCTTGACTTGGACTTAAGCAAAAAAGTGTTCTTCGGGAAAAAGAGCTACCTTAAATTTAGTTGCGTCTGGTTGGGTAACTATGATAGGGTGAAGACTATTCCATGCTTTAATTGTGTGAGGGAACTCCATGGAGCAGCCAGCATCTCTGGATAGAAGAAATTGGGTGACGTTTCGGGTAGAGACCCTTCTTTAGATTTCCTTTGGTATTAGTGTTTTTAGTTTAATTTAAAGAATCAGTGTGGAAACAGGCCCTTCGGCCCACGCCGACCAACGATTACCCGTACACTAGTTCTATCCCACACATTAGCGACGTAAGTCAAGAGTCAAGAGTGTTTTATTCTCTCACGTCCCAGTTAGAACAATGAAATCCTTACTTGCAGCAGCACAACAGAATGTGTAAACATAGTACTCTGTAAACAATGTTATAAATGAGAAAACAACAGTGTATATTTATATTCCATTCCGTATCTGACCTCTCTGTCCTGGGTCTCCTCCATGGCCACAGCGAGCAACACCGTAAATTGGAGGAAATGCACCTCATATTCCGCTTGGGCAGTCTACATCCTGGTGGCCTGAACATTGAATTCTCCCAATTCTGCTAGCCCTGGCTGTCCCCTCCCCTTCATCAGCCATCTGGTTGTCTCCTCCCCTCCCCCAGCCCTCGGGCTCCTCCTCCGCCTTTTCCTTTTTTCCTTTCTTCTCCCCACCCCCTATCAGTCTGAAGAAGGGTTTCGGCCCGAAACGTTACCTATTTCCTTCGCTCCATAGATGCTGCTGCACCCGCTGAGTTTCTCCAGCATTTTTGTGTACCTAGTGTATATTTATATATGAATATATATGTGTGTGTGTGTGCGCGCGCGCGCATGCATTATATATACCTACACACACAATTTCCCTCCTGGGATTAATAACGTTCTATCGTATAGTATCATGTGTGTAGGAAGGAACTACAGATGCTGGTTTAAACTGAAGACAGACACAAAAAGCTGGAGTAACTCAACAGGTCAGACAGAATCTCTGGACAAAGGGAAAATATTACGTTTTGGGTTGGGTCTGAAAAAGGTTCCTGCACACCTTTGGAATGTGGAAGGAAACAAGAGCACCCGGAGAAAAACCATGCGATCAAAGGGAAAAGGAGCAAACTCCATACAGACAGCACCCATATTCAGGATCAATTCCGGGTCTCTGGCACTTTTAGGTAACAACTTTATGGCCAATGTACTGCCCCATTGTCTTGAACAGAATTAAAACATACAGTAGCTGTAAAAGGGGACATAGCGTCACTTAGAGATTTAACACTGAAAATGGTTAGTTTCTTTTTTTTTAGTAACCAAAGTTATCAATGTATAATTTTTACGGGAAGAAGAAAGGAAGAGGCGGAGACAGTGGGCTGAGGGAGAGCTGGGAATGGGAGGGGAAGGAGGGAGAAAGCAAGGACTACCTGAAATTGGAGAAGCCAATGTTCATACCGTTGGGGTGTAAACTACCCAAGCGAAATATGAGATGCAGCTCCTCCAATTTACGGTGGTCCTCACTCTGGCCATGGAGGCCCAGGACAGAAAGGTCGGATTCGGAATGGGAGGGAGAGTTGAAGTGCTGAGCCACCGGGAGATCAGGTTGGTAATTGCGAACCGAGCGGAGGTGTTGGGCGAAGTGATCGCCAAGCCTACGCTTGGTCTCACCGATGTAGAGCAGCTGACACCTATAGCAGCAGATGCAATTGATGAGGTTGGAGGTGCAGGTGAACCTCTGCCGCACCTGGAAAGACTGCTTGGGTCCTTGAATGGAGTCGAGGGGGGGGGGGTGTAAAGCGACAAGTGTAGCATTTCCTGCGGTTGCAAGGGAAAGTGCCAGGAGAGGGGGTGGTTTGGGTGGGAAGGGACGAATTGACCAGGGAGTTACGGAGGGAGCTGTCTCTGCGGAAAGCCGACAGGGGAGATGGGAAGATGTGGCCAGTGGTGGGATCCCGTTGGTAGACAAAAAAGCTGGAGAAAATCAGCGGGTGAGGCAGCATCTATGGAGCAAAGGAATAGGCGACGTTTCGGGTCAAGACCCTTCTTCAAACTGATGTCGGGGAAGGGGGGGAAAGGAAGAGGCGGAGACAGTAGGCTGTGGGAGAGCTGGGAATGGGAGGGGAAGGAGGGAGAAAGCAAGGACTACCTGAAATTGGAGAAGCCAATGTTCATACCGCTGGGGTGTAAACTACCCAAGCAAAATATGAGGTGCTGTTCCTCCAATTTGCAGTGGGCCTCACTCTGGCCATGGAGGAGTCCCAGGACAGAAAGGTCGGATTCGGAATGGGAGATGGGCGTTGAAGTGCTGAGCCACCAGGAGATCAGGTTGGTTATTGCGAACTGAGTGGAGGTGTTGTGCGAAGCAATCACCAAGCCTGTGCTTGGTCTCACTGAGGTTGATCATACGCTGAATAATCCAACCACAGTTTTGTTTGGAAGTGGAAAGAAATAATAGAAATTGCATTCATTGCAAGTGTAAAAAGAGTTGAGATACTGTATTATAATTTTGCTGCATGTCATTGTGGTATATATCATGTCTTAATTGGTGAATATGTTTAGTTTGTGACTTTATTTGAAGCAGAAATAATATGTGAATGCTTCATTGAACATAATTTCGACTGGTAACTACGCACTTCGTCCGAGCACATTATCGGACGTGTCATGCAAGCCCGTCTTAAATGACCACCTAAACTGTCATTTGGCAACCTAAAAAGCTGCCTAGGTTGCCCGGCTGGCATCAGAGATAAAAAGTTAAGTGAGAGCACTGCAAATATATATCTTACCAAGCTTGATTTTTCAGTTTTCGAAGCTCTTTAGTAGCCCATGTGGCCAAAGTTTTAGTTTTGTTTGTTTTTGATCGTCTTCCTTCAGTCAAAAGTTCATGAATCATAGGCCTGGCTTCAACTAGTTTCAGTACATCCTTCCCAAATGCTGTACACAAATCACTAAGACAAAATAGTAGAAATTAAATGCAAAAATCCCCAATATTACAGAAGCGAATAGCCACTAAAAGCAGTTATTTTCTCAGAATCTCATCAGAAAATTGGTATGACTGCCAGAACATTTTAAAAGGGCACACATAGAGCCAACATTTATATTCAAAGGATGCTTAGAAAGTGCGAGTTATTCCATGCAAGACAAACTGCTGGAGGAACTCAGTGGACTAGTCAGCATCCGTGGAGGGAAAGGAACGGTTGATATTTCAGTTGAAACTTTACATAAAGCAGTGATTCAGGGTGTCGAATGAGATTTTGACCATTTCTTTCCCTCCACTAATGCTTCCTAATCTGCTGAGCTCCTCCACCAGTTACTTTTTTTGCTCCAGATTCCAGCACCTGGAGCCCTTTGTCTCCAATGAATCGATGCAGAAACGTAGCTGAAGAGTATCCTTCGAAATAGGTAAATAGTAATTAAATATAATTATGAAGAGTCACTCGAAAGCAGGTTTAACTAAATCACACACATCCTTAAAACAAGCATACTTACCCTATCAGTCCTGCAGCACAAGCTACAACTCCATCAGTATGATCTTCATCTCGCGCAATGTGATCAATAAAGGAAAGAATGAATTCTACTCTTGGTTGTACCAACATGACGTCAGCTGCAAACAAGGAAGTATTTGCTGTTTACTAAAGCTAATAACTTTTGAATTTATAGATGTTATCATCTCTATAATTATAAAACTCTGATCTTGGATGTGGATGTGGGTGTGTGTGTGTGTGTGCGCGTATATTTGTTTGTGTGTGATCACATCTACTCGAAGAAACGACGTGGTAACGGGATTTTTTTAAAACATATTCCGGTAGAGATTTACCCCTTGGAGTCAAAAAAATAATTACCTGAAAATTTCCTGCTTTATTTCTTGAATAATTAATAAAAATGTTCACAAATCCAATCCAACTTTGAATTTAAAACGACTGTTTTTTTTTGCTGATGATGTGACAATGGATCTGCCGTCTGCTCACGCTGCGACTGACGTCACCTCCAAACCCTCCCTCCCCCCCCCCCGTTGTTCAAACGTCGCCCCGTCGAACTCCCAAGAGCTTTGGTCTAAGCACGCTCGCGCCTCGGCTCGGGTTTCCCGAGAGCAACCGAGCTATGGTCGACGCACGCTCGCGCCTCGGCTCAGGTTTCCCGAGAACTTTGGTCGAAGCATGCCCGCAGCCCGCCCAGACTGCTTCAGCCCAACCTGCGCTCCTTTGGTCGACACTCGCTCGCTCCTTGGCTTGTCTCTCCCCCTCCCCTCTCTCTCTCTCTCTCTCTCTCATCCCTCTACCCTCCCTTCTCGCCCCCTCGGCTCGGCCCGGGACTCTCCCCGTCCCTCCCAATCTCTCTCTCCCCCTCGGCTCGGCCCGGGCCCCCCCACCCCCTCTCTCTGTCCCGCACCCTTTCCCCTCCCCTCCTTCTCTCTTTCTCTGTCCCCTCTCTCTCTCTCTCTGTCCTCACTCTCTACCCCCCTCCCTCTCTAGATGCGCCTGCAAGTTGGAGGCTATGCGTCAGTGGATAGGGCAGGGATGGGGTAAAAGGAGCCAATTAATGATATTAATATAATATCAAGGGGGGTGGTTAGTGTGTGTGTGTGACGCCGCGCCCCTCGCAACCGCGCGTTGAGGGGACGGGACCCAACGGGTCCCACTCGGTCTAGTATACAATTAAACTTACGATGTACATTCTCTTGGTCACCCTTCAGACCCTGAATAATGCCAGTATATGCTTCCAGGCAACCTTCTCTTAGTTCATTCAGGTAATCCACCATATCATAATCTGTCTAAAAAGAAATTAGAGTTGTAACAGAAGACACATGGAATGGTCAGTAGTTCAGGTAAAAGCCAAATGCATCTTTCAAGATCTAATGTAAACTAAAAGAATCATTCCTTTACATTGGAAAAAAAGTGCAAAATTAAAATCTCACAACAATTTAACAGATGGAAAGCCTGTCTTATAAGCAATATGCCATGATGTAAACTTTCTAAATTACAACCCAATATAAACTTTAGTTTAGAGATACAGTGCGGAAACAAGCCCTTTGGCCCACCGAGTCCGTGCTGAGCGATCCCTGCATATTAACACTATCCCACACACACTAGGGACACTTTTTACATTTACCAAGCCAATTTACCCACAAACCTGTACGACTTTGGATTGTGGGAGGAAACCGAAGATCTTGGAGAAAACCCAAGCAGTCACGGGGAGAACCTACAAAGTCCGTACAGACAGCACCCAAAGTCGGAATCAAACCCGGGTCTCTGGCGCTGCAAGGCAGCAACTCTACCTTAACAACTGGATGAAACACCATAGTTTTCAAAACCAGAATTAGAAAGGTTTAAAATGTCCATGCTGTACTTACTTTGTCTACCTGGGCCTGGGAAGCCTGCTGAAGAGTGTCCAGGACAATATCTAGATATTTCTTAAATTCTCCTGCAATAGCTAGGGCAATATCTCCAAACACAGATAAAATCTGTGGCTTAACAGACCGGTGAACGTTTTCATTCTGGAAAGAAAGGGGAGATATTATATCCACTGCTGTGTAATTCATAATGATTCAAAATCATCTTAAAGTAACACTCACACACCGTATATTTAAATACCACATCACATTAGTAGCCTTCAGTCCTTTCATTTACTAATCAGATATTTGTAGAGGATTTTGCATTGCAGAGAGTAAAATTGTAACCATGTAAAGGTAGACAGGAAGAATGTAAAAGTGTATAAACTCACCCCCAGATTCTCCAACAGCAGTTGCATCATTTCATCACAGAAAGGCAGCATGTTTGACTGCAGCGCTCTGCACAAGTCACCAACAAGGCCCACTGCTGCAAGACAAACCTTCAACAAAAATAACCATGAGTTTCAAAAACACTCAGAACTACTTTGCCAAGTCAGATCCTACTCAATAACGGTTCATCTTTGCAATCGTCAATTACAGCTCCTTTTCATCTTGCAACAGTACCGCCGATGTTGTAACTACTACATTTTAACTGCCAGCCTTGCTGACAAGTTCCACAATGTATCTATCTGTCCCACCACCATCCTCTGGAATTCCAGATTCACTATCCTCAGGAGGAATTTCTAAATTTCTAACAATTCCAACATTTATTGGTCCTAGAAAACAACCATTACTTTTAAATCATGAGTTTGCATTAGTATTTATGGGGGAAATTGATCACACTGATAATGAGATGAGCAACAAAAGGAATGTAAAGTGGAAAAAGGAATTGCAGTCAGTAAAAATTAAATTAGTTCAGTTAAATTGCATCCACACATTAATGTAAAATCTTTACTTGTGGGGAGAGAACGGGCAAGCAGCAGTAGACCTGTGAAATGAGCATTAATGATGGAAAATAAATTTCTCCTGAGGATAGTGAATCTGAAACATATTGTTTACAGTGTGCTATGTTTACATATTCTGCTGTGCAGCAGCAAGTAAGAATTTCATTGTTCTATCTGAGACACATGACAATAAAACACTATTGACTCTTGAGAATAAAGGTGGTGGGCAGTGATGTTCCACAAAGATCAGTGCTGGATCCACAGGCGTTGATAAATTATATTTAAAATCTGGAATGAAAAGAACTTTTAAAAAGCAATATTAAGGGAGCAAGGAATGTAAAATTATAAAAGGCTGATAAGAGTGGGCAGAGATTATTCCCCCAAAAAATCACAGGACTGGCAAATATTGTTCAAGCAGCAGGAGCAAAATTAAACACTACCACATAATGTAGTAGTATGGAGAGGTACAAAGGTCAGCTGGACAAACAAGTGAAGGGTCTTATAACACAAAGATTTAGAAGCAGGAATGGAGCAACAATAGCTCATGGACTGTGGGTTAAATGAACAGCTTGTGCTGCATATCCAATGTGATCTTACTACCCAACAACAAAAAACAAAACCGTCTAAGATAACCGTTTGTGGGGGTGGGGGGGGAGGGAAGAGAGGAGATTAAAAACACAACAGCTGCAGTGTTAGACCCAGCAAAATTTTCATAACAATTCAAATATTACCACCTTAAATCAAAAAGGTATCAGATTCCTACCTGATATTCTGCATAATTCTTCAGTCCAATCCCTAGATATGGTTTAAAGGCATCCATGTACTTCAAGAACTCTGAACCCAGCACTATAAAAGCAAATGGTACATGCATAATTTTCTACTGCTCTGAATCAGGCAGCAATCTTGGCACCATTAACATTCTACATTTCTATACTTCTGCAGATACTAACGTAATTCAGTAATTATTTTTATAGGAATAATCAAAAAGCACTTAAAAACAAATGCTCATCAATAAAAGGTATTAGAGCACTTGGTTTCCTCTTACAAATAGAAAATAGGCACATTAGTGATTGAAATCAAGTGGGTGCCAGCTCAGCGCAACCACTCCATTTTCCATGTAATCCATTGTCCCACACATCAATATTAGCCAGCCCCAATCCTCATGCCTCTGATTGACACTATGAGTAATTTACAGTGGCAAACAAACAAACCGCCACATCTTGGGAAGCGGGGAAAGAAACCCAAGAACAAAGTAAAATACATGTACTACATGCAGACTCCACAAAGACAGGGCCAGAGTTGAATCCGAGCCAGTAGTGGCGAGACCATACAGCTGCCCATAAAACACATTATGGATTGTTTCAGTGGACAGGGCTGTGATAATGGATTTTTTGTTGTTGAATAAACTCCTGCCTAAAAGAGCAGCAATCTGCCATAATTAAGATACTTGTAGGGAATAGAATTATATTAAGCACTGAAGAGGAAAAATAATTGACCCTCAGCAGAAGAACTGACAATGGCTGTAACACTTGCAAAAAACCCAATGGAGAGTGCCAGGGAAAGTGGAAAGCCCAGTCACAACCTATTGTTTAAGAGGTCTGAAGAAGGGTCTCGACCCAAAACAGCACCCATCCTTCTCTCCAGAGATGCTGCCTGTCCCGCTGAGTTATCCCAGCTTTTTGTGTCTATCTTCACAACCTATTTTGTTGGTTTGTGCTGAAGTTACAAGTAGCAGGTAAGTGATTGGGTGGCATTTATCCATAGTCCTTTCTGATTAATACATTTAAATCAAAGTAAGTTAGTACTGCAAAATATACGATCAAAATAGTTAGATTGTAATTAATTAGGAACAGATGGTTGGGTCAAGGCATACCTTCAACAAGGGCGCTGACAGCAGTGAGGGCATATCTGCAGCAAGCATTAGCTGATCAGTTGATGAGCTAGAATCCAAGCTACAGGCACTGCACACATTAGGGGAGAGTGTTACCTGGATTCCGTTCCATGGCGCAGTCACACACTTTATCTCAAATATAATCTAAGGTCAGAGGCAAAGCACGTGACTGCAAAAGAGACAGGTGGAAGCTGGAGGGATCCAGACAATTGCTTGTCACATCACCCTCTCTTATTTAGAGGATAAAGTTCACTTCCCAATTTACTGCAAAAATTGCTGCTGTGAAGTGGACATTTGGTTTCCACAGCAGGATATGGGTTGAATGAATGAGAAAAATCACAACAAAAAGTTTAACAATGGAAAGTGTTGAGGTCATTTCTGGACTAAAGCAGAAAGAAAATGTTATTATTATCATCTATGTAGATGGCAAGCCCTAAGTTACAAGTATCACATTATTTAACACATCTCAAAAAGTCTAAATTACTGATGGTAGCTGAAGTCAGAAAAACTTCATATTTCCTCCTCAATCTTGAACAAAACGTACCTTCAACAAGGGTGCTGACGGCCATCAGAGCATCTTCCTGCACACCCCCAGAGCCAGCAGTGCTCTGGAACATCCTAAGCAAAGATGCCATCACCACATCTGAAATTTGCAGAGCATCCTGATGCTGGACCTTCCTTAGAACATTCTAAGGGCCAGAAAGGAAACGTTGTAAAAGGGGAATAACATTACTAATTAAAATATATATATATAATTTTACACTGCATCAGATATTCATAATCACCATCATGTTTCTGAGTGGTGCATGAACTTGTCATCAGAGATAAGTGTTCAAAGTAGCAAATTTAAGAAAACATAACCAAAATATATTCTTAAAGAAAATGATTCTTTTGATGCACGTTGATAGGCAAAAAATGTAACTTTGAACACAGAGGTTCATATGCCATAATATATACCATGCTAGGCATCAAAATCCCAACCATGTAGCCCAAACACAAGACAGCAGCAAAAGTACACTTACGTAAAAAGCACAATGACCAAAATCACGACAACGAGAGAAGAGTTACCTGGAGGGTAGCACACAGGAGAGACTGAAGATCGTTGTATTGAATTCTGTCCGAGGTACTTTGAATGTGCGACTGAAACAAAAATAAGGTCAGCAATTTATCAAACAGATTTATCAAAATTCAAGGTGTCACAAGGGAATATTATGAGCTGGATCAAATTGTCAAAATAAACATTCCTGAATTGGGTTTAAATGGTGGAACAACACCACCAACTTCAAGTAAGACAGGGTAGACAATATACACAAGCTTTTGCAACACCCAAGTGCCAGAGAATTTTGTTTTTTGCATTTGTGCAGCTGCCCCTTTTGAAACTGCACAGTACGTTAGTGATGCATCACTTCCTCTAGGGCAAGTTTCATTGTTAAGCGGTAAGGACAGTTTGTTACCACTTCTATTATACCGCCCAAAAAATTTGAAAGCTCTTCTGCCAAAGATACAGCAGAGAACTTAAAGCAGAGGCAGCATTATCGAAGGACAATTTTGATTTAGGACAATGGCGATTTAGTTACTCTCCAAGTACTCTACAAAGAGGCTTTAACCGGCTTTTAAATTACAAGGTTTGGTGTCAATTAAAATGGGACACGAAAGCATGATTGACAGTTACAATTCATGAAGACCTACACCATCCACACGTCAATTCTACTTGCAATACATTCAAACTACCACACACTATTTTATATGGCGACTCAATTTTAAAGCAGGAATGGAGAAACATGAAAGCTAAAAAGATCAAAGTAGGTTTTAGTCACCACACATGAATTAACAGACACACCTCCATTTGTAATACTTGTTGTAGTCTTTCCATGATAACCAGCGTTGTTTTCTGCACAGCTGGATAGCAGTCCTTTGCACTGTTCTTGACTATCTCCATCAATGCCTCATATGCAGCACTCCTCAAGTTATTTTGATGTCCATCAGGTCTAAACAAGAACATTAAACTTAGTGGAGCACAACAGTACACGTTATTTCTTAGTCGCTCAGTAAGCCATCAGACTAGTCAGAATAAACCCACAATATGTGCAGGGATTAACACAATTTAAAAAACAAAACTGAAATTAGCAAGTATGAAGCCACTGCAAAATATCAGCCCCAACTGTTATGATTTACAACAAATCTTCCGTTATGTATCTTACGCATAGTAATGAAGCCTAATCACAAGGTGACAAATTACTCATTTGTTTCAATCCCAATACACTGACTAGATGAAGGATATATCAAGGACAGATCTCTTACCGATCAGTAGTTTCCAGCAGCTTTTGAACTATCAATTCAAACGATGACGACAAACAATAGGTTGCAGGCTCTTCTTGATCATCTGCTACGTCTGCAGCTTCATAAGCAGCTTCTGCTAAACTGGAGAATGCCTATGGAGAAAGATCACAACACACTCAAGAGTTGTTAAAAGTATATTAATGATGACTAAAATGTTTGTGCTAGTTATATCTACATTAATTTGGGAGAATTGGTACATATAAAAGGATAAAACAGGCAAAGGGATAGTCAAAATCCACCAACTCTACAGATCAATCTTTGACCATTTTCTCGTTGCCCAATTATCATCCGAAGTATTCCAAGATATTGGTTAGACCATGGTATCTTGTCCTTTCACTGTATGAAACTATGGATGCAATCATTGGCAGCCTCGAGCATCCTCAAACACTGCTAGATTCTAACTTCATTCAACACCTGAATTCACCCAGCCCCACTGCATTAAATCTGCAAGCAAACAATGCTTTTTCAAACATAGCTGGGCATTAAATGACATTTGTAACTAATGGGAGTGAAAATTTACAGCTGTAAATAATGGCAGAGCTTTACGGAAATACCTTTTGTAGATTCATCTTAAAGTCCATGTTTGGAACTCATGAACATCATTTCAGTAAAATGTACAGCTACATAGTAAATTATTCTACCTTATTAATAATGGATAGAATCTGAGTGGTACTGGTGTTAATAGTATTGCCTGTAATTTCCCTTTGCACAACCAATATCATTGCCATCAGGAGATGATATTGTCACATGCTTGTAGCTTTCAACTTCATTCTTAACATGAATGGGCATCAAGCTGAAGTCAAACAACTTTACAATAGTTCTCATGACAATCTGCAACAAACAAGCAACTTACCCAACAAACATTAGAAGCCACTCTGGGTTCGGCTCCTAGACCTTCAATAAGACACTGCAGCAAGGGAGCCAGGTACATGTCATTGATGGCAGCCTCAGGAAGCAACTCACAAATTCGCCCCACGGTCCAGGCTGTAGTATCCCGAACCACAACACTAGGATCTTTCATTAGCTCAATCAGCGTGGGCATTGCCTGCAATCAAAAGTGAATTTAGAAATATTGACTAAGTATACTTCAAAAATGATGACCAAAAGAATCAAATATTTACTTTTAGCAACTCTAACCTGTCAGAAGTTGCTGGAATAAATTATTGCTGCTGTGAATACTGTACCGTCAACGTTAGTGATTAATTTGACAATATCCATTGTCAAATGCAGTTACAAAGCCATATCTCTATGTTTAAGAAATAATCAACTGAGAGCACACACACTTAATATCCAACTGAGATTTATAACTAAGCCACAACACGACAATTTCAAAACACAGTAAATTAGATTTCTAGTAACCTCTTGACATTGACTGAAATTGCAACTGCAGTAGGATATACTTTTACCTGTATCACAAGTGGTTTAAGTTGATTGGGTTCAGGTCCTTCCAGAATAGAGCCAAATGCCATCACTGCTGCATCTCTGTACCTCCAATCTGGATTTTTGATGTGTTCCTTAATAAATGGAAGTATATGTGGGACGATGTCATCCTCACAGCAGGTTGCCAGTAACATAAGACAAACACCAGCAGCTTTGCATGGATTCCAATCATCGTCATCATCATTTTCATCCTAATATTGAAAGAATAAATTAATTTTAAAAACACACTATATTGATGCACTCGGTCAGCCACATCTGATCATATAGACATTCTGAATTTACAATTAATATTTTCAGCAATGCATATAATGATTGTGATAGAGAACAAAAGCACAGGAATTGAAAGAAGGTGATTGCAATAAAAAAACAGGGGTCGAAACAGAAATCGCTATCGTCGTATGTCTAAAATTTACCAAAACCCAATTTACTTGTTCTGCACAAAACAATGCCAAAAATAGCTAATAAGAACTAAGCTATGAAATATTTTTTATTGTTTCTATCATAAACGTTTCTAAATGAAACAAAATTAGCACAATATCAGATATTGCAAGTTGAGTTAATGCATCTTTGTTATCTTAGTTACCTGTTTAGTCAATGTCTGAGTGAGAATGGGCACCAAATACTGTAGCGCTCCCTTGGCATAGAATTTACTGGTATGCTCAGGAGGCCTTCCCTGTTCCGCCGCCTGTGTAAACAAAGTGAAATTAATATAAAGCGCTTGAAAAGAAACGCAAACATCTAACAGGAATACCCAAAATCACTAGAAATACAGGACCACTACTGATTTTCTGGCAATTGTGGCTCGGCGCATCCATTAATCCGGACAAAATCATGGGAGCACACACAAAATCCCCCCCCCCCCCCCCCCCGGAAATGTGGTGCCTAGGCCGGGTGAGTCGGCCGATCTCAACCTTATCAGGACTTCCGTGCCAATTGGCGGGCTGAATTCATTCCCTGCGGCTGGGGCTCTGGAACCGTTCCCATAGCTGACTTTGCGGACAAATATCACGTCTCCCCCGTGGTCTAGGCGTTCTGGTACTATTGGAGTCCTCTAAGAGGCCTTGACCTCTGCTCGTCCAGCAAAACAGATAATCCTGAAAAGCTCTGTAACCAAGGGTGCCGGAAAATTGGAGGTGGACCTGTATAATCCAATTTAGCCAGGTGCAGCAAGTGTAACTGTTTGTTCTTACAGAAAGTACTGCTTTGTCCAACATATCTGAAGGCAAATCCATAGCTTTCAGCTTAGCAAAGCAAAAAATCACTTGCTTACTTTGAAGTTAATTGGACCACTTGGTTTTGGTGATCACATAAATTTGTTACTAATTAGCATAACTGCTTTTGTATACCACTTTTCCTTACAACAAAATGTCATGTGGCTGTAGAAAAACAAAACTCAGCTACAAAGGAGCAAATTGATACCAGTCTCTGACCAATTGTTGCTTAAACTTACCTATGTGAGACTGTACAAGGCATAAACAGGTTTAAGGGGACAGGTTGAATAATACAGCTCTTTTAACAACCATAGAACATCTCAAAACATTTTGCAGTCGTTTAAAAATCTCTCCAAAAAGAGCTTTTCCAGCATTTTGTGACGTGCCATTTTTTGCGCGAACATACACAAGAATAGAACACAGGCAGAATCAACCAAATCCGACATCCCTTGTAACAGATTAAAAAATATACCTCAGAAGCTTCTATAGCCAGATCCATTTCCTCATCACAGACGTTAGACCAGAATTCAATTCCTTGTAGGGCAACTTCATCTATATCACTCTTCATAGCTTCAATGGTAATCTTGAAGGGTTGTTTATAAAAAAAAAAAGGAAGTACATTTACTGGCAATATTAGCAAAGCATCCACCAAATTACTGGCCACCCCATAGCTCTTCACGTTGTATATTAATTATTTGGATACGGGGATTGAAGACTTTGTGGCCAAGTTTGCAGATGATGTTAAGATAGGTGAAGGGGCAGGCAGTGTGGAGGAAGGAAGGTCTCTGCAGAAGGACTTGGACAGGTTAGGAGAGTGGGCAGAGAAGTGGCAGATGAAATTCAGTGCAGCAAAGTGCAGTCATGCATTTTGGCAATAAGAATAAAGGTGTAGATTATGTGAGAAATGGAGAGAGAATCCAGAAATCGGAGGTGCAAAGGGACTTGGGAGTGCTGGTGCAGCACTCCCAAAATGTTAATTTGCAAGTCGAATCGGTATCAAGGAAGGCGAATTCAATGTTAACATTTATATCAAGAGGACTTAAATACAAAAACAGAGATGTAATGCTGAGGCTCTATAAGGTGCTGGTCAGACTGCATTTGGAGTACTGTGAGCAAATCTGGGCTCCATATTTGAGAATGTGCTGGCTCTGGAGTGGGTCCAGAGGAGGTTTACAAGAATGAGAGGGTTAGCATATGATGAGGCGTTTGACAGCACTGGGCCTCTAGTCGCTGGAGTTTAGAAATGACGTTTCTACTGGTGGGAGAATCTAGGACCAGAAAGGAGGTGAGGAGGAACTTCTTTAGTCAAAGGGTGGTTAATCTGTTGAACCCATTGCCACAGGGGGATGTGGAGCCAAGTCAGTGGATATTTATAAGGCAGAGATAGACAAATTCTTGATTAGAACAGGTGCCAAGGGTTATGGGGGGGGGGGGGGGGGGGCAGGAAAATGGGATTAGGAGGCAGAGATCAGCCATGATTGAATGGCGGAGGAGACTCGATGGGCCGAGTGGCCTCATTATACCCCAATAACTTGGAAACATGAATGCACCACAAAGATTTAAATACAAACCTACAACAGCAAAATTTCAATTGTACACTGAATAAATGGTCCTAGAAATTTCAGTCAAAATTTAAAATTAGTAGGCTTGGCTACTTGTATACATGAGAATAAAGACTAATTTACAGCAAAACCCTGTTGATCTGTTATCCAATTGTTTGGACAAACCAACCGTTCCCATAAACCCGTTAAACTTATCGGGGGCGGGGGTATTTCCCACATTTCTTTGTCTTCCGATTCAATGAAAAAGTTAATGCGCACTGTGCAACATCTTAGTAAGCCAAGTAGGAAATGCGATATTAATAGGAGTAATAGTCAATTCAGATGGCCCTTGCATTAGAGTGGTTGGGTTCATAGAGAATGCCTCTTTCGCCATTTTCCATATCTCGAAACTACTTCCCATTAAATTCCATGTTATAGTGGAGAAAAACAGATAATGTCATTTATTTTTTGCCATGTTAACAGGGCAAAAAGTGTGAAATATAAATTATACTTACAGCAAAAAGAGCAGGACCCATATAAGTTTCCATATACTGATAATATAGGGACATGATCTTCACCAGGTTTTGCAAGGCAGCCACTCTCACCTATTAGATTTAAGCATCAAATTCATACAGGTATTCACCGAATCAATATAACTGCTCTGAATCTTTTGCATTTCACGGAGATTAAGGCAGTACTACTTACCCTTGTATCAGGACACTGAGTCGCCTCACAAACTACTTGCATAATAAAGTGCCTCTCAGACTGCAAAAGAGAAAAAAGACAAATGTTGGGAAAGGGGCACAGAAACTTTAACCATGATCTACGAAGTATAACAACACTTGGAAAAAATTTTGGTACAGTGGACTTGAGGTTAAGCGATACTCCACTGTGTTCAGTGTTTCTGTGCAAATAAAAAGGTCAAACAATTATGTTTCCTGTCCTTTGGTACTTTGCCAACTACAAAAATCAACATATATTGAAGCCACTATGTTAATAACCACCATTGAAAGAAACAAACCAAATCATTTGTGCATGACACTAGAGAAAATTCAATAAAACTATCACGTATTTAATTGCTTACTCCTTTCCCAATTTGTTCAAATATTTAGTTGGGGGAATGTTTAGCCCTCATATTTAAGTCTTGTGATACAATCAAAGGTTAAAGTTATAAAGAACTAAAATCAATACTTCATTATTTTTGTCAGCATAAAACCTTACTTCATAGCACAACCAACAAGTCTCAGCTTTATTTCATTAAATTTCATCAAAAAGTTGCAGCGTGGTGCATGATTTCTCATCACAGACTTGAGGCCAGCTGTTGAAGAATCGTAATTTAAATGAAATGGGACCCATAAATCGCAAGTGGAGTTAGTGGAAGATTAAATAAAACGGCAGCAGCTAGGCGTTCACATGTGTTACGATCTCGGGTGACCTGTACTGCCACCAGCGATGCTGCTGCATGATTTTCAACTGTACCTGTAGGTCATAGCTCTTGTGCATATGACAATAAACGACTTGGTAAACGGCTTGATCTCCAAACATTTACTCATTTTGATACAATTGCTAATTCAGCATCCTTATATGACTGTGGGATGTGGATGAACAGCTGCTTTCTTCACAATATTATAAATAGCCTCTCACCTCTTTGTCAAAGTTAGCTTTGGTGAATTCCAAGGAGTTGAGCAGTGCATTTGTTGCAGCTAACTTTACATTGTTGCTGGGCTCCTCCTTACGCATTCCTTGAATAATTGCAGTAAGGATCTCATTCGATTTGTCCTGTAGTTGCTCAGGATCCTGAAAAAGCATAACAGTTACATATTTACATTTCAATTTAGTTACATATTTACATTTCCTGGCACACAATAGAGGAAGCCGATAAAGTAATGTTGTGACTAACCAACAAGTTCTACTAGCAGATTTACTAGGATTGCTAGTTAACTGCTACCAAACCATTTAATTGCCGACAATATTAACATTTGTTCTCGCAGTGACATCTAGAAAGCAATGTTTGAAAGCTATGGAACACTGTTCTTGATAAACTACAAATTTCAACGCAACATTTTTAAATAGTCTCTTCCCAGTGTAGATGTCTCTGAGGCCAACATTTACTGATGCCAAAATATCTAAGACTGGGAGCTACTACAATCCTTCTGGTGATGGAATTCCATTCATTAGACGCAGCAAAGATTGAGAAAATGAGGTACATTCGAACGGCAAGATTGTGAGGGGAGCATTTTGTTGATGGTACGCTCATGGTACCACTCTTCTTGATAGCGATGGTCATGTGCTTGGGTTCTTTCACACAGCAATCCTGGGCAAGAAAGCTTGCATTGGATGTACTAAACACTGCTACCAACTATGGTATAGACCAAGTCTGAGCTGTTCAAGTCGGGCGATCCAGACCTGCACACGAAAATTTGGCATGGAACAAAACTATCACCTCTGTGCGAGGTATGACCACACCTACTGTAGTACTTTCCACTGATTATACAAATATTTGGCAAGTTTGTGGTTAGTGAGGACTGTCTTCGGCTATAGAAAGACGTTGAACCGAACAACAGATGGAATTTTATTCTGGTAAGTGCAAAGTCAAGTATTTTTTGAGGTCATATAAGATAGGACATACACAATGAGTGGGTGTATTGATGGGTGTATTGAGGAGCAAAGGCACCTTTGTGTACAAGTGCAAAGATCCCTCAAGGTGGCAGCATAGGCATACAAGGTGGTAAAGGCAGTATTTGGGATGCAACCTTGATTGGGTGAAGCATAGAATACAAGAGCAGGGATGTTATTGAAGAGTGTTATAAAACAAGATCTACATTTTAAAAGCAATTTGTCATAGCACAGAAAGGTGCCATTGATCAAGAGCATTCACTCCAAATACCCACGGGTATGTAGGTTAATTGGCTTGGTGTATGTGTAAAATTGTCCCTAGTGTGTAGGATAGTGTTAATGTGCGGGGATCGCTGGTCTGCGCAGGCTCGGTGGGCCGAAGGGCCTGTTTCCGCGCTGTATCTCTAAACTAAACTAAAGTTGCCTGGGATGAGTATCTTAGTTACGCGAATAAATCAGATCCAAACACAAAAAGCTAGAGTAACTTACCGGGTCAAGCAGCATCTCTGGAGAAAAGGAATAGGCAATGTTTAGCGTTGAGACCCTTCTTCAGACATTTCAGTTCAATTTCATTTCAATATCTCGGTGACCTTCTTTTGACCCAAAAGTCACCTATTCATTTTCTCCAGAAATGCTGCCTGACCTGCCTGCTGAGTTACTCCAACATTTTGTGTCTATCTTCGGTTCTGCATCCCCTTAAGTATGCAGTCTTATCTGATCTTTTAAACTATTTCTATATGCAATCCTGATAATCCTGGAGTCTCCAATATTAGTCCAAAAATAGAAACATAGAAATTAGGTGCAGGAGTAGGCCATTCGGCCCTTCGAGCCTGCACCGCCATTCAATATGATCATGGCTGATCATCCAACTCAGTATCCCATACCTGCCTTCTCTCCATACCCTCTGATCCCTTTAGCCATAAGGGCTACATCTAAATCCCTCTTAAATATAGCCAATGAACTGGCCTCGACTACCCTCTGTGGCAGAGAGTTCCAGAGATTCACCACTCTCTGTGTGAAAAAAGTTCTTCTCATCTCGGTTTTAAAGGATTTCCCCCTTATCCTTAAGCTGTGACCCCTTGTCCTGGACTTCCCCAACATCGGGAGCAATCTTCCTGCATCTAGCCTATCCAACCCCTTAAGAATTTTGTAAGTTTCTATAAGATCCCCTCTCAATCTCCTAAATTCTAGAGAGTATAAACCAAGTCTAGCCAGTCTTTCTTCATAAGACAGTCCTGACATCCCAGGAATCAGTCTGGTGAACCTTCTCTGCACTCCCTCTATGGCAATAATGTCCTTCCTCAGATTTGGAGACCAAAACTGTACGCAATACTCCAGGTGTGGTCTCACCAAGACCCTGTACAACTGCAGTAGAACCTCCCTGCTCCTATACTCAAATCCTTTTGCTATGAAAGCTAACATACCATTCGCTTTCTTCACTGCCTGCTGAACCTGCATGCCTACTTTCAATGACTGGTGTACCATGACACCCAGGTCTCGCTGCATCTCCCCTTTTCCTAGTCGGCCACCATTTAGATAATAGTCTGCTTTCCTGTTTTTGCCACCAAAATGGATAACCTCACATTTATCCACATTATACTGCATCTGCCAAACATTTGCCCACTCACCCAGCCTATCCAAGTCACCTTGCAGTCTCCTAGCATCCTCCTCACAGCTAACACTGCCCCCCAGCTTAGTGTCATCCGCAAACCTGGAGGTATTGCCTTCAATTCCCTCATCCAGATCATTAATATATATTGTAAATAGCTGGGGTCCCAACACTGAGCCTTGCGGTACCCCACTAGTCACTGCCTGCCATTGTGAAAAGGACCCGTTTACTCCTACTCTTTGCTTCCTGTTTACCAGCCAGTTCTCTATCCACATCAATACTGAACCCCAAATGCCATGTGCTTTAAGTTTGTATATTAATCTCTTATGTGGGACCTTGTCGAAAGCCTTCTGGAAGTCCAGATACACCACATCCACTGGTTCTCCCCTATCCACGCTACTAGTTACATCCTCGAAAAATTCTATAAGATTCGTCAGACATGATTTACCTTTCGTAAATCCATGCTGACTTTGTCCAATGATTTCACCACTTTCCAAATGTGCTGCTATCCCATCTTTAATAACTGACTCTAGCAGTTTCCCCACTACCGATGTTAGACTAACTGGTCTGTAATTCCCCGTTTTCTCTCTCACTCCCTTCTTGAAAAGTGGGGTTATGTTTGCTACCCGCCAATCCTCAGGAACTACTCCAGAATCTAAAGAGTTTTGAAAGATTATTACTAATGCATCCACTATTTCTGGAGCTACTTCCTTAAGTACTCTGGGATGCAGCTTATCTGGACCTGGGGATTTATCGGCCTTTAATCCATTCGATTTACCCAACACCACTTCCCGACTAACCTGGATTTCACTCAATTCCTCCAACTCCTTTGACCCGCGGTCCCCTGCTATTTCCGGCAGATTATTTATGTCTTCCTTAGTGAAGACGGAACCAAAGTAGTTATTCAATTGGTCCGCCATATCCTTGTTCCCCATGATCAACTCACCTGTTTCTGACTGCAAGGGACCTACATTTGTTTTAACTAATCTCTTTCTTTTCACATATCTATAAAAACCTTTGCAGTCAGTTTTTATGTTCCCTGCCAGTTTTCTTTCATAATCTATTTTTCCTTTCCTAATTAAGCCCTTTGTCCTCCTCTGCTGGTCTCTGAATTTCTCCCAGTCCCCCGGTATGCTGCTTTTTCTGGCTAATTTGTACGCATCATCCTTCGCTTTGATACCATCCCTGATTTCCCTTGATATCCACGGATGCACTACCTTCCCTGATTTATTCTTTTGCCAAACTGGGATGAACAATTTTTGTAGTTCATCCATGCAGTCTTTAAATGTCTTCCATTGCATATCCACCGTCAACCCTTTTAGAATGAATTGCCAGTCAATCTTGGCCAATTCACGTCTCATACCCTCAAAGTTACCTTTCTTTAAGTTCAGAACCATTGTTTCTGAATTAACAATGTCACTCTCCATCTTAATGAAGAACTCAACCATATTATGGTCACTCTTGCCCAAGGGGGCACGTACAACAAGACTGCTAACTAACCCTTCCTCATTACTCAATACCCAGTCTAAAATAGCCTGCTCTCTCGTTGGTTCCTCTACATGTTGATTTAGATAACTATCCCGCATACATTCCAAGAAATCCTCTTCCTCAGCACCCCTGCCAATTTGATTCACCCAATCTATATGTAGATTGAAGTCACCCATTATAACTGTTTTGCCTTTGTCGCACGCATTTCTAATTTCCTGTTTGATACCATCTCCAGCTTCACTACTACTGTTAGGTGGCCTGTACACAACACCCACCAGCGTTTTCTGCCCCTTAGTGTTTCGCAGCTCTACCCATACCGATTCCACATCCTCGAAACTAATGTCCTTCCTTTCCATTGCGTTAATCTCCTCTCTAATCAGCAACGCTACCCCACCTCCTTTTCCTTTCTCTCTATCCCGCCTGAATATTGAATATCCCTGGATGTTCAGCTCCCAGCCTTGGTCATCCTGGAGCCATGTCTCCGTGATCCCAACCATATCATAGTCTATAAAACTCAAGATTTGAAACAGTTTGAAATAATGCCATGATTTGTGTTTCCCATTAGGGGAATCACCCTGTCATGATCTCTATAACCTTGTTTGAATGAGATCACCTACAACTCTTGAAATAAGACCAGCAGGGGCGCCGGGGAGATGACAGCCCTGCCGGCAGTCTGTTCGTTTTTTTCATCTTTTTGTTTATTTTTAGCGTTTGATAAAAGTTTGTTTTAATGCACTTCGGTTTGTTTTATGTGGGGGGAGGGGGGAGGGGATCGGGAATTTTTTTTTTCAAGCTCCTACCTTCTCGGAGATGTGATCAATTTTTCGGATCACATTCTCCGGGCTCTGCAGCCAACATCGCTGGAGCTGTAGGCCTCCTTGGACTGTTGTGAGCCCCACCGCGGGGCGCGGACTTAACATCAGAGCGGATCCCTTGCCTGGGATCGCTCCTACCGCGGCCGGCGGACTTACCATCAAGGGCTCGAAGTCTCGGGAGCTCCAACGCCACAGAAGGTTCAACCAACCCCGACGGGAGGTTCGATAGCCCGGCACGGGGGGGCTGACATTCCCCTGATGCAGGAGCTGAACGCCTCGATGCAGAGGGCCCGAACGCCGCCGGCTACGGGAGCCAAGATCGATCCGTTGGGGGCTCGAGGCCCCCGACCGAGGAAAAACAAAAGGAAGGACTTGAACTTCATTTCGCCTTCCATCACAGTGAGGAATGTGTAGGAGTCACTGTGGTGGATGTTCATGTTAAAATGTGTTTTTGAGTGTTGCTTTTAATTGTATGAATGACCTGGCCAGTGAAATTCCTCGTATGTTACAAAACATACTTGGCGAATAAAATCTGATTCTGATAAAAACAGATGCAATCTTTTCAAATCTTTCTTCATAGAATATGCTCGCACTCAAAAAACAACTTAACGAAGCTGCATTATGAACAAGGTAAGTTTACCTTTCATTAAGGTGATCAGACCTGTACACAGTTGTGGTCTCAAGTGCTCAATACATCTGTATGAAGACTCACACTCTCATTACTGACGCGGCCATAATTGAGGAGAAATGGTAAATAAAAATCTTTAAGCTCAAAAACTACAAAGTGCAGATTTTTTTGTACCTGCCACCATACAAAACAAAAATACTTAGTGAATGGAAGTCACAACAATAACGATAATCTGAACTGTAGAGGCACCATATTTCAGAAAAGTAATAAATTAAAATACTCACTATATCCTGGCAAATGTAACCAATAGCTTCCAAAGTTGCTTCTTTCATATGTTCAGTGCTATTAGGATTTGTTACATTTGCGACCAGGTGAGGAATGAGTTCAGGCCACTGAACAACGGGAATCTCTGCACATGCAATTCCAGCAACACACTGAGATGCTGAGCTGGGCCTGTAGGTCTCCGTTCCCAGAGTCTGCAAGACCTGTGCGAAGAGATTAGAAAAGGGTAAAACTTTAATCCTTCAAAGACAAATAATCACAAGCACGGCAAGTGCACAAAAGACAGAGGGGGTGGGGGGGAGAAGGTTATACAGTTTGATTAATTTACTTTACAGAAACATGCCGTCAGCTTTAAGCTTCAAACCTAAAAAGTGGCTTCCTCCCAGTGAAGTGAAGCTTGCCAGATTACTGCTCAGGCAAATCAAAGACAAGAAATTAAAATTAGAAGAATTCTTCAATCAGAAAAGAAAGTGAAACCATTAACGAACCTAGCTATAAAGGAAACTAGAGTTGTCATTCAAATTACAGCCACGTATTGCAGACTGGATGCAACCAAAACTATAAACAACACAATCCAGATTAAATTTACATAACTGGGAATAGCAAAGTAAATTTAAAATGATGTAGCCATTTTATGCAGCAAAGTCTGCAACTTAAACCAATATTCTACCAGTCTTCATTTTATGTCCATAAAAACAGCACTAAAGTAGAGAACAGTAGTTTTGTTTCCAAATGTAGTACTTGAAACTCTGGTATAAATGACACTCCTTCCAGTACACATCAAAGAAGCACAGCATGACAAAATCCAGAGAGAACGAATTTCAGATGCAAATACTTATTATTACAAAGCTAACATCTTGTTTTCCTTGCACTTAGCTATCCAAAAGGAAATTTTGCATTGAGCAAATAGCTGTTATTCTTTGGCATCCTTTGGAATTTGTTCCACTTGTGCCAAGGCAAGTATAAAATCTCATTTGATAAATCAAGGTGTACCCTAAAATACAAGGTCAGATTTGTATTATTATCAACTGCTGGGGAAAATTACATATGTAGAAATCCCACAAGGTTTTCATCTTAAATTATCACTTAACATTGCTATCCCATAGGCCAATATCCAAATGTTAAATAGATTCCAAAACCTGAGATAAACTAAATGGATTTGATCCTAAAAAAATCCAAATTAAAACGCAAACAAACTCATGATGATACTTAATTGCATAGAATCATATAACACAGAAACATGTTCTTCTGCCAGCCTGTCAATGTCAACCAAGATGGCCAGTTTAAGATAGTCCCATTTGGCAGTGTGTGACCCTTATCCCTAAAATCCTTCCTTTCCATGTTCCTGTCAACATGTCTTTTTATTGATATTAGAACTGCCTCTACCACTGTTTGCCAGATTGCTCCATACATGTACCACCCTTTGCATGGTAAAAGTTACCTCAGCTGGGTGACCAAAACGAAACACAATATGTGCAGATTCACCAATGTATTATACTCCTTCTGTACTCAATGCCCAAACTTTTGAAGACCTATGTACCAAAAACTACCTTCACAATCTCATCTACCAATGATGCCACTTTCCAGTAGCAATGAACTTGTACTCCTAGATTCACCTCTTCTACAAAAAAATCCCCACAATTCACTGAAAGTTCTACCCCGTTTACCTTCCCAAAAAATACAAAACCTCACATCTGCTGATCAAGATCCCACCTCAATTCTTGGTAATCCTCACCACTATCTACCCTATCACCTATTTTAGTGTCATCTTCAAACTTACTAACCACGCCTGGAACATTCTCATCCAAATCTTTGATATAGATGATAAATAATGTGCCCAACATTGACCCAAGGCACACCACCACTTACAGGGCTCCAATCCAAAAACAATTTTACAAAATCACCATCTGCTTCCCACCATCAAGCCAATCGTATATCCAGTCAGTTAGCTCTCTTGATGTCGTGCAATCTAACCTTCAAAACCAATTATTCAGACTTTAATATGCCTTGAAGTCCACACAGACTATGTCTACTAGCATTTCATTGACCTTCTTGGCCAGTTAAAAAATAAACTCAAATCAAATTTGCGATATGACCACCCACTCAAAAAGTTGTGCTGACTATCCCTAACCAACCACCATCTTTCCAAGTGCATGTCTACCTCACTCTCAAAATCTCTTCCAGTAACTTACCTACCACAGAGGTTAGGCTTACTGGTCTATAGTTCCCACGTTTTCTTTGCAGAATATATATAAGCATAATATTAGCCATCCTCCAGCACCTTACCCATGGACAATGATAGACAATAGGTGCAGGAATAGGCCATTCAGCCCTTCGAGCCAGCACCGCCATTCAATGTGATCATGGCTGATCATCCCCAATCAGTACCGCGTTCCTGCATTCTCCCCATATCCCCTGACTCCGCCATTTTTAAGCCCTATCTAGCTCTCTCTTGAAAGCATCCAGAGAACCTGCCTCCACCGCCCCCTGAGGCAGAGAATTCCACAGACTCACCACTCTCTGTGAGAAAAAGTGTTTCCTCGTCTCCGTTCTAAATGTCTTACTCCTTATTCTTACACTGTGGCCCCTGGTTCTGGACTCCCACAACATCGGGAACATATTTCCTGTCTCTAGTGTGTCCAAACCCTTAACAATCTTATATGTTTCAATGAGATATCCTCTCATCCTTCTAAACTCCAGAGTATACAAGCCCAGCTGCTCCATTCTCTCAGCATATGACAGTCCCGCCATCCCAGGAATAAACCTATGCTGCACCCCCTCAATAGCAAGAATGTCCGTCCTCAAATTAGGGGACCAAAACTGCACACAATACTCCAGGTGTGGTCTCACTAGGGCTCTGTACAACTGCAGAAGGACCTCTTTGCTCCTATATTTGATTCCTCTTGTTATAAAGGCCAACATGCCATTTGTTTTCTTCACTGCCTGCTGTACCTGCATGCTTACTTTCATAGACTGATGAACAAGGATCCCCAGATCCCGTTGTACTTCCCCTTTTCCCAACTTGACGCCATTTAGATAGTAATCTGCCTTCCTGTTTTTGCTACCAAAGTGGATAACCTCACATTTATCCACATTAAACGTCATCTGCCATGCATCTGCCCACGCCCCCAACCTGCCCAAGTCACCCTGCATTCTCATAACATCCTCCTCACAGTTCACACTGCCACCCAGCTTTGTGTCATCTGCAAATTTGCTAATGTTACTTTGAATCCTTTCATCCAAATCATTGATGTATATTGTAAATAGCTGCGGTCCCAGCACCGAGCCTTGCGGTACCCCACTAGTCACTGCCTGCCATTCTGAAAGGTACCCGTTAATCCCTACTGTTTCCTGTCTGCCAACCACTTCTCTATCCATGTCAGCACTCTACCCCCAATACCATGTACCCTAATTTTGCCCACTAATCTCCTATGTGGGACCTTATCAAATGCTTTCTGAAAGTCCAGGTACACTACATCCACTGGCTCTCCCTTGTCCATTTTCCTAGTTACATCTTCTAAAACTTCCAGAAGATTAGTCAGATGTCCAGATGATGATGCATCTCTCTCAGCAACAGCTCCTTAATTTGTTTCCTAGCTGGCCTGTGTCCTTAGATATACCTGATTAGGCCTTAGAGATTAATCTACCTTATGTTGTAAGACCGTCAGAATGTTCTCTACTGTAACATGGACTATGACCAAGTCATCCCCACTAACTTACATCCCCTAGTCTTCATGTCCTGCAGTTAAAACAGATGAACGATGAGGACCTCGACTTACATGTAAAAGTTACTTAAAAAAATCGTGCTCCATTAAAATCCAGATAAGCAATACAACCTTCATAAATATTAATGAATGCCAAAAAAAATACAATATGCAACCATCCAGAAACTTTCACGGCATAGATTGACGAATTTCAGGACATTAGTATCAACAGCAAGGTGGAAAACACTTTCTTACACACAAGGGTATCCATTAATTTGTAAACAGCATGCGAACAACTAGTCATGTACATTTAAAACTTCATGTCCAGCTGGGCAGGCAGGTTAAACAGATTCCAATGCAATGAAAAACACCAATGAGAATATTTTTTTTTATCTCACTTTACTACTAAAGGTCTGGAATACTGAAGGCTGTGAAAACTTTCTATTTGCCTGTTATGCTTTTACTTAAATGTCTGGACTAGCATCTGCACTCCACTCTTAACCTAACAGGCCTCGAAGAAAATTATGCACAAAATAATTTATAGAAGTCATCATAACTTACGAAGGTTTTGATTTCTCGACGAGCATTGCTATCGATTGCCAGCCACCTTTGCTGATACTGCGTCTTGACATCAAGGTCCTTGGACGTTAATGAATTCTTGATCTGTAGACCAGCTGCAATTCGAGCAACTTGACTGTTTCCTGGATTTGCTAGTACCTTTGAGAGTTCCACCAAAAAGGTAGGCTGCAACGAGATTAAGAAATATATCAGTGGCCATAGCTTTTATTAGTTAGAAGATATACACAGAGAGCAATAAATTTTCTTGATTTTCTTTAAATACTCCTGCATTTATATTGGCTTGATAGAAATAATAAAATAATGGATGATTGATTAGCTATTAGACAATAGACATAGACAATAGGTGCAGGAATAGGCCATTCGGCCCTTCGCACCAGCACTCACTGTGATCATGGCTGATCTTCCACAATCAGTACCCCGTTCCTGCCTTCTCCCCATATCCCTTGACTCCACTATCTTTAAGAGCTCTATCTAACTCTCTCTTGAAAGCATCCAGAGAATTGGCCTCCACTGCCTTCTGAGGCAGAGAATTCCACAGATTCACAAAGGTGAAAAAGTTTGTCCTCATCTCCATTCTAAATGGCCTACCCATTATTCTTAAACTGTGGCCCCTGGTTCTGGACTCCCCCATCATTGGGAACATGTTTCCTGCCTCTAGTGTGTCCAGTCCCTTAATAATCTTATATGTTTCAATAAGATTCCCTCTCATCCTTCTAAATTCCAGTGTATACAAGCCCAGCCGCTTCATTCTCTCAACATATGACAGTCCCAGGGAATTAACCTCGTGAACCTATGCTGTACTCCCTCAATGGCAAGAATGTCCTTCTTCAAATTTGGGAAAAGAAAAGACCAGATGCAACACTGGCTTACAAGCAAAATACACTTCAGTGAGATACTAAATCAAAGCATATAATGCAGGTTAATAGTGCGTAGTAGATTTTAACCATTCTCTCAGCAGAATATTGGACTTCAATACTTTTGGCGGAAAAAAATGTAGGCCTAATTGCACAACTCAAAAGGGATTTGGTAACTCTGGTTATTATACTGTAACACTGAAGTGCTGTACAAGGCCTACTAATTGGGTAATTTACATTTAAGGCAAGTAAACATAATAGTTGGAAAACTAAACGAGCAAGATATTGTGCATCAAAAGTACCATATGTCATCAACTTTAAGGAAATGAAGGAAGACACCCAGAATACACATACACTATAGTCATATTGGGCAAAAACAGGCCCTCAACCCAACTCATTTACGATGACCAAGGTGGCTACCCAAGTTGGGCTCACATTCCTTCAAAAATTCACTGACCCACCTGCCTGTGTTTGGTACATATCCCCCTAAACCCATCCAATACATGTACCTCTCCAATTGTTTTTTTTAAAAGAGTTTTGTGATAATGCTTACCTTAGATCCCCTCACCTTAAAGCCATGTCCTCTGGATCTTGATGCCATGTATTACCAGATCCCAGTACCCTCTGGACAAACTGCCCCCTCAGGTTCCCCTTAAGCTTTTCTCATTTCACCTTGAACCTGTGCCCTTTTGCTTTACACTCCGCAACCCCAGGAAAAAGACTGAGCACCCATCTTATGCACACACAAATATATAATCCAATTGGTCACCTCAGGCTCCTTTATTCCTGGGAAAACAGCCCCAGCATTTTGTGTCTATCTTCGATTTAAACCAGCATCTGCAGTTCCTTCATACACAGCCCCAGACTACCCAGTCTCAAAACTCAAGCCCTCTAGTGCCAACATCCCTGCAAATCTTTTCTGCACACTCTTCTAGTTTCAAGTTCCCGAAGATACAAAACCAGACTAAGCAAGAATTATTTTTATTCATAGAAGAAAACAAAGGCAAATAAATCTGAATTTTACAAACACTGATTTTGCCTCAGTTCGGAATAAATTCAATTCTGAATATCACACTTTTTTGGATGCTTAAGCAGATTCAGTTGTAACAATTAATAGGGAGTTAGATAAACACAGGAATGCAAATAAAATTGAGAAGTGTGGTTAATTGACTGCAGTCAGTACAATGGTCAAAATGAATTTGATTCTGATTTGGTCAATTATCTGGAGTCTGTGCAGTCTATACCATAAAGAAAATAATATACCTGGAGCTACAATTAGCATTCGAGGTCCAAAAGTTATAATGATTGCATGGTTATTATAAAGTATCAACATATTAAATTCCAAATTCACAGCCTAGTTTTACTGCACAAATAAAGCAAGCACAGTCTGCAGAACTGTGTGGTTTATCTAGTTATCTAATTATTCAAACCTCTGGCATATTTCAAATCATAGTATTTTTGCACAATATCATTGTACAGCTCTTGACAAAAATCAACTCAAAAACATTAACAGTGAGTTTAACGTAATACGATAACTCACATTACAGTTAAGACTTTTGAAAGACATTCCTAAACTGCTTCAAGCAATCCATACGCAATTGCTGAATTTGAAGGGACAATATAGCTACCTTTACATTTGCTCCATTGAATCAGAGATAAACTGAAATCACATTTTGTCTACATCACAAAAGGCAATTAATGCTAATTAATGGTGACCATTCTACATTGCCTCCAGTTAAATAAAAACCTTGGATTGCTGAATGTGACTGCAACCAACTCACATCCAATTTCCTTCATATTTAGATATCAGTAAGCTGTCCAAACTGGATGGAAGCAAACGATGGGCCTTTAGTGACTACAAAAAAGGTTAATTTGATTGGTTGACAGAACTCCATAATACCAAGCAAAAAAAAAAGGCTTTAGTAAACATGACTAAAACAGCTCTTAGTAACAAATCAGGTACACTAATACATCAAGCAACCTAAATTCATAAGTATAAACGTCAGTAAAACTACTAATGAATCACTGTTGATTGGATTAAGAGATTATACTTAGAGTTGAGTAGCACAATATGAATAAATTCTAGCATGGCTGGTTGAATGCTCTGTTCCATACTTTAAAGTTGAAGACAAAGTACAACTTTATGAAATGCTTACAACAAAATGGCAAAAAAAAGTTGAATATTGGACAGGAGTAAATATTGAACATGCTAACGATTGCAATGAAAGTTGCATGGAACTTGAAAGTAAGGCTGAAATTTAGCCAAAGGCAAAACATTCAGCTTGCCTATATGGTTTGTGTTGCACTATGACAATTCCATCATAAATACTGAATTAGAAGAGTGCAGCAAATGCACATTAATCAAATAAGAAGGATGAGCATTTGAGAAATTAAAGATGGAATTGAGGAACTAGCTTCCAAAACAGTCCAATAATACAAGAAAACCTGAGATATAGTAGACTTGAACTTTCAACCAATTGCTTTACTAACAAGTATGGGGTAGTAATGAGTAATATCCAATAGTCCAGAATATCTGGCAGTCTGGGGCCAAAATCCCAAAGATGCCAGATTATCAGATTTTTATTGATTTAAAAATATATGTTGTCCCCTACAACAGGGTTCCGTTCCTGACAGCAGTTTGCAAATCTACCCCACCAGTCTCACAAATGTTCATTTATATGTTTGGGCCTTACACAAATCAGACATTTATAAAGGTGGGGAGGACCTGTACCAGAACAGTTGTTGACACTAAAAATTGATAAATCCCAAGGACAATGATCTATATCCCAGTTTTGAAAGAAGTGACTTCAGTGAGAACCCTTCAATTGATCTCCAAAAGTAAAACATTCTGGAATTGTTCCTGTGGAATGGATGGTAGCAAATAGGGTCCCATGATTTAAGATAGGAGGCAAGAGAAAATGGAAATACCCATAGATTCAATGTCAGAATTTATAACAAAGGACGTAATAATAGTTCAAGCTGAATGGAAGCTTAATCATGAATTCAACAGTTCATGCTGAATAAAAGCAATATAACCCAGAAACACTTTAAATAATCCATTACTGGAATAGTTCCTGAGGATTGGCGGGTAGCAAACGTAACCCCACTTTTTAAGAAGGGAGGGAGAGAGAAAACGGGGAATTACAGACCAGTTAGTCTAACATCGGTAGTGGGGAAACTGCTAGTCAGTTATTAAAGATGGGATAGCAGCACATTTGGAAAGTGGTGAAATCATTGGACAAAGTCAGCATGGATTTACGAAAGGTAAATCATGTCTGACGAATCTTATAGAATTTTTCGAGGATGTAACTAGTAGCGTGGATAGGGGAGAACCAGTGGATGTGGTGTATCTGGACTTCCAGAAGGCTTTCGACAAGGTCCCACATAAGAGATTAGTATACAAACTTAAAGCACATGGCATTGGGGGTTCAGTATTGATGTGGATAGAGAACTGGCTGGCAAACAGGAAGCAAAGAGTAGGAGTAAACGGGTCCTTTTCACAATGGCAGGCAGTGACTAGTGGGGTACCGCAAGGCTCAGTGCTGGGACCCCAGCTATTTACAATATACATTAAAGATCTGGATGAGGGAATTGAAGGCAATATCTCCAAGTTTGCGGATGAACTAAGCTGGGGGGCAGTGTTAGCTGTGAGGAGGATGCTAGGAGACTGCAAGGTGACTTGGATAGGCTGGGTGAGTGGGCAAATGTTTGGCAGATGCAGTATGTGGATAAATGTGAGGTTATCCATTTTGGTGGCAAAAACAGGAAAGCAGACTATTATCTAAATGGTGGCCGACTATGAAAAGGGGAGATGCAGCGAGACCTGGGTGTCATGGTACACCAGTCATTGAAAGTAGGCATGCAGGTGCAGCAGGCAGTGAAGAAAGCGAATGGTATGTTAGCTTTCATAGCAAAAGGATTTGAGTATAGGAGCAGGGAGGTTCTACTGCAGTTGTACAGGGTCTTGGTGAGACCACACCTGGAGTATTGCATACAGTTTTGGTCTCCAAATCTGAGGAAGGACATTATTGCGATAGAGGGAGTGCAGAGAAGGTTCACCAGACTGATTCCTGGGATGTCAGGACTGTCTTATGAAGAAAGACTGGCTAGACTTGGTTTATACTCTCTAGAATTTAGATTGAGAGGGGATCTTATAGAAACTTACAAAATTCTTAAGGGGTTGGACAGGCTAGATGCAGGAAGATTGCTCCCGATGTTGGGGAAGTCCAGGACAAGGGGTCACAGCTTAAGGATAAGGGGGAAATCCTTTAAAACCGAGATGAGAAGAACTTTTTTCACACAGAGAGTGGTGAATCTCTGGAACTCTCTGCCACAGAGGGTAGTCGAGGCCAGTTCATTGGCTATATTTAAGAGGGAGTTAGATGTGGCCCTTGTGGCTAAAGGGATCAGAGGGTATGGAGAGAAGGCAGGTACGGGATACTGAGTTGGATGATCAGCCATGATCATATTGAATGGCGGTGCAGGCTCGAAGGGCCGAATGGCCTACTCCTGCACCTAATTTCTATGTTTCTATAATGCTAACAAAAGCAGTTTTTTGTTTAAACGCAGAGGCTAGGTACTATTGGTGTCCAACAGAATCTAGACGTCCTTGTATACAAGTGACCAAAAAGCATGCAGGTTCAGTAGAATGGCCATTAGATGATTTGGGTGCAGCAATAAAGATGCTGAAGGACAATATTCATCACTGGTACCACTGCTGCTTGTGATATATACAACTTACTTGGACGTAAAATGGTCAGGAAGTCATGATGCAGCTTTATAAGACTTTAGTTATGCCACATTTTCAGTATCAAGTGCAGTTCTGGTCGTCCCACTACAGGAAGGATATGGAGGCTTTGGAAAGAGTTCAGAGGTTTACCAGAAAGATGCCTTGATTAGATTAGTGGGCATAAGCTACTAGGAATGGTTGGAAAGACGTGGATTGCTTTCTCTGGAACACCAGAGGTCGCAAGGAGACCTGGTGATTTATAAAATAAGAGACATGGATAAGATGGTGCATGTGACAAATAAATTTGAACCTTTGATACAGTTGGAACCAGGAGGGACCCCCCCCCCCAAAAAAAACCCCGAAAGGGCTTAATTTTAAAGTGAAAGGGGCAAGTTTTGTTTTAAACACTGCTATTGTCGAGTGCCTGGAATGTGCTGCCAGGCTTGGGGCAAATATGACCATTGCATTTAAGACACTCTTTAATAGGTACATAGATATGCAGGGAATGGAGGCATATGGATTATGTGGCAGATAAGAGTTGGTCTTAGCATCATGTTCGGCACATTGTAGGCCAAAGGGACTGTCCTTGCATTGTACAGTTCTAAAGGATGCGAGATATCATTGAAATGCTAGAATTCTTAGAGCACGACCAACCGAATGTAGGGGAAATGTGGTTGAATTACTGAGTATCCAAATAAAGAATTTAAGCGTGACAAAAATCCTTGGAACTACAAGGGATTAGGGGCAAACGGCCAGTCTTAATTTTACGTCATCTACACTACCAGCTGGAATCTTGTCTTTATTAACAATTTAATCTATTTCCATACCAACAAAGCATTTTATTTTATCACAACGCTTTTCCTTTAAAAAAAAATCTATAACCAGGTTACAGGTTGTGCACATCCAAGTGCCTGAACTGAGAATCAAAATTCCAATGTAGTAAGCTAGTTTCTTAACTGCTTGAGTTGTCCATTTCAAACCAGTGAAAAAACAAGACCCACGTCCTTGCAGCATAATTGGGACATACAAATAAATTACCAAAAGGGAAGGATAGAGATCGTCAGTTAATCGATCAGATTTCCTCAGAAGGTACAGTTCATAGCTTTAGAAGCATTCTCACATCAGCATGTCAGGCATACTTTTCCTACAGTTTAATGGAGTTGGTGGGGATAGCATCAATGGAGAATGGTGTTGCTTAAATCAAGACTGCATTCAGTCAGAAAACTGAAGTGGGAAATATAGATATCCAGTTTTTTTTTAAAGAGATACAGCATAGATACAAGTCCTTCGGCCCACTGAGTCCACGCCAACCATCGATCCCCCGTTCACACTAGTTTTGTTATCCCATTTTCTCATCCATTCCCTGCACACTAGGGACAATTTTTACAGAGGGCCAATTTTCCTACAAATCCCCACTTCTTTGGGATTATAGGAGGAAACCAGGATTTCTGAAGGAAACCCACCTGGTCACAGGGAGATCATGCAAACACGACACACAGCAAATTAACTTGGACAGCAGTAACTAAGCTGTCAAGGCAGCAGCCCCACCAACTGTACCACCTGACAAACTTAGGGATATTCAGTTTAAAACACAGGTTCAATATAGGACCAGGAAGGAAACCAGTGACAGACCCCCTGCAGACTTCCTTGGAGCACAGGTGGATGAGGGGTGATCCTACAGAAGTGTATAAGATCATGAGCGGAATAGATAGCACCCAGAGTAAGGGAATCAAGAACTAGAGGACATAGGTTTAAGGTGAAGGGGAAAAGATTTAATAGGAATCTGAGGGGTAACTTTATTACACAAAGGATGGTGGGTGTATGGAACGAGCTGCCAGAGGAGATAGTTGAGGCTGGGACTATCCCAATGTTTAAGAAATAGTTGGACAGGTATATGGATAGGACAGGTTTAGAGGGATATGGCCCAAACGCAGGCAGGTGGGACTAGTGTAGATGGGACATTTGATCGGTGTGGGCAAGTTGGGCTGAAGGGCCTGTTCCCATGCTGTATAACTCTATCTAGCTATCTAACAATCTAAAGAAAACTTGCACAAATGCACAAAATAAAAAAAGACGAGTGAACTATTGAAAAGTCAACAGGCGAGCCACACTGGTAGCATTGTGACTGAAAAGAATGGTGACAAATTTACACCACATAATTGAGGCTTGCTTCTATAGGCCAGCTATGTTGGTGCTTCACCCTTTTCCAAACTGTAATTCCCAACAAGTTATGTGCCTACAGTTATCACTGCCAAAGTCAATATCTCCACCCATTTACCTACTTACACTTTCATCAAGGCAACAACTGTGGATTTAGTGCCCTCACATTAACTTCCATGACTTCTAGTTTTCTATCAAATAGTGTCCGGTGGGCCGGTTTCCAAAACAACGTCTCTCCTCAGAAAAACTTTAACTATTAGTTAGCAATTTCCAATGCAGTGAAATGCCTTCAGTGTTTCACAAGAAAGTTAATAAAATGTACCAGTAATCCATGTGAAGGAAATACTGACAGATCACCTAAAGCTTGATTTGAAAGTAAGATTCCATGAAAAATCCTCACTACTTTAGGGTCTGAAAGGAACAAAGGTATAAACGGGGTACACTCAGGTTAGAATTGAAGGAGCTACAGAAACTAGTCAGTGATAGAACTGAAACTAAAACTGAACAGGAACTTTTAGAATAAGAACAATTTTAAGACTTGGGTGATAGAGGACGCGGAACAAACTTGCAAGTGCAAGAGAATTCGATTTATTCTTCCTGGTTGGGTGGTACATCAGAGCAGAGGTACAATAACAATATACTTGGAGCCACAAAGACCACTATAACTAATTTTTTGCCAATGAGCAATGGGGAAGGGGCAGATTAAAAACACAGAACAGGGTCACATTCTCTCTGTGCTTAGGTACATCAAGACACGGTGAAAACCATGATCTGAACTTGCTTGCTGAGCCATGCTCAAATTACCAGAGACAGCAAGTGACAAAACTTGCAATAGTAAAGCTCAATTCAAATCACCCAGGTAAACCCACTCGCCCTGTCCTGCCTTACCCTATTCTGGGCTTAGGTTATATTTTCAAAATTGCAGCTTAAAAATTGTTATTCACCTTGCTTCTTTACTCCCTGTTAGAATTCGGGAATAATGCGAATGAACAAATTTGTGTAGCCAGTCAGATACAACCTTAGATATATACTTTGACTCGAGAAACAATTGGGAGGGATGGGAGTCTCAATCAAAAGACAAATATACCTCTCCCACTACCTCATTCCCAGTCACAACCTACCAAGTAGCATTCCATTCAAATTTTGGGATTATGACCAGTTCTTCTTGTGTTATTTGTCAACTTTTCATAAGGCACATGTTATCATGATTAAAGCATTATTTTTAAAATTTGGCTTCTCAGAACTATTTAAAATCACATTCAGTATAGCAAGTAACTGCAAACAAACGGGTGACACAGTGGCGCAGCGGTAGGGCAGCTGCCTCACAGCGCCAGATATCCGGGTTTGATCCTAACCTCGGGTGCTATCTGTACGGAGTTTGTACGTTCTCCCCGTGACCTGCGTGGGTTTTCTCCACGATCTCCGGTTTCCTCCAACACTTCAAAGTACAGGTTTGTAGGTTAATTGGCTTAGTATAATTGTAAATAGCCCTAGTGTGTGTAGAATCCTGTTAGTGGGTCAGTGTGGATTTGGTGGGCCAAAGGGCCTGTTTCCACAGTGTATCTTTAAACTAAACAGCAAATGGGTTTTATGGTAATAAACAAAGATAATCTGTCACAGGGAATGTTGGAAATAATCAGCCTGGTCCAAGCATTTTGCTTTATATGTTGGATTTCTGGTACAAAAATGAACAAAACCTTCTATCACTGACATCCCATTATCCTCAGAAATAAAACAAATTGTTCTTAAGTGTCAAAGTGGAGAAGAGCCCCCACAATCACTTTCAAAATATCCAAATCATTGCACAATCTGGAAAGAACTTTAAGCAAATGAATTTCAAATTAACCACTCTACCCAAAAATGAATTGCGTATCAACCATAATGCATAAAATGGCAGAAATAATTGTGCAAATCCCTAACCCTCCCAAATATTTCCAGTCAAGAAAATACCAGCCTTGCATTCTACCAGATCCGTTGCAATTTATTTTTTCAAGGTTTGAAAGAGCATACGTGTTATGAAATGTCAGTTTAAGTCACCAAGAAATTCAATGTGGTTGTTTATATTGATTGAATTTCAGTAGATCCTAACTAAAATCTGACATAAGCAGAAATGATTCTTATCTCGGAAAGCGCCCCTCAAATCGCTGAGGTGAAGCTGGGAGGATGGAGGGGAAGGGCGGTAATGGTCTATTCATATTTAATGCGTGTCTTTAGCTGATCTCCGTGCATCGTGCCCGACATTGCGGGGGGAGAAAAGGGAAAGAGCCTGAAGGAGAGCAAACCAGGCCGAGGGAGAGTAGGCCAGGCCAGGTGGAGCAGAGAGACCAGGCCGTGCCGGCAACGTGCGCTCGGGCCTCGCCTCGCAGCTTCCCTTCCCGTCAACCCAACTTGACTGGAAGCGGAAACCCAACCCCTTCGGCGCGCCCCTATTGGCCGCAGCCTGCCCGGTTCTCGCCCCCATTGGCCGCGTCGGCCGTCAATCAGACCGGCCGAGATCCGGCCAGCACGGTAGGTTGCACGTTCCCTTCAGCAACTCGCATCACCC